>CM076738.1:11055570-11199386 GCA_038501795.1 Pseudopleuronectes americanus | reverse complement strand
GGGACATGTTTTAGTGGTTTCTGGGTGATTTTTAATTGGGTTTGAGAAGTAGGGTGTTTGGATTTAGGTTTGTTATGATTGTCATTGGATGGGAAGTGGGTCTGATTTTTGGTGTGGGGTGTAGTTTTTTTGTTTTTTTTTGGTAGTTTTGAGAGGGGTATTAATTGTGTTTGTGGGTGGGGAGTTTTTGTTTGTGTTGTTTATGTGGGGGTATATGAGTTGGGATTTGTAGTGTTGTCAGAAGGTGAAGAGTTGATTTTTTTGGTTGGGTTTTATTAAAGGATATTTGGTGGGTTGTTGTTGGGAGGGGAAGTTGAGTGTCACTTATATATGTGGGGTGTTGGATTTTTAGGGAGTATATTGAATAGGGTTGATGGGTGTGTGTTATGTTAGGTGTGGTAATAGTAGTGTGTTAGTGTTTTAGATGGTAGATGTTTTATTTGGGTTTGTATGGTTATGAGTTGTTTTAATAAGGGTGATATAGATGTATGAGACTGCTTCCTGGACTATCAAGAACTTATAGAAAATACAGCTTGCAGAGTGATGTCGCTGTGAGTGACGGAAAAGATGAGATGACTCAAACGATGTTCATATCACCAGGCCTACACACACTCCCAACCGCTCCGTGCCATCACTCCTCCCCTCGTGCCTCCACTCAGTGCCCACTCTCCTCCCTGGTTTCTATTTTCTCCTGTCAACTGCCTCTATCTCTGTTTCTCTTCCTTATCGTTGTCTTTCCTCTGATATCTTTCATCCTTCTTTCCTCTTTTCATCCTCCTCTTTCCCAATGACAAGTATTTACACCTTGTTCTCCCTCCATCTCCCTTCTTGAAATATTCCCCCCCTATGTTTTTCCATCCTCTCCTCCCTCCCTCACCCCATTTTTCTCTACACCCTTCACTTTTCCCTCTTTTTCCCTCTACCTCTCTTTCCTCTCTCCCTTACCTCCTCCTCCTCCTCTTCATCGTCCTCACTCCTCTTCCTCCTCTCGGTGCAGCTAGCTGGTGGGGCCCTTCCATTAGTCCCTGACATGCAGAGGCACTGATTCTGTAAGAAGGTCGTGACCCCTCGCCAGCAGGGGTTTCGCCAGGGCTTAGTCCTACACACTCACACATCTGCCTGCCCACTGCGTGCATCCCTATGCCCTCTACACAACACACACACACACACATCCACACACACACCAACACACACACACAACATCCACACTGAGCTGCACATACAGACACTAGTACATATACACACATGCACAACACACATAGGTTCACACACAAACTCTGGCCTGCTTTTCATCATGCTGACTTAACCCCCTGCCTAAATAGCACCAACTGACTGCACAGCTGCTGAGTGTGTGTGTGTGTGTGTGTGTGTGGTGTGTGTGTGTGGTGTGTGTGTGTGTGTGTGTGTCGTGTGTGATGTGACACTGGTTTGAATTGGACCTCTGCAGGCTTGGGAAAGACCCTCAGCAGCCACTTTCTCTCTTCTAGTCAGTGGCTGTGCCTCCACCCGTCCTCGTATTGTCCTGTGTTCTCTGTGATGAGCTGCAGCGGCGACTGCAGGTGGGCTGTGGGAACACACTCAAATGTTAACGGGAGAAGAAGCTCAGAGTTTATATCTTTATATCAACTTTATATCTATTTTTAATTTAATCTAAAGCTTTTGTGCATATGATTTTATGGCCCTTGGAAGATTATGACTTCAAACGATGTCTGAAAAATGCCATAGAACGGTGCCAACTAGTAGAATGCTACAAATAGATGATGATGATGGAGCCTGAAAAGTAATTTGCAGGGCAAGTTTGGTAATATCAAAATAATCTGCATATGCAGCACTGCATCAAAATAGACTAGTGGACAAATGCTACAATTAAATACATTGAAATAATATGTGACTTTGATATGGCAAAAGGTGGTATTTTCTTCACAATTTGATGTTTGACGTTTTAAAATTATAATCAAGTGAGAGTGTTTAATTATTAAAAATACAATCTCTTCTCTCCACTGAGCATCCTCCTCAGCTTTGCATCTCAATCTTCTCCCCCTCCACTCTCTGCCTCCCTGGTCTTCTCCCTTCTCCCCCTCTCTCCCCCTATCCACGGTGTGTCCTCCTCCTCTGCTTCCCCTACTCCTACCCACCCCAAACCCCCACCCTAACACCCCCCCCCCCCCCCCCCACCACCCCCACCGATACAAGCGCGACCCCCCCCCGCAAGCCCAACCCCAATCACGCGCCAAACCACCACAACCCCCCCAACCTCCCCCCCCCCGGGGCCCACAGCTCTACACTAGCTAACTGCCAACATTTGCTCCTCTCTATTGCTCCATCACCCCCCATTGTGGCCCAGTGAAAAGGGGGCCGTGCCTCCCTCTCGCGAACCAGGGGCTTATGTTACCGGGCTAACACACAAACAATGAGTGCTAGAGACACTCAGGGACGAGCCACGCGTTAACTGCTGTACAACCTCAGAACTACCTCAACTTCCAATCCACCAGACAACACGTACAGCCCCCATACTGATCATCACATCACATTCAATAGGTGGCATATTAGACTTCTGGTACTCCTGGTACCCCTACCCCCTGCAACCCATACCTCCCCACCCCACCACCCTACCAAGTACTCTCCCACACCTCCCCACTCCACCCACGCACCACATCACCCTGGTATCCCACTCACTCCCTCTCACACCCCACAAACCAAACCCCGCCTCTGGTCACTCACACTCCGCACTCACACCAATTACGCCCACCTCCCGTCACCCACCAACCTACACACACCCCACTACCTACCGTAGCACTGCACCACACTCACCCCCCACCACTCGGCCATTCCCCTCTACCCCACGCACTCCCTCGCCCCTATACCTCCCCACTGGTACACCTCCCACCGCACCCAGCCCACGCACCACCTCCTACCACATACCCACCACCCACCCTCCCCTACCCACACCGACTCTGGTACCCTCCTACTGGTCACTCCCAGTCCCACACCCCTAGACTCGAAGCCACTCACCCCCCACCACCCCCCCACACACACCCCCCACCCCACCACCCCCCCCCCACCCCCCCCCACCCCCCCCCACCCCACACCCCCCCCCCACCACCCCCCCACACCCACACCCCACACCCCACCCCCCCCCCACCCCCCCCACCCCACACCCCACCACCCCCCCCCACCCCCCACCCCCCCACCCCCCCCCCACCCCCCCACCCCACCCCACCCACCCCCCCCACCCCACCCCCCCCCCACCCCACACCCCACCCCACCCCCCCCCCACACACACCCCACCCCACCCCCACCCCACACACACCCCCCCCACCCCCACACACCCCACACCCCACACCCCACCCCCCCCCCACCCCACACACCCCACCACACCCCCCCCCCCAAGCCGGTATACCGGTACGCCCCCCCCTCCACCCCCACCCCCACCCCCCCCCCCCCTGGTCTGGTACCCACCCGACACCTAGCCCCCCACCGTACCCGTACCCCCACCCCTCCCAGGTAACCCCCCCCCCGGTAAACCCTCCCCCCCCCCCATAACCAACACCCCCTACCACCGCCAATCCCATACCTAACCCATGTACACCCCCCCCCACACCCCCACCCCCCCCCCCCCCCCACCCCCCCCCACCCCAACCCCCCCCAAAACCACCAACCCAATAACCCCACCCACCCCCCCCCCCCCCCCCCCCCCCCCCCCCCCACCACCCCACCCCCCCCCAAGGTACCCCCACCCCCCCCCCCCCCCACCCCCCCCCCCCCCCCCCCCCCCCCCCCCCAACACTCTTCCTCCGCCTCCCTCCTCCTCCTCCTCCTCCTCCTCCTCCATCCTCACCCGCCCCCGCTGAGTCTCTTTCCAAAAATCTAAAGCTGCCGAGCTTTGAGCAACTCGCTCAACCTGGCAGGCTGGCTGGCGAACAACTTTGTAGCTACTTGTAGCCCCACCCGCCCCACCCCCCCTTCGTCCTCCAATTACCCTCACACACACTCACAATGACCCATTCACACATTCATACTCGTATGCACCGCCAGAGCACATATTCAAAGTGACACATCACATAGAACACACAGCCTTCTGCACAGAAACTCCCACAGATCCGATTCTGGAGCAACACATGGTCATGGACGCAACACACAACCTGCACGGACACACACAAATTAAAGCTCATCTAATCAATAGTTGTATAGAAACAATGTAATTGCTCATGGGCACAAAACTCACGAGGAGTTAACACCTGACACTGCAGCTCCTGCATCGTCTGGATAGATGCTCATAACAAAATGGTAAAAGTTAGCAGTTAGCTTGTTAGCATAGAGAAGGACTTAAAATATGCAGAGTTTATAGGGGAGAAAATACTGGACTCAAATTCACCAGGAGCTAATGTCGTCTGATGTATTCTCACAATTTAGCAAAATATCAAACTTAAATATAAATTATTACACGATGGAATTACTTAAAGATGCTTTTAACGGTTTCAACTCCAAACGTGTACGTCTGAAGAAGAGGTTTTGTTCACCTCTGCTTTTATTTTGTAGTTTAGAGGATTACTTCGACTTAACGTAAAATGACCAAAATTAACATTCCGATTTTAGCATTTCGATGATAACGGCGTTTTTCCAGTTCATGGGTCTTGATGATCCAAACAAAAATTGGGGCCTTGTGAATTTAAATGTGTTTTCTTATGGTTGGGCTAATGCAGAGAGGCATAAACTTAACAAAGTCCCGTTCAGCTTCTTTGTGCGATGAATCCGTCTCCACATGCAACCATCATCATTTCGTCTTCTGCATCCGAGCAGTTCGTAGAAAAAAATTCCCTTGTATCATTTAATCAATTTATTTTTTGCGGCCTAAAGAGGCAAAGTTATCCAGAAATTCACATGACCCCTTTGTGAGCAACTCACCCTTTGTTCCCCCACTCTCACCCTTCTCCCCCTTACAGTGGGTCCACGCACACCTGGCCTTGGTAAATTAGGGCCCCGAAAAACCAGCGAGCGAGGAGAAAAGCGGGATGCGTGGTGGAGCGAGGGGAGGGGGACGGGGGGACGGGGGACAGCATTTGGACGACGGGGTCTTTCAGCATTCCAACGGAGCAAAAAGTTAATGACGGCTCTATTGTGTTGTGAGAAAGCTGGCCGGAGGAGAAGTGTTAGAGGGAATCACCGCCTGTACCAGTGAGCAGCGACAAAAGGGGGCCGGCCATAAGCTGCATTGAGTTTTTAGCATATTTATATCGCTTACATGGTCACTTTATGTGCCCTCGCTCGTCCTCGCTGCTGCTGGCGAGTTAGTTCAGAGCAGCAAATAATGAGAGGAACTTTGTTTTCTGGACCCAACCACAGAGAGACAAACGGTTTATTCAGGACCAGTTCTGCCCTGGAAGTAATAAAGTACTCTTGTAAAAGTTTTGATTTTAAAATGGTATCCAGTCACTGTCTAGCTCCTTAGCTCCCCTCCCTCTCCTCCCTCTCCTCCTCCCTCTTCCTCCCTCTCCTCCTCCTCCTCCCTCATCATAAAGGCCGCCCTAACACGCCCGCCTTCCCTGCAGGCCTTAATGCATGCTGACAGCTTCCCTCCGTAATTGGTGATCACACCCAGATGGATGGTTCCTTAATTTGCTGTTCCCAATAAAGTCAGGCAGCTCAAGGGAAAAGGGGCAGCGGGAGGGGGGTGGGGAGTTCAGCTGTGGAGGTGGACGTGGTAGTGGGGAGGGCAGTGGCCTGATCCTTGATTTGTTGGTTATAGATACAAGAGCAGTAAACACCCTCGGCTGCGGCCCGACAGTTTGACCAGGCTTTTGTTCACACGTCCGTTGAAAAGCAGAGAGCCCCACTCCCCTCCACACTCCTCCTCTTCTTCCTCAGACCCCCCCCTCCCTTTCTCTTCCTCAATAATCCTCTCTCTCTCTTTCTCCCTTTCTCTTCCCAGCTCCCTCTGTTTTTGGTCCGGCCCGGAAAAGAACGCTGCGTGAGCACTGGAGGACGTGTGTGTGTGTGTGTGTGTGTGTGTGTGTGTGTGTGTGTGTGTGTGTGTGTGTGTGTGTGAGTCCTGGGTCTGAGCCAAGGGCAGGACAAGGAAGTGATCTCTTGTATGCATGTGTGTCTTTCCCCTTTTCATTGACTAAACGGATTGCTGCATTCCGAGTGAAGGTCTGAATGGAGGCGAGGAGCGAGGTGAAGTTCCCGAGGTTATAGGTTAGGATCTGGGTAGGAACCTCTGTTCATGTGTGGTCATTTTGTCTCCATTAGGGAGGACACAACCAGGGTGACGGACTGGGTTTGAGGCCAAGACCTCCTGCTACTAATGAGGGCAACCTGCCGTGACCCAGGGGGTGCTGGGGGTCAAGCTGAGCCTGACGGAATGATCCAAGAGAAGGGCTGAACTGAAGATTTAATATGAGACACCAGCTGCTCGAAACTAAATGAACATACAACTTATGTTGGACACTTTAATAAAGATTACAATATTCAAAATCCCAATGCATGACCCACAAAATCATAAGTTTTAATTAAAAAACACTTTCTGTTGACTTTATCAGGACTTGTGCCATATTTCACAAAATGACACTTATAATTTTATGCATTTTTACACCTCACTTAAATTCTGTATCACCCAGGAACCCAAGAAATACAGCATCTTCCCTTTATTCAACATATTTTCTGCATAACTTTCACTTTGTCTATACTTTACAAATACATATATACATTTTAATTAATGTTGAAAGAAATCGAAAAATGTAAATATATTTTCTGGAGTCTGTTGGCCAATAAAAACCTGCCAATATAAGCATTTCCCATCAGTGAAGTGTAGTAGTATGGCATTTTTTATTTAACAGACTAAACAATAAAGAAAATATGTGATTTATTGAAAGTTAATAAATTGTATTTATTAAGACACATTTATCATAGACATTAAACGGCTGATATATCAATATAGGACTTATATCAGCCCCCAAAAAATCAACTTAATCCCTGCAGATCTTTGAAAATGCAGTTAAAGACTTTTAGTATGAAAGCCATGAACTTCAGGTGACCTTTAAACTTGCCACTACAGGTATAAAGTTGTCTTCCATCATGAGAAGAAGAAGAGGCGACAACGTGTTGGAGAGTGAAAGTTCAGTGAAAAGACATTAATCTAATCTCAGCCACCTGTAGAGGAGGTGGAGGTGAGACAGGGGAGGACGGACACGTCTCCACATGGCAGACAGACAGGAAGGACACTGAGGTGGATGAGAGGGGATGGTGCCCCGCCCACCTCTATGATGTCACATGGGGCTCCAGCTGCTAACGTGCAAGCAACACTACCATCAGACGTCAGCTGGGGTAGGACACACAGAGAAGGTGGTGTTTCAGCTCTGATGGGGATTGTGTCACTGTGATCACAACATGATGATGATGATGATGATGATGATGATGATGATGATGATGATGATGATGATGATGATGATGATGATGATGAGATGATGATGATGATGATGATGATGATGATGATGATGATGATGATGATGATGATGATGTTGAAGACGAAGAAGATAATGATTCCGATATGTGATCATGGTGGAGAATCACCTGGAAACACTTCTAGAAATTATGTTAATTAATATCTGACTGAAGAGACGGTGAATACAGATAAATCACCTTTAACATGGGACCAAAGACACTGAGGAAAAGACAAGTGTCCTCAAGCTTTTAACAAAATACTTAAGTACTTTCTTTTCTCTCTCGCTTCTTTAGGACTAAATGCTGCAGCAGCGTCTTGGCTCTGCTCATCCTCACCTCGCCTGTTGTTTCCAAAGCACTCTCTTGTGCCGTCGAGCTCCAGATAACATCTTCCTCAGCACCTCGTGAATATGTATAGTGGCTTCGCCTTGAATTCAGTTCTGTGAGACTTGAAGTATGCAATGATGATAAAGTGTCAGAGACCTTGCTCTCATTAGTCGGGGGAGCACTCTGCTGTGCATTAGCGCTATGCATCGCTCCCCGCTGATGCAGGGTGAAGAAAGGGGAAGGAGACGGAGGACACTATGGAGGATTTAAAAGCAGAGTTTATCAAGTTTCCTGTGACTCGGGAGGAGTCCAAGGTTTCCAGATTGTTTGTGTGGTTAATGGTTGAAACAGGATTTCTTTAGAGGCCGGGTGCATTATGCTCCGGGGAGACAAACAGAGGGGGCCATCCTGTGTCCTTGAGGTGTTATCAATTTCTGAAAATCCACCGACCTAATCAGCGGAGATAAGCGCAGGAATGGCCGCCCAACAAAATCGGCTTTATACCCAAGGACAAGTCTGCCAAGTCAATCTGCGTCTCTGTCCATTGATTCATGGCACAATACAAAACGGTGCAGGGATGTTGCTGATGCACTGGATGCTTGTTTCACATAGGATCACAGCCAGCCGATATGAATACAAACCAATAGGTCATGAAAGTAGAAGCAGAGGTGAGGAGGTGAGGAGGTGATGCAAAGATGCGGAGACAAAACAAGAGGAGGAGGGAAGGGTCCTTGAATCCTGCAGCAGCAGAGAGGGTGTGAACTGAAGGCTTCAGGTCGGGAAAAGGAGATTTAGGCAGCAGAGGCCGAGTCATCAGGGAGAAGAAGGAGAGGGAGACTCGGGCCTCTCCTCCAGTTCCACCGATGCTCACAGCTATTGTTCGGAAAAGGCAGAATGAATTGTGTAATCTCCACTTTTGTGTGTGTTCAGCTGCGCTTGATTGTACAGGGAAGATGCATTCACCTTTGTGAAGGTTGGAGAAAAAAGAAGAAAATGGGAACAGAGTCGCAGCACGATGATGTGTTGTCATGTGAGCGCGCGTTTGTGTGTGTGCGTTTGTGAGTTGTGTGTGTGTGTGTGTGTCACAATGCAGCACAACACAAGTGTGATGGGTCATCTCAATTGTCTGGTGTAAATGGTTGTTTGTCCACATGTTGAGCCTTGTGTTTGCAAACCTTCAAAATGGAACAGAAAATAACACAAAGCTGCTGTGAGCATTTCTGCAGATAACGTTCTATTAAATTATACAATATATAAATATATATAATATGCTCATTGATAAACATTTAGACTCATTCATAACGACAATCATACTTTATAAATACTATAAGATACATTTATATTTATAGTTAATTTTAATGTAAACATTGATTTTCAGTCTTTAAAGTGAATGGAAGTTCATGTTTGACCTGAGAAACACACAAGGTTCATTAACTTCCTGTCCAGGGGCTTTTGATGGTGTCACATGATCTTCATCAGGAGACGGAGCGCGCCCAGTTTTATTCATCTTCTGTTTCCAAGGTCAAGAATGAAGTTTTCACGTTGTTAAATTATAAAAGAAAAACTTTTCAGCCCTTAAATGAACATAGAAACAAATCAAAACGTGCAAACATAAACACACAGACGCACTAAAATAAGAAATGTAGATTTAAAAACCTCCTCCTCCTCTAGCGAGGATTCGCTCCCCCGCGACCCTGAGAGGATGAGATTGAAAAGAGAAATACATACATTTGACTGCAAATGCAATTAAAGGTTGAGTGTTTTCATTTCGATGTAGAATGTCACAAGGCCAAACAATCCTGTAAATGATTGTTTAGTTCTAAAAGTAGAAGTAAAGAGGAGAACTGACTTGTGTAGCAGGAGAAACACAGGTGTGACTGGTAATGAACAGTTTTCTATTCATGTCCGAGCGGCAGCTTGTAGTAGATGACATGACAGCTCCCACAAGTGAAGCCAAAGCGTCTGGATCGCCCCCTGGTGGGCGTCTGCAGTGGAGGTCACAGTCCCTGCCTCCTCCATGTTAGTGGACCAAACTAAAAAGTCAAATTAAGTCTTTCAAAGATGGTTTCTGTCATTTTAACATCGTTGTTATCACTCAGGTTGGTATAAATGAGTCATTTGATGTTATGAAGACACAATGAAACGTCATGATTGACAGCTGAGCTCGCTAATGGAGACACAACGTCCATCTGTATAAACGAGAGAACATGACGGCACCAGGACCCTGAAACCCGAGGCACATGGTACTCAACCATCCGTCCTCTCAGTGGTCACACCTGTGCTCCTCCCACTTTCACATGTCAACGGGTGTTCGGCCTAAAACCAAAATATATTCCACACACACACCTTTCATGTCTTTTTCACTTCAAAACACATCAGAACCTCGCTCATCATCTCATATGCTGCTTTTAAACAGAAAAAGAAACGAAACTCCCTGAGCCAGTTGTTTCTCTCTCTCTCCTTCTCTCTCTCTCTATCCCGCCCTCTCTCTCCTTCCCTTCTCTCTCTCCGGCTCTCGGGTGCGCTTGGTTCTCAGGAATGCAGCTGTGAGTCTGTTCGCCGAGCTTAAGCCGACTCTTGTGTGAATCGTGTCAAAACAAGCGCACATCACTTAGTCCAGGAGAGCCGAGCGGAGCGGGGAGATGCTGAGAGAGGCGGGCAGGCTCGGGGCCTCCGCTGAGCTGTCCGGCCCTTGAGGTCACCTGGCAATTAACCTCTGACCGGGCAAGCGGGGCCCCGCCCTCGTTTTTCTTCTTCTTGGCGTTTTCTTCTGCGCTGTCTTCTGGCACTTCCTCTGCATCTGTGTGTGGATCCTTTCCCACCTCATGGACACTTTGGTTTTAGAGTGAGAGGCTGGTGCACTCGGTTGAAAGGTGACAGACACCTTCAGATGGTGACCTTCTTCACTCACATCATGTTTCTGCTCTATCCTCTGTGTTGTAAATTAATTTTACGGGCGTCTTTGTTGTAAAATTTATAAAATCTACTCCGTGCATCTCAAGCTTTGTCATAAAAACCCAACTGCAAGTCCAGCTTTTCCCTTTCCGTCGTCTTGCTGCCGTTTTCCTCCTGCAGCCCCTCTCCTCGTCTGCTCGGCCAAACTAATCCCCCCCCCCACCCCAACCCTGCTGCCCCCCTCCTCCTCCCCCTCCTCCCCCTATCCCCCCGCGACCCCTGACCCTGCGCACCTCTTTGAATGTCACATGACCGTGCAGGTGTGGAGGGGTCTCTGCCCCGGCCGACCCCCAATTAGTGACCCTAATTAGTGGAGGGGCCCCCCTGATGGGCCGCTGAGCTGCTTTATGGGAGGGAGGGAGAGAGAGGGAGAGAGAGAGGGAGGGAGGAGAGCGTGGGAGGAAAGCAGCAGGACAGTGATGCATTCCTAAAGGTCTGTGGACCCCCTCCAGAAACACACACAAACACGTACGGCGGCGGTTTGAAGGAAAACAGAGCAACACAACGCGGAGCTGAGAGCTCATTTGTTGACGCACAACAAACAGCTCCTGAGTGCTGATCTGGAATTGATCCGGTGCTCGCGTCACACACAAACAAGACTTTGAACACGGGGGCCGATGGAACGCATCATCAGGTGCACATGACAGAGCAGTTCATGCATCCTTTATTTTATTCTTTCATTTATTCAGCCCGGTCTTCTGTTCTTCTTTTAGATTGACGGCGACAAACTGTTGTGACAATAACAAACCATATGAAAGTCACATTTCATCTCGTTGTGGCTGATTTTTATCCAATAAGCCGGTTTGTTTTCAGCATAAGCAACACACTTCGGCAGGTTCACAGAATAACACACAAAGAAGCAACACAACAACTAAGAATCTAAAAGGAAACAGCAACGAACGACAAAGTAAAAAACAACTAATAAAACAATATGAAACTTTCTATGAGTGTATTTATATCGATGGTCAACCAGATCTTACAGGGCAGGTTCTTATTGGTTCACTGAGCTTTTGCATCACTGGTGGAATTCAGGTTTTTAAGTGGTCAATAAATAAGTAATTTTTAAAAGAACAACTGCCCAACACATGTGGTTAATAAATATAAATAATCACTAGTCTTAATAACTATTTCTATATGTTAAACGGGAGTAAAGAGTTGTGTAATGAGTCATGTGTGTTGATTATCTCTCTGTTATCGTTCATCACTTGTGAGTTGATTCTATATAAACGTGCAGTTGTGTGCTCCTGGATGTTGTGTTGACCTGCTGTGCTCTGACCGACCAGGATATTGATTGTAATTAATTAATTGGGAGTGGATGCTCGATTTCTCATCTTGTAATAACGATGATTATTTTTTAGAATAACATTGACAGAACGTACATAATAAAGCAGCTGATGAGAGACTACAGGTTAAAACCAGCTATAAAACCCCAATTAGCATGGCTGGTCAGTGAAGCTGTTTACCGCCACAGTCAGTTCCTGTGCTGGGGTGGGGGGGCCGTTCCTTCTGTCCCCACCTTCAGAATACAGCCCACCCATCTGGTCTCCTTTCTGTCGGCCCTCTCGCCTCGGCCTCGCTCAACTAAAGGTGTCAATCACTGTAATTGGCACCCTGCGGATCAATTGTCCCGGCCCGGAGAAGAAGTGCCCCATGCTGAAGTCTGGACCGGCCTGGTGGTGGTGGTGGTGGTGGAGGTGGTGGAGGTGGGGGGGGGCTGGTGGTGTACATGAAGTGTGCTACTTTCACAGACTCGTTCTCTCGCTGCAGATTATTCCGAATGTGACATGTCGCTGGGTAAAGTTGTGGTTAGAAATGAGCAGGCCGTGATTCGGCTGACAGGTACGGGGCTCGGAGCACTGAGCTGAACTGTCCTTTGTCTTTCCAACAATGACGCCGGGCATCGAACAGGCCAAGTGGTCGCTGTGGTCATTGTGGCCCGGCCACTTGCCGCAGCGTCGTGCAGGGGGCCTACGCAGACCAGGGCTCGTTATTGTGATACTGAACTTTCAGACACATTAAAAATGTGTAAGAAGAAACGGAGCCGTCCTTAATTAGTGAAGAGAATCATGTGGTTTTGATACGAGAGCAGCTGGAGAGCAACGGAAAAACATCTTCTTATTGTAATAACACAGTAATAACTGTGTCCAATACATTCAATTTGTTTATTATTATAGAAATGATTTACTTTGAAATGTCACATTTATTCATTTTATATAGAACACATACAAGTTATTTGTCTCAGTCTTTCTGGAACAAGAGTACACAACATAAAAACGATTAAAGGATTTTCTTGTTGAATTATGTTTATTCTAACATTTCTAACACTGTTCAGAAAGTTTGCTCCATTTTGCAGAAGTTCTCAGAGACTTGTTTCACTCATATTTACACAGTGCTACTTCCTCCAGTGCAGTGTTGTCCTGATAATGCATCAGAGGGGGCAGTGACACACAAATTCACTGATAAAAGTCGGGGGAACCTGTTGGAATTGTTTGCATTGAATTTCATGGTTTGCTGATATAAACCTTTTACGTCTTGTATTCATGAGCAGATGTTGCAGAGGTCCATGTTGGTTGGAAAATAAAGATTTAGCTTTTTGTTATCAGCGTTTTCTCAACAACTGTCACGAGAAGGGTCGTCCCAGCGTGGTTTAGATGAATGCACCATAACCACAACGTCCACAGTTTTAGTCTTGGTCTCAGATGTGTTGCATGTCGTATCCTTCTCTCGGAAGTTTTTCCAAATTGAAATTCTTTGTGTTCTAACATGTTAAGAAAACGATTCCTTTAAAAAATATATATATATTTGGCTTTTTAATCATCTTTCAAGTCCTTATATTTTGTGAAAAACTCATCTTAGGCTCAGGAATAGAAGCCGAGTTTGTTTTGGAACCATTCGGTCAAACTGTTACTCCCGTTTGAATCTGGTGTAACAGATGTTTGATCAAACTATTCTACTTAAGCATTTCAATAGAGGAGGAGAAGCAGAACGTGGGGTAGAAGGATTCTGCTCTGAACTCCAGGAGTGACCTCTGGGACTTTAAAACCAACTTTATAAACCTCAAATTATTATTATCCTGTAAAGTCAATCACATTCAGACCTTGTGTCCCTTTACAGGTCGTGAAATTAACTTGTAGATTCTCCTTCGACAACCTGCCGCCTGTTCCCTAATGTGCCAGCAGACATCAGATTTATTTCTTACACCTGAGTCGCATATTTTCACATTTTTATCCCATCTCTGTCCCAAGGGCGAAGCCGGTTTAATCTGTGTGCTGCCATCTGCAGCAAAACAAAAAATTAAAAGTGCAAAGTACCAACAGGCACAGGGACAGACCTGCAGATGTGACACGTCCACCGTGATGTTTGTGCCACAGCGGACAAAGAAGCCAAGGTTGTCCATAAAGCTGCGAGCACGCCCAAACCCAGAGAGTGAATAGAGGGAGCTCAGACATGCAGATGTCACTCAAACACAAAGAGAATCTCATGTTTCCCCCTGAAAGGTTGTTTGGATGAGCAGCACCACACTGATCTTTATTCTGTTACAAACAGCAAAAAGATTAAATCACATTTTCTTCCTGATTAAGTTGAAAAACAGAGAATCTCCTCGGCCTTGAGGTGTGAGAGTGAGAGACGACAAGAACAGAACACAGGAGGCAGATTACATAGACATATATTTATATGCATATGGATAAAAATACATATACATATTGTACAGGATCTCGGCCGAGCGTGAAAACAGCTCTGTCAGCCCAGAAACAGAAGTAAGCCTCTTTAAATAAGTGCAAAATGTTAATGAGACAAAGAACTGTAAAGCATATAAAGTCTTTTTTTTTCTGAACGTTCCTTCGCATTTTGTTTTTTCCTGTTAAAATCACACGGAGCGGACATGGAGATAACTTGTGCAAAGACCCATTTATATATATATTTATATATAAATTTATATCTATGTACATAGAGTTTGTTCATCATAAGTAGTAGCTGGTGCCATTAGCTTGACATTTAACTTTTACTGCTCAAAGAAAAAAAAGACGTTGCAGAAGTTGTGCGTAAAGAAAAAGTGAAACCTAGAAGAAGAAGTGTATTTTTTTTTGTTTTCTTTAAATAAAAGGAACATTTCACACAATCTCAGGAGGACGTTGTGAGTCGAGAGGATCGTTGTGTGTCTGAGGTGTCGGCAGAACAAGTGCAGGATGTCACAGATTGCACAAAATGAAAAATAAAGCAACAGAAGAAAAGCAGAAGAAAGAAGGCTTGTGTTTAACTGATGCAAAGTTTCTCCTGGAGCCGGATCCTTCAGATCTACTTTGTGAAACACCAGTAAAGTGACAGAACAGGAGTCAGTGCTGCAGTTTGAAGGAAATAAAGAAACTGGAGACACAATTTTTCTTTTTGTAACGACTCAGATACAAAAAAAACTGTTTCTCGACATTCCTAACCTCCTCTCGTCCCATCGATTGAGAGATAAGTGGGAACACGATGAATTCCATTGAGAGTTTGGACTTTTAATCAAAGTTAAAGCCACAAAACAAACATAAAATGGAATATTCCAGTTAGAAGTCAGTGTTTTGCTCGCGGCGCAGCGGGAAAAGCAATTTAGCAAAAGGAGGAGAAACGTTCCCTGCAGCAAAAGAAAGAGAAAAAAGGAAAAAGAGGGTTTGTGAAAGGGTGCATCAGCCTCACATGAGAAACCAGCCTCCCTGACCTCTCAGCCTCATCTCTCCGCTCAATATTTGATGTCGCAGTGTGTGTGTGAATTATGGATGGTGCTTATAGAGAATAATAGTGTTCAACAGCAGCACAGGTGCACCGCTGCAAAGAGCCGCGAGTAGATAACAGGGGTCTGAACACAACAACAACAAATCGCCCTCCGTCCGCCGGCTGCAGCAGCTACACGGGCGCAAAGAGGCCCGGGCGAGGGGTTCTGGTACATTTTCACAGGCCGAGGTCGGAACCTGTCTGTGCACTCTACGAGAAATGTTTTCACAAAATGGAAACTCGCGCGATCAGCGGCTTTTTGGCCTTGGCTTGTTAGCGCCTCCGTTTTAAATGGATGTCATGGGAGTGGCCTTTTCTTTTCTTTGTTTTCCTTGAGGATGTCGAGTCACCTTCAGCAAACGTGAGGGAGCGAAGAATGAAGAGATCTATGAATACATACATGAAAAGGGGGGGAATGACTCGTGTGACACGTGGAAGCTGAAGGTCGCGGCAGGTGAGTTTGGATTCTCTTTGGGCGATGAGGAAACGTGGACGTATGGAATCATAAAGTGGAAAAAGGAGAAACGTAATAATGGAGCTGAAGCTTCCTTACGAAACGTTTTCTGAATCTGAGGTCGATTCTCGGTTCAAACCATTTGACCGAGGTCGAAGCTTATTTAACAAATAACAGATTTTTCTTTTCTAACCAGAGTGAATCCGGAATTTCCTGATTTCAAATAAAAAAGGGACGATAAAAATCTGCAAACATAAAGTGCTTTTTGGACGAGGGGGCAAACGGGTCCTTCAGCTGAAGAGAGGAGCAGGGCAAATAAAAATCTATACGAGAAACATGATATCCAAAAATATCAATTTAGAGAAAAATAAACGAAGGTCAAAAATGAATGAGTGTGTTACCGACTTCAAGAAGGTTGTTTTCTTTCAAATTAAATTTAGCGAGAGTGTTAATATATAACTTAATAACTTTGTAAAGTAAAAGTCATGAAGACGTTTAGTTTGATTATGGATATGACCTGAAATATGTTGGATAGCTGCTGCTGCTGCTGTGATGATGACGAGTTCAAAATAGGACGGACATTCTGCACATTTGAGACGATGGAACGTTTGGTATATTTCTGCTTGAGAACATGACGGAAAACTTCGGTCGACCGATCAATGGATCAGTCGTTTTGTAGCTTCGGACCCGAAACACAACTCCGACTCAAATTTGGTCACGTTAAATACGCAAAACGAAAACCTGTGAGTCCTGGATTCACCCGGGGGGGGCAAAGGTTGTTTCTCTCAGCCCGACCTCGACTGACTTCCTTCCTCCTCCTCCTCCTCCTCCTTGTGTTCTTTTTATATTAATCAGATCTAGATATGTGACTCTGCATCCTTTGTCCAGATCCTACCACATAAACAAACACAACCAAATCAAGAATTTACAAAAAACTACCGCTGGACACCAAACAGACTGATATTCAAATGCTACGATTCTTTTCTTTTCTTTTTTTTGTCATTTCTTTCATTTTTTCAGTGTTTCTTCTCATTTTGTGATCAGCACATCAACTAAAAAATCAAACATGGCCACTTGAAGAGAAACGGGAACAAGCTGCTCTTCTCAGATTCCGATTCAATCCAGTAAAGAGAGAAACGAACCACACACACAAACTCACTGGACAAAAAAAATAAACCCACTGCGAAGTCATTTCAAACCGCTGTGAAGAGAGCAGTGATAAAAACATCAGTCAGCGGTAACGCAACACACACACACACACACACACACACACACACACAGCATTTTGCAAAAAAGAAATTCACAAGTTTTTTTCTTCTTTTTTTTTACGTGGGAGAGTCTCCATCACATCGCGTCCTGGTCACCATTTTGTGTCGGTGTGCCGAACAGTGCTGTGGACACAAAATGGCGGCGCGAGGAAAAGCAACCTGGTCTCTTCCTCTTCTTCAACCTCTCTCGTGATCCAGGGGGAGTTCTTCCCCCCCCAGTCTGCGGCCATTCAGTGTCCAACGAGCCGCAGGGGGGGGAAGGCCGAGGAGGACAGCTCTCACACAGACGAGTCCCGGTCCCCCGGCGTCCGTAGAGACGGACGCGTTGCTTAGGAAACTGTCTTCTTCCCGCCCAGGTCGGACTCCTTCCTGTCCAGCCGCATGTACGGCTCAAAGGCCGAGGAGCCGCAGCCGTAAGAGGACGACAGTTCGTGATGAGCGCCCCCCAGCAGCGGCATGGAGAAGCACAGGGAATGCGGCGGGGGGAGGCCCAGCCGCGGCGAGGGCGGGGTGCCGCCCAGGGACGGCAGCGACAGCCCAAAAGTCCCCCCCGACAGGGAGCCGGGGGGAGTGCTGCTGCTGATGCCAGGCGAGGAGCCTCCGCCCGGGCTGCTCAGCAGGGAGCCGTTGTGGGGCCCCAGCAGGGAGTTGTGAGGTGGGGCGGGGCCGGCCAGGAGGCGACCCTGCTCCAGGAGGCGCAGGATGTTGCAGGTGGCCAAGGACTCGGAGGTGGAGGAGGAGCGCTTGTCCGAATCTTTGGTGGTGTCCTTCTTCTGCTTGGTCCGGCGGTTCTGGAACCACACCTTGACCTGAAACAACAAAACCAGGAAGAAATGTTTGTCATCATTTTAGCTCAGAATACAAACTATGTGTTTGATTGAAGCTGTGAAATGAGAACTTAAAAGGGAAGAAACCTTTACAGAGGCTGGTTCTCAGGAAGAAATTAGAGTTTTATGAGTTTATTTGTCAGAAAAGCAAGAGAATCTTACAATTTTATGTCAGTTTTGAATATTAAGATAGGCCAAAAATGGTTCTTCTGCTAAATATGTGGAACATCATGAAGTATCCACGTGTCCTCTTGTTTTTAACATGTGCAGATCCTGGATGTTTCAACCAACATTTACATAAAAACCATCAGGTACCCCCCCCTGTGAACCTTCATACGCCCTAAAACTTGAAGTTTTCCACAGGCTGAACTCACACACACGTGTACGATTGACTTCTTTGTGACCTGCGCTCGCTGCACATCTCCCGTGTTGCGGGAGCACGCAACTCCTCACCCACAACCCGGTCATACGTGTGCACCTCCGTGCCGAACACGCGGAGAGGCTGTAATCCCCCGACACCAGTCATTGGATCAACCCTGTTGTTTTTCTCTGCACATTTGATCATGGTGGGTCCTGTGCGCTCTCTCCTCGCTCACACTCCACAGCTCTAACAGGCCGGAAGTGCACATGTAGGAGAAGGGGGGGGGGATATATACTCGCGCTAATGCATCATGTAATAATGATGTGAATGCACCAGGAGCTGAGATATCGGTGCAGAGTTGAGAGAAAATACAAGAACTCATGATCTCCATCGACATCTTCACCTCACCACGGCAGCAAACTCTGGAGTTTCACCACACGAGCCGTCACGCCACCGGCAGCAGGTCGAGGGGGGAAAGCTCGGTGAACTCTGCCTGTCCTTGTCCGCCATGTTTAATTGATGGCGGCACAGCGTGGCTTTTAATGTATAGCGTGTGGTAAAGTCGAGGGCGGGCTGAGATGCTGATTGGAGGGCACGGGGGGGGTCACAGGAGATCGCTGCACGGAGAGAGAGACGCCTCCGATTGGAATCACACACATGAAAAATGGATGCGAGCCCGGCCGAGTTCCAGCAGACTCTTCATCTTCATCAGGATAATTAAACGCGTCCTCTTCTTCATTTTGTGCTGATTTAAAGATACATTTTGTTTTTCACAATCTTCCTTCCATCAAAGCTGCAGAAAATCACACTTATCTGCACCGATGCTCATATTTTAAAGAGTGGACGGAGGCTTCCGGGTGCAGATAACGTAATGTGGCCTTGAGCTGTGAGGCCTGATTGAATTTAAGGGGACTACTGGGTCTTAATTATTGAATTATTTGGATAAAACAAATGAGAAAAACTGTTAAATAGTGAAAAAACTATGTTGTTCAGTCTATATGATCCGGATTACGCAAAAAACAACTCTTTAATTTACACATTCTCTCCATTAAAACTGTAAATGTGTCTTATCTTATAGTAAAACATGATTTCAGTTCATAAAGCAGTGTCTTTATGACCGGATGTCAGCAGATGATCAGCAGGTTTCTTTCCTTTCGTCCTCTCGTCCTCTCGTCCTCTCGTCCTCTCGTCTTCACTGAGGAAGTTCAACGACGTGCTGAAAGTTTTCGCGTTTCCATCGGCCTCGTCACGATTTCTCACAGAACTCCAGTCGTCTAATCCCCGAGCCGAGGATTTAAAAAGAAACTCACAAGCCCGTGAAACGTCTCGGGTTTAATTTAATGGAATAAAAAAAAACTCGACAACCATCGTACAACGGCGAAACGACACGTGAAAGTACACACAAATAAAGGAATAAAGTGTCTATAGAGACTGGGTGAAGGTGCAAGGCAAGCACAGCAGGAGTGTGTGGACACACACACACATTCACAGAGAGGTCACATGTGAAGTGGACACACACACACACACACACGCTCGCTGTGAAGTCATCTCACATGACCCCGTGTCTCAGTAACACCCTCCACGCTGCTCCAGTACTTTTTGATGTAGAGTCAAGTTTTTCGGGGGGGTTGAGACGTTTTTAAGTTTCAGTTGCATAAAAGCAACAAACTTCAAAAAGTTTCCTAACTTAAATTTTTATATAAATCAGCCGGTGAGCAAATTCCTGTGGTTTTCTCTCAGCTCTGTTTTGACTGGAGGAAAAGCAAGCGGCCTTCAAGCAGCTGGTATCCCTCAGCTTTCTGTTGAAACCCCCGTGGGCAGCACAGGTTACAACTCAAAGCGTTAGGAGCCGTCGGGCCGACCGGTGTTTACCACGCCATCAGAACAGTATCAGTGCGGCCTGAAGGCGCGGCTCAGCAGGCAGTGAGATCATAGCTTCAGCCACTGACCACGACGCAAATAATGGGATCGGAGAGGATCCCAGGGCTCAGAGAGGAGCACTGACGCCAGCGGGTCTTACTGCAAAGAGCCCAAAGAGGCACAGTGGTGGAGATGGAGATAAGAGGGGAGGGGCTGCGGGAGGGCGGGGCCGTCTGCGTCTCCCTCCTCTCGGCCTTTTACCTCCTGTCCCTTCACACCTTCTGCATTTGACTCCATCGCCTGCCTAACACCCAGGTCCCATAAAAGGCTTTCACTCCAGATGAAACCGCCGCCTCCTTTACCTCGCCATGGGCGGGGCTCAGCCTCGTGTTCACACCACAGTCCTCCTATCGATTGCTGAGGGGGGGAGGGGGGAATAAAAAACCTTGATGGTGTTTTACAGGGATTTGATTCGAGGGGGAAATGATGAAGAAGAGAAGAAGGCAAAGCCGCCTTCGGTACATCTACACTATTGGATGTAAATCCTTTTTAATGGGATCCAGGGTTCAGAGCTGGGGCAGAGATTACCAGGGGAGATCTAGATCCGCTGTGACCTGCATTTGCCCCGACCTCACCCTCTGCACCCCGCTGCACTCTGGCCCGCCGGGGCGAGGAGGGCGGGGCTGAGGCGAGGAGGGCGGGGCTGAGACGAGGAGGGCGGGGCTGAGGCGAGGAGGGCGGGGCTGAGGCGAGGCCAAGACTCACGAGGAAAGTGATGAGCAGAGAAACAGGAAGTTCACTTACTCTGTGAATTCAAATCCCTGTTATTATGTTTGTAGGTCAAACGTCCATCAGTTTAAACAGTGAACGTCCTGTCATCAGACTGTTGGTGTTAAATCAGATCAAATCCCTTAAAAGACCAAAACTAACTGTGTAGCATCAGAAACATCATCTTCTACTGAGGATATACACATACAAATACCTCAAAAAATATACTTCCATGTATTATACTGACATGTTTACATAGAATATGGCCATGTTGTATTTGCATATTGATGTTACTATTTTTATTTTATTTATTTTTTCTGTATTCAGTTTCTATTTTTATTTTATTCTTACAACCTTCCCGCATTCTCCTGCTACTTTACAGCTGCTGTGATCCATAAAGCTCTTTCTTAAAAACAGTCATTGCAATTTACTGAAAAAAATGAGGGATGAATAAAATAAAATACATTAATTCAAAAAAAATGTATTTAGTAAAAGAACGTATCAATAAGGGTTCTTATTTCATCTTAATAAATACATAGTTTAATTTACAAAATAATAGAACGACGGCCATTAACATTTTCAAACAGGAGTTAATATTAAATTTATTAGAATCTATTTTCTGCGGTGGATTAATTCTCATTTTATGAACTGTGATATCACAGCAGGACAGAGAAATACAATAAACTACAGTCCCCAGACTCATAGAAAAAATATTTTTTTTCTCTGAATTAGTATTTTTCTTGACAATAACAAAAATAAAGAATATTAAAAGACAATAAAGAAAGAAACAATTTTCCCACTGTGGAAACTATTTTCTTTACCTTTCCCTCCTTATTCTTAATTTTTTCAAACAACTTTTTTTCAAAAGACCTTTAGACCCACAGTACAAATTATAAGTATATAACACAAATATTCACTGTGTTACAATAATGTCAAGATTGTAGAAAAAACAATGTTGTATATTGATGAAAGTAACTTTAATTTAATTGTTTTTTAGGTTTCCTCCCTGTGTTAAATCCCACTCCACTGTCTCAGACCCAGGTAGCTTTCATGAGGGGATGAAAACCCAAACGATGGAGGGTGAACGTCGCAGGGCCGGATGAATTCGAGGTCAGGGCGGAGATGAAACCGTCCTGCCTGTCAACACGGCCCAGTCGGGGAGAGGTCAGGCGAACTGGGCTAGAGGTAGAGAGGTTAAGCCAGATCAGGACCCAGTGTAGAGAGCATCCCTATGTGGGATCCAATAACCAGCTGAGCTCCGCCCTGTCCCAACGTGAACCTCTGATTGGAGGAAGTCGGAATAAAGACGTTGATTTAGATGTTTGAATAATTCTCACTGTTGTTTTAATTGGTTTTGTCCTTGTTTCCGTATCACTCTGGTTTTTAATCACTTTATTTCCCTCCTCGGCCTCGAGGCTGAACCGAGCTAAGCCACGACGACAGAAACATAAAGCGATAACCTCCCTGCCCCCCCGCCTGTATGTTTTAATACCCATAATGCAAAGTGAAATGCAGGATTGGAGCAGTAAAGTCTTTAAGGAGGACACTTGCTGTCTTTCACACTTTCCATGACCCCTCCAGCCGCTCGGTGATCCCAGCCTGACCCCGGGCAGACCCCCTGATCCCAGGCATGTGATGATGAGCCGCAGCAACACAATGAAAACCTTTTTCCGTGGGACTTTACCAGTGGAACCAGCGAGCGTTAAAGTGTACGTAGTGGACCAGCGGGTAGGCCACCATCACTGAGGGCGGCTTCCTCAACAGCTTCCTCAACAGCTTCCTCTTCCTTCCTCCTCGTCTCTCTCCTTGCTTCCTCTCCTCGTCACCCTGACTCCAAACCTCACACCAAAAAAATCCTCATCACCACCATCACCATCCAACATTCGCCCTCAAACCCGTCCACCGCCGCAGCCCCCCCCACCTCATCACCTAACCCCGCCCGCCTGAACCCGGTCGGGTCCTCCATGGCGGCAGCACATGTCCAGCCAGGTTCAGCCAGGGGTTAAAGCCGTCTTATAGAATCGCTGGTAGATATGGCTGCTTAATCCTCCTGAGCACAAAAGCACTTGGGACTGTTATGAGGCCCACCTCTTTCTACGTCCCTCTGCCCCTCCCTCCCGCTCTCCTGTCCATCCATCCATCCCTCCATCCTTCCCTCCATCCCTTCATCCATCCCTCCAACAATCCATCCATCCATCCCTTCATCCATACATCCATAACAGCCTTTACCTCTGATGAGCAACACTTATTAAAAAAATATATAAACCAAATCACCTTCAACTAAAAAATGTCTAAACCATAAAAGCTAATGATGCTTAAAACTCTATATACTGTTTGCTATATTTTTTTATATTTATAATTGAAGAAAGACAAATATATAAGAGAGTCAACAGACATGTTAGAGCCTGACTGATATTAAGGTTTTGGGGCCGATAAATATTATTATTATGTACCTTATTATAAACAAGATCTCTGCCAAGGCCCAAGAGTCCTACTTATGAATCCATATTAGATCTAGATTGTTATTAGGAAACAGACTCATAAATATCAGCCCCCTAACATATCTGATTTTTATTCATCAAGATCCAAGAATTATTCTGTTAGAAATCAACAGAAATGTTTTTAAAAAACGAACGATCCCACAATGTTAAAGAAAGAGATGAAAAATGTCTGGATCTGTCTCCTGAACTGGATCCAGCCCAGAATTCAACTGGTTGTTAACGGACCTTTTTCGCATCATTCTCCCAAATTTCATGGAAATTGGTTGAGTAGTTATTGCAGAATCCTGACTAACAGATGAAGTCTGATTAAACATAACCAGGTAACGAACTACAAATAAATAACAAATTCAAACAAATATACAGAGCTTGATTAACAAACCAAAATGAATGTAAACCTATAGGTGCATTTTTTCTCTATTGTTTATTAAATGTGCATATTTTCTCTATTATATATTTGATCCTTTATGTTTTCATACGTGATATTTTTTGTTCGGCCCTGGAGGAGGGATTGCTTATGTTTTAGTAAAATATGGGATTTTGTCACAGGAGTAATATGAACCAAGTATTTTAATATTTTAATTTCCGCTGCTTTATACTACATTTTTACACCAACAACTTTTATCTGATAGTGACTGTGACTTTTTGAGATTAATATTTTACAGAAAAATCATGATGATTTCATAGAAAATGTTGTAATAGACGAAATTGTGAATAATTTATATTGTTTAAAAAAATCTAGAAATCAAATTAAATCAAAAAAAATCCCTTTAACATAATCCCTTTAATATACATTCTATAGTTTAATATCATACAATTTTCTGCTGCATTTGTTTGTATAAATAATACACAAATTTACACAATCTAGAACTGTTCTGTTTGGACTCATTGTGATTAAATACTTGTACATTTTTAAAGGCCTCAGTGTCATTATTGATATATATTTGGTTCCTAACCGATTTTTCTTGTATATAACTGACACAATATGAATTCAGACTGATGTGTGAGCTCGTGAGTTTATGAAAAATGGTTAAAGTTTAAAGACGTAAGTTTAAATGATGGGGAAACAAAATATGAATTGTAGAAAGGCCTCGATCCAAGAACCTTCCATCCAGCACTGACTCCAGCAGCTGCAGCGTTTAACTCATCATCCATAACATTTCCAACCTCACTCTGCAGAACCAGACTCTTGTTTCTTAATAAGCTATAAAGTGCATGTGTGAATTTCCTCATGAAAAATATGGACGTGCTGCGTGAACACATGGTGAGGACTCAGACTCGCCTCTCTGCCGGCAGGTGTTGGTAAGCCGCCGCACAGGTAATCCTCCGGTTTTATTGCATTACACATTTTGCCAAGGACACAAAGTGGCTGCATGGAAAAAAACCTTTGACCGCACCGATGAGATGAAACTCTCGGTTTGTGTGTGTGTGTGTGTGTGTGTGTGTGTGTGTGTGTGTGTGTGTGTGTGTGTGTGTGTGTGTGTGTGTGTGTGTGTGTGTGTGCGTGTGTGTGAGAAAGAGAAGACAAATGATAACCTCTTGTTTCTAAATTTGCTGATTTTCACGTGAGTCGTAGGATTACATGCTCCTCCATATGTTAGACAATTAGACCATCATCACACACAGACACACACAGACACACACTCACTCACACACACACACACGTCCATACACACCTCACTCTGCCAGAAGCTGATGAAACAAGTCAATTCAATCTGAGAGTAATTAAGGACAAACTACGTCTTCATGGCCATTATGTCCTCTGAGGATCTAATCAGCTGATTGACAGGTCGTCTCCTGATTGACAGGTCGTTTCCTGTCCGTCCCTGAGTGGGACTGAAGCTCCTCCCACTCGGGACGACGCTCTGGAGACAGTCAGAGGAAGGAGTTGGTTTCTTTACAGTACGAAGACCAAACATTTGCACTGGGAGGCACAAGGCCACGAGTGTCTGTCCCTCTTCCTGTCTCTGTCTCCATTCACACCGTGGGGACAATCCTCGCCCTGTGCAGCCGGCCTCCGAGCTACATCTGCACAGACACACACGTCATGGCCGGGTCCTCTACGGCCCAGACGGGTGGCCAGACACCGGCTGTCTGGGCCCATCATGGAGAACAATACACACAACGAGGACATTCACTGAACGCAGACCCACACAGGAGCACAACTTGTCCTCTTGTCTCAGACGGACACAGAGATGTGGGACCTTCTCTCCAGTGTGAGGAACCAAATTCACATTTTCCACGACTTTAGATTGGAAACATTTGTCTCTTTTCTCTTTAAATCAGTGGACGAATTCAAGCCCATCACATTTCCTCTGTTTCTGATCCTTTAAATCATATTTCACTATTCAAATAATGGATTTCAAAACCTGACAAGCAGCTGTAACGTCTCAACAAGGAATTCAGAATGATCTTGTTATTCTAAACACTTTTCTAAATGAAGTTCTACACTCAGTGGTCATATTGTCTTGATCCATTCTGCCACACAGTCACCACAAGCAGAGGGATGTGAGGCCTGCACCCTGCTGCCATCACCAGTCTATTGACATTATACAGACAGAGGCATCATCCGCTTACTGTCCACAGATCTGTTCTTTCTTATACGCGTTTCTGCTGAACGTACTAAAAGTACGAGCTGAGAAATACCTGTCAGCCCTGGTCTGAAAGTTTTCACAGCTTCCACTAAACTGTGCCGGAGGCTGTTTGGACTCAAGTATTTGTCCGACTAATAGAAACGACAGCAGGCAGAAGACGAGGGGAAGTGTCAGCCTGATGTCGGGCGACGTAAAGACCTGTCGCTGGGCGGCTGTGTCACATTCAGGTGGGCGGTGATGCTCAGATCATATCCAGCAGCTGAGTTTATTAACCTAGAATGTGTCGCGGGCAGGTGCTTCAGGAGCTGGAGGAACACTCGGTGGCACAAGAGCATCTGAACGCTTTAGTTACAAGTTTATACGTTTACAAATGTGTCCCTGCAGGCCACCGTACACCCTCCCTGACAGGAAAACAAAGAAACTGTGTCAAAAAAGCCCTAAAGAATTAATTAGATCTGTAATAGAGGCCTAATATAAGATTTAAGTAAGAAATGCATTTTAAAATAAATGTCAAAGGACAGATGTGCAAACTTAAAATAAAAAAATGAAATTAAACTATTTTCCAAATGACTAAAATGTTTTGTTTTTGTTTTTTTTAAATCTATTGTGAGAAAATGAAAAGCAAACCAGATGCAAACATTCAGCCACATCTGTGCGTTGTGCAGCCGCCTCGACATTAAAGATTAAACAGGGCCGAGCTCCCTCCCATTTGCTGCAGGATTAAACCAGTTTAACTCGGCGCAGGGGCCATTAAATCCATAGCTTCTCCATGCAAGAGCTGCAAACAACAATGGAGTGATACAATGGCAGCGAGTAACGTCAGCTGCACTCAACTCAGGACGACTGTGGAGGAGCTTAAAGTGACCACACAGTGTCCTGGAGCCTCCTGGAGCCTCCCACTGACAAACCAGTCTGAACCAACAGGGACACGCTGGAGAATGAGCAGAGTTTGGGTCTAGTTCTATATTTCTGCAACTGAAGTGTCCGGCAAAGTTTTAAAATCCATAGGAAAGTTGGTGTTTGGTTGTTTTAAACACATTTTCACATGGAACTACATTGAGAAAATGTGTAAAATAAAGTGTGGCTGCTCCATATGTGGAGATTTATAATAAATTCCCGTGTGTGGAACTAGAGAAGAGGAAGGTTCCATGAGCAGTGAAGGATTCACATGCAACATACCTTCACAATAAGAGCTGGAGCCTCCATGAGCATCCACAGGGTCCCCAATAAGAATCTGTGTGTGTGTGTGTGTGTGTGTGTGTGTGTGTGTGTGTGTGTGTGTGTGGGCAGCCCCTCCTGCTGTGGTACCCTGTGGCGGGGAGCCACCTGCAGGGATGAAGGGACAGCTCTGAGCTGCAGGTAATGGATTACTCAGTACCGCGTTACACCAGAGTGATTAGTGTAAAAGAAAAAAGAAAGTTATAGATTTTCTTTGGCAAAAAAGTTTGCATAGACATGTTTTATTTATCTAGAGAGTCAAATATCGTAATAAACCTTCAGTCAGGAGTTGAAGAGCAAGTCGATTTTTACTTTTTAATATTTTTGCTTTGATCAAATAAAAGTCTGCACCATCGGAATTTGTGGGTTTACAAGCGTAGGAAGATGAAAAATATAAATAAAGACATTTATTTGAAAGCATTTCTGACTGATATCCTCATAAAAGTAACGAAGAATGAGCCATGATTTTTCTTACACGCTTTTACGCACTGCTGTCGTTTCGTTTTACGCACGTTCGTCCAGTTCTGCTTGAGGAGAGGATTTGGGATCGACAGTTTATTAATCCAATGGCTGCGCGTCGTGACAAGAAACGTTGGTGCCATGAGTTTAATAATTTATACTAATATATTTTTGCATGAATTAATCATTTGTCCATCTATTTTCAGAAATATTAACAGGGAAACGTATTTGTCTTAAGGTTCTGCAAAGGCCTCTGTTTGCGTGCGTAAAAGAGAGATTAAAAAACTTTAAAGTTTCTATAAGAACTTCTCTTCTTTTTTACGTGCGTGCGTGCATGTGCTTCATATGTCTGCTGCCTCATTGCGTGATCCTATTGAATACCTCAGCAAACTAATTGGAGTTACACCATGGGTCAATGACCAAATCCCCAAACATTGTTAAAAAAACACTTAACGATCCAACCTCTCTGTAATTAGTATTTGTCTTTTCAGTCACAGAGAAAGACGCCTGTCACGTTTATATAGGCTAAGCATGTAGCCTGAGGTCCGTTATATAGTCTAAGGATTGTTATATTTATAGCCTTTGTATTTGTTTAAAGTGCCTGTGGAATTAGTTGGTTGCTATAAACCTTAGAAATAAAAGACGAAATGGGAGTTGAGTTGATTCTGGATTCAGGTGAAATCAAGTATCGAATCTTATCGGTTGGATTTGGTTGTTTTAAAGAAACAAAATGAAAAACACTTCACCAGGACTAACATTATTTAACTTATGACGTCTCCATTTAATCAAAGAAACTTAACGAGAAACGAAAGAACCTTTTCCCAAAACTCAAAGAACACTGAGCATGAAACGCAAAACTCGAAACTAAACTAAAACAGAAAGTCTGGAAAACAAGAGCAACAGGCCTGAAAGAGCTTCTTTTTGTGTACATTTTATTAATAATAATGTTTAAATAACTAAAGACACTGTTCGGATAGATAGATAGATAGATAGATAGATAGATAGATAGATAGATAGATAGATAGATAGATAGATAGATAGATAGATAGATAGATAGATAGATAGATAGATAGATAGATAGATAGATAGATAGATAGATAGATAGATAGATAGATAGATAGATAGATAGATAGATAGATAGATAGATAGATAGATAGATAGATAGATAGAAAGACACTTAAAAAACATTTGAGCGTCAGACTCCAATTAACTTTTAGAGATGAATCCGAACAAGCTGCTTTTAAAACGCACCCACATGTTTTTAGCGTCTCCACCTTTTCCTCCGTGTGATTTATCATCAGTAGATTTGATTTGGTTTCATTTGCATGACGCGTGTTTTGTCCCCGAACAGAAAGGAGGCGATAATAAAACACAACTCGCCACTAATGCCACGAAAAAGCCTTTTTGATGGCGCGTGAAAAGCTGCTTCGATAGCACCGCAGCATTAAGACGTGTCTGCACAATGGGCCTAATATCTCGATCCGCCATCACCGAGGAGACTTTGATTATTAACATGTTGTTCTCACTTGAAGGTCAGACGGGTTTTCATTCAGCCAATCCTCGGCTGCAGCAGCAGCAGGAAGCTGGGGCCCTCCCATTAACACCCCTAGTGTCAGCACTAATGAGGGACACAGTGGCTGCTCTGTGCTCCACACACACACACAAACACAAACACAAACACACACACATACACACACACACACACACACACAGCATCCCATCACCTTTATGTTTGAGTCCTGGTTTTGTGTGTGGTTAGATAATACCGCTGCTTTATGGTGATGCGTAAATTCCTCCATGTGTTATTTTTACTTCCTTCAACAAGTGTTTAAAGAAATGTCTGGAGGACAAAAGGCCCCGGAAACAAAACCCTGCTCATTATTAGCACGAGCAAGAATAAACATGTGCAAACGTCTAAGCATATTCGAGACTTTACTTTATGATATTTTACTTTGAAGGTTTGTTTTCGAGGTTTTTGTTTTAAAAATATCACAGTTTCCAAATAGCATCTGGGTTTTATACTTTAGGAGACATCCGTTTTAATGATCGGCCCCAAAAGCATATTTTAACACAATATATGATCATAACAGGAAAAGCACCTATAAGTTGTAAATTTAAAAACCAAGACCATGAAAGTGAAGCAGCTAAATGGAACCAAGCCATCGTTCATTTAATTATTAATGTAGTTTATCTGTGCTTTTTCCTATTGTCAGTTATTTTATTTTGTCTACAGACGCGTGAGTTGCTTCGTGGAGTGCGTCAAAGCGGCGCGCGTGACACCACGTGTGTGCTGGTTTTCAGATGGATAATACAAAGTTCAGGGATTCGTATTAAAATGCTTTAAATGTCACGTGACGCAGCTGAATGCGCACGATTTACGGTGTTTCACAAAAAACGAAACTGACATTTAAAGGACACAACATATAAAACCAACAGTGTGTTCAATAAATCATTTTTAAATTGGTAAAGACCATAGTCATTCAAATACCGTTTGTGGAAAATTGACCACTTCAGCCGAATAGAATCTCTAAAATTATTTACTTAATATTTGTAAATCTAAATCTAACTCTTCTAGAAGTGTCCTATATATAGGCCATAGCGTGTGTTCGAATGTGTGTGTGTGTGTGTGTGTGTGTCTGTGTGTGTGTCCATCTTATGGCTAACACAGAGGGGTGGGGCTCGTGGCGCTGCAGGAGGGTTTTGAATGTGTTTGTGTTCACACTGAGGAGCAGATACAACCACAATACCACAACAATAACAAAAACAACAACAGCCACAAACATTCATAATCGTGACCATGTCTTTTTTAGTAAGTGTCACAGCTCAGCGACTTGGACACCAAATAAGAAAGAAGGTGTTTTTTAATTAGTTTCTAGTGGAAAGTGATCACTTGGAGGAAGTGGTGATTATTTGCCTCTCATTCAAACAGCCCCGTGACGTCAGACCTAACTGGAATGACTGGTGCTGTTGAACTGGGATTCAGATGGTGACAGATATAAATAAAGAAATGTTGACTCATCTGATTTTGAGGCTGATGCAACCCACTGGATTAAAAGCGTTTTTACAATAATGTATAAATTGTATGTAATTTCACTTGTTCATTTAGTAAAGGTGGAAGGTAGAAACCCATGTTGGGCGTGGAAACTACGTCTCCTGTCTCCTCTCTGATTGGCTGAGGAGCCAATTAAAGCCTCTGAACGAAGCAGAATCAATCAGATAAAACATCTGATGGATTTGGCACCATAACTCTGAGCATAACTGTAAACTACTTGTACAATGTACTAGCTTACATAGGCCTAATGTGTGTCTTCAGGTGAATTAAATAATGGGCTCATGTTTTGTGGAAACGTCCTTGTTGATATTAAAATATTTAGAATCAGGTTTTTGTATTTCTTGTCTTATTATCCACAGACAGTTCCCTCGGACGAGTCCCGGTCCCGGTGTGTTCTTACCTGGGTCTCGGAGAGGTTCAGCTGCCGGGCGAGCTCGGTGCGCTCCCGGCCCACGACGTACTGGCAGCGCTGGAACTCGAGCTCGAGCCGGTACAGCTGCTCGGCCGTGAAGGAGGTCCGCGTGCGCTTGGGCCGGTCCAGGTCGAGGCCCTTGGGCAGGACGATCTCCCGGATGGTGCCTTTGGCGTCTGTCCAGAGGAGAGAAACACAGAAAACACAAGATGTCAGTGGATTTTCCTTCAGAAAAACTACAAGTTCAGACTCTCCTCTGATTATTGTGAGATATATATTATTAGAACATTAATATACAGGTAGGTGGAGCATTTATTAGAGAGTAAAATCAGAAACAGTCCAAATGGACGCACTGGTTTTGTAGTTTTACGCACACACACCTTCCTCTGGCTGGAATGAGCCTATACGAGTTAAACTGGTGTGACACTGGGACTATGTGCGTCTTTGAGATAAACAAACTACTCCTTTAACACGAGGGCTGGATCAGAACACGCTCTGTGAGAAAAATGCACATTTACGCACGTCAGTTGTGAATAGCAGATCTGGTCTGTGGTGTGCTTTTTATCAGTGGCTGTGTCGGTGCTCATACTAAAGCCTCAGTCCTGTAGTTAACCGACTTCATGGTCTTTAATCCACGCAGATTAAAAACTGAATCACCGGTTGGTGTGATGTGTCGCTTGAACCGCCCGCGTGATTTCAGGCACTGGGTACGTTGGGAATCGCACGTCCTGTTCTCCTGGTGCCAAGTGAAACTGAGTGGAACTAAACATCACAGGTGGAAAAGACTTTGTCGCAAACTTTATCTGGCACGTCACGTTGTAATGAGGATAATAACACTGTGCGTAAACCTGCTCGTTGGAGTCATGACTGTGAAGCTCTGCACCGAGTGTACAGCTGTGTGTGTGTGTGTGTGTTTGTGTGTATTTAGGTGTGTGTGTGTGTACAATTGTGTTCTTGTTATTATTATTTTTTAAATACTCTTCTTCCTTGGTTGAGGTGTGTTTTTGTTAGTGTTGTTGGTTTGTTTCCCTCCAAGTGATCTGCTATCAATTTTGTTTATTTATTCTATTTAATGATCTGCTTTGATATGTTCACCATGATATTGTTTTCAAAAATAGCCAACAAATCATCTAAATCTGAATTAATTAGAAAACATTGAAAAGTATAAAAACTACACGTTTTAAAAATGTAATTTATGATGTATTTAATATTAGTGATCCTGGCCGAGGGGGTCAGAAGTTACACCCCCGCCCTGGATCCACAGAACCGGTGGATATTTAAAGAAATAAGAGAGAGAAAAGAATATAACAAATCGTCATGAAGTTTTGCAATATACGAGAAATGATTTCTTTTTTGAAATAGTTTCTTTCCACAATAACACAACTCCGCGTCACCGTTGACTCCCCAGCAGCTCGTAGATTTGCTCGTATTTCTCACATCCGAGGCCAGACACGAACTGCTCTTTGTCCATGGTTTTGAAGTCATGAAATATGCAAATCCAATAAAATATGAAGAGTTCCTGAATTAAATATGAAACAATACTGATTGAACTAAACATCCAAACTGCAAGAGCAACAAACACGGAAAGTTCAAATGGACTTTCTTTATTTATTAACACAATAAAAAGGAACAAATCAAATCTTCCTTGTATTCTATCGTCGTGGTGATAAAGTGTTAAAACGCAGCAGGAGCTTTGGAAGAAGGACTCGTGCGTAAAAGGCGTAAAATTCGTCTGAATTAAAGGAGATAATGAAATGGAGACTTGCTCCGTCACATTCACGCACTTATCTCAACCTCTGCGTTATATTCTCACGTGTTTATTTAGCCGACACACGCACGAACCACGCAGTAAAAAACACGACAGATCTCCATCTTTACGCACACGCATCACGACCGTGCGTCATGTGTCGCCCTGGGAAGTGGGCTCCGCACCACACGGGCTACAAACCGACCTCAGATCAGAACGTGCACGTTTATACACAGAGTCGTGCATTTTTGCATTTATTTTTATAGTTGAGGGCTCCGGAGGCCAAACTACAGTAAAGCTCAAGCTGTGACGGAAACATGCGCAACGAGAGGGGGGGGGCGGCGCAGACCTGCTGACCTCTCGGTGACCTCGGCCTCTCTGCGGCAAACTGGAGCGTCCAGACTTCAGCTTAAAAAAAAAGAAAAAAAAAGAAAAGCCCTGACGCTGCAGGCCTCCAGAACGAGCTGTACGAATGTGTCTGAACCCAAAGAGCACCAGACCAGAGTCCTCCCAGGCCTCGTGCATGAACTCCATCAACCAGGATCTGACGCTGGATCAGCTCCCAGGTTCACAGACAGGAACCATGTGAGAGCACCTGCCTGTCGAACCTCACAGCAGCAACGATAACCTGGACTTGGTTTATGTGGAGAAGGAAACAGGAACCAGGACGAATAGAGGATAAAGCGCGTAAAGGTCTCACTGGTGCAGCAGCTGCATTATCTAACAGGACTATTTCTTATAATGGGAATAGGGGAATAACAATAACTACATATATACGTGTTATTATTATTGTTCCAGCTGCTTCAGATAGAGGCCACATCTCATATGGAGCTGATTCTTGCTCTTTTTTATTTGTGTATTCCTTCAACCTGCCTCTTCGTCACTTCTCTCGTGTTCCTGCTCCTCTCACACCCTCATCATCATCATCATCATCCTCCATTTAAAACCAGCCGTGATATCAACACTACCCTCGTGTCCTCGTGCTGACTGAGCTGCTCCTGGATCAGGACACAGCGCCGTTCAATACAATATCAGACCAACCAGGCAGCGGCCATCGTATCCACAGCGTCCGCCTGCAGCCGGGAACTGATAGGCCGACATATTGACTGTGTCCAACGCAGCCAGCAGCAAAATATTAAAACACACAGCTTGAAATTTAATTTGAAACATATTTCTCTTTTTCTTTTAAATAAACGTTTCCAGGCAATTTTGTTCCTGGAAAAGCAAAATCAAAAATTCATATTTACAAGCAGGAAACTTCCTCATATATTCCACATGTTATATATTCTATGTGTTCCCTCATTTAACCGCTAACAATATTTATATTTACGCGCTGTAACAATATTATCAAGTGTCCTGAATGAAAATAACTTTGTAAAGCAAATACACATGTATATAAATATATATACGTTTTCTTTATGTTTTTAGAACGTGGTGCTTTTTTATATTTTCCTTGTGTATATTTACTGGACAGTTTATTTTATTTTTTATAATTTAATCTGCAAATATAAATATACAATTTAAATGCCCAAAATATTTAGGCCATTTTAGGATTTGATGTGACTTGATGTGATATTTAATCAAAAATAAATAAATAAAAACAAAGGATATTAGATATTATTAAAGAAACTGTGTGTTTGCTGATTGTATATATTTTTATCTGCGTATTGTTTATATTTCTCTGGATGATTCTGGGACACTGGTTCCACTCAGAGACCAGTGGCCTCCTGCGTGAGGGCGTGGACACTGGACACACACTGCATTAAATATTATTCTGCTGTTCATTAACGCAACGATGGCACACAAAGGCAATCAGCCACTGACATGTAAAATAATATACACACACACACCCTCTCTCACATACACAAACACACTCTCTCACACACACACACAGACAGATTCATAGTGTTTGCAGATGTGTGTTTTTCTCTCAGCTCTTTTGTTGGTTAACAACACAACGATGAATTTCACCTGCTCTTCATCAACTGTTGTTTTAATATAATTCATGTTTTTCTTTGTTATCTCGTTTACAAAACTACAGCAACATACATGTGCTCTATATAAATATTCAATATATATACAAATGCATATATATATATATATATTATGAGGAGACACAACAGTCATATTTCAGAGGTTTTATTTAATTATTTTGAATATTGATAGACCAATTGATTTGTATATTTTCACATGAACAAAATAAATTGATATAAATGGAACACGTTGTGCCAAACGATAATTCTGTGACTTCACTCATTCAGAGAGCTGTTTATATTTATTATTTTAATATTAGATTATTGTTATTGTTTTTAGGAGTGGTCTGCTGTTACAGTTTGGTGTGGCGGAAGTGAAAGTAGCTTATTGTTAGCACAGCAGATGCTTGTTGTTTCCACCCTGTATATATTAATCATATGTTTGGCAGCTTCAGTCAAAGTTTCACACACTATTTTACTTGTTATAACTTAATTTAAACTAATAAAATAAAGCTCAGGGTATTTGTTATAACAGGCCTAATGTTTTATTTATTTTTAAATGAGAGACGCAAGGAAATTAATCAAATTAATGTCATATAAATGCAGTTTTACAATATTTATTTACTGTATGGGTTTAACCAGCGTGTGTGCAACTGGAGTGCAGCTTCAGATTATGTTCTTTCATTCTTTAAACCACATTATTGTCTCTAAACCAGCAGTGAATTTAAAATCTCTTTTGCCATCTCGTGGCTTTGACCTTTTTACGCACAGAATCAAACCGCTGTGGGCTTTGTTGTCGCGCACTTACCCCTCACTAATATCCTCCGACAGTAGTCAGGGTCCACTCCCAAAAGTTTGTCGTGTCCGTCCTCGCTGGAGGAGGTCGGCGTGGACGCGGAGGTCCCCGGGGTGTCGTTGGAGCTCTGCACCGGGGACCGGCTCCCGATCTCGGCGCGGCACTTCGCGTCCATCCGGTCCGGGCACAGCGGGTTGGGTCCACAGCGGTGGCTCCCATCGCCCATCGTCGTGGCCTGATCGAACATCTACAAGTCGGCTGCAGTCTCTTCGGATGCTCGCTCTCTGCTCCTCCTGTCCTCTGCTGCTCAATCCCTCTCTTTCTCTTTCTCTCTCTCTCTCTAGCTACACTTTCTTCTCCTCTTTGCAAGTGTTCTCCGGAGACGAGGAGCGCATGCCCTCCCTCTTCCTCCCCCAAAAAAAAGGAAACAAGTAGAATCCAGTTACAAAGGAGCCTGCACGCGGTCCAGGGAGGGAGCCGGGGAGAGCTTCAGGTGTCGCGGCATGACGCGCGGTGCGGAGTCCGGAGCGAGGCGCAGGGCGGTCGGCTGAGAGGAACCTCGGTGTCCTGCTCTAACTACAGCAGCCAGGAGGAATGCATGGTGCAGCCTGCAAGGTACAAGGGGCAACCAGATCTATGGAGGAGCGGGGAGGTGCCACAACACACACACACACACACACACTCACTGCTTAGAAATTAAGTGAGAGGCGGTGCGCAAAACCCCCCTCACACACACACACACACACACACACACTCACACACTCACACACACGCAGCTGCGGTCACAGTTCACCGTGCACGAGCCAGGAGAGGAAAGTTTCTCCTGGTTCCTCCGGAGCAGCAGCCTGTTACTTCAGCCCCGGGTTCATCCCCTGCTCCTGCGGGGTCTTGGCTGCTTGTTGTCGGTGGATGAAAAGAGAGAGAGGAGGGGGGGTCGTGTGTGTGTGTGGGTGGGTTGAGAGCGCACAGGAGAGGAGGTCTGGGTTCGAACCCTGCAGGAGTGGACCAGGGGGAAAAGGGGGAAATGGTCACTTTGGTTCCTGCACTAATAGAAGCGCAGTGGATTTGTTTGATGGTGTTTTTGCTTCACGTCGTGAGGAGCGAGGCGGCGGATGGATCAGCCTCTCGGGTCTGAGGGATGTTGGTGTGTGGGTCACATTTGTGGTGACACACAGCAATTTACAGTGGCAGGAACCCGGTCACGTCACTTCCTGCCCACGCAGGCTCGGCGCTGATTGGTCCCGCTGGCCGGGCACGTTTTGACAGGAGGATGAGCGGAGCTGCAGACCCGGGATCAGGCGCGGGGACATGAGATGATGGCCGTGCAAGCTGGGAACAGCCAAACGCACCGGTGCAGTCTCTCTTCTACCGTGGAGGATCTCAGAGACCTGGAGCCAATAAAACCAAAAAGTGCACTCCTCTCAATATAAACCCTTTAATGCAAGTTAAAACAATCTCCATATAAAAGTATTAACTTGAAAAAACACCAGTTGGCAAACGTACATATACACGTATGCACATCTCATACAAGCCTTTACATTTAAAGATGTGTTGGAGGTTTCTGCATAAAATGATTTACAGCCAAGCGATAAAACATATAAAATAAAGCCACATATATAATAAACGTGGGTATTGGCACTTCATTAAAACAAGTAACGACCCTCAGAGTTTACTTCTACATTATCATATGAAGGGTGGGAGTACAGGGAAGGTCCTGTGTGGTCAGATGAGACACATCTGTGGGTTTAAGCTATAAAGAATAAATCTGATTTAACTCAAATATTCACCAAACTAAGTTCTTCCACAGTACAAAGGTGCAAAAGACATTATTCAAGGTTTTTTAGATAATCAGTTTAGCTTAAATGTCTCTTTCAAATGTCTCTTGTTATTAAATAATGTTACCGAAGTCCAATTCCTCGAAAAAAAATGACATTCTAAGAAAAACTCTTACCTACATATCACTTTTTGGCCAGAATTAAACATCCTCTCAGTTTAAAAACAAGTCTTTGAAGCTATTATATATAAACCAATATAAATATATATGCAGGACTGATGTGAGGTTTCAACATAAATATCCATGTGGTATAATTTGTTACTATAAATTTACCTTCTATAAAATACCTCATTAACAAGTAAGTCTACTTTTACACACACAAATATAAATGGTGGAAGGACAGATGATGAGATTCATTTATGCTTTTGGGCTGTAAAGATAAATCTGACTTAACATGAATACATTATTCAATCATAAAGAGTTGTGAGTTTCCTCTGTGACTTATAGTTTAAAAATAAAATGTCTTGCCTTCCTATCACATTCATAGATAAATGTCAGTAGAGAAAATATCAAGCAAGATTGAATAAAACAATAACTGCTCTTTAAAAAGCAACAGACGCACAACATCATATAATCCAACACAATCCACTAAAGTTCTATAGAGGGAACAGGTGTTCCTATTATTTGTCTCTTCTCACCACACACAGTGTTGTTCTCTGAAGTGATGACGACACCTCCGGCTCGTACGCACAAAAAAAATGAGCTGTTAACAAACAATCTGCAAAATGAAACGTGTCATTCACAGTCGTTTACTGTACGTGGGCATGAGGCCTTCATCTCACTCACACAAACACAGACACACACACACACACACACACAAACACACACCAGTCCATTTACCATCCCAGCAGATTCATGTTGATGCTGCAGCCTGCGGTTTGTTGTGATTGTGAGATAATTTCCGTCGCAGGAAAAGGACCCAAACATCGGCTGGAATTCCCTCTTCACAGGTGGAACATCTCTGAGAACACAGAGGGAGGTGGGGGGGGAAGGAGGAGGAGAAGAAGAAGAAGAAGAAGAAGCATTTTACTGCTGGATTATATAATTATAGTTTTGCTGTGTGTGTGTTTTTCCTTATTTTTCTTATCCGAGGCCGTAATTACTGCACACAGCCACGGGTCGTTACTCCTTTCAGCTGGACTAATCTCACACAGGGTGAATAGAACCTGTCAATCAGAGGCCGCACTCAGCAGCAAGACAAGAGGGGACTGATTGCTGCTGCTGCTGTGACACACACACACACAGACACACACAGACACACACTCCTTCTCCTTCCTCCTTCCCTCCAGTGTTTTCCACCCTCTCTGCTTTTTACTGACGCACAACTAAAACCCTTAAAAAGCAGATTTTCACCATCTTTAACTTCTCATGTTCATGTGTTTCAGTCCGGAGGCGTGTTCAGGAAACCATATTTGTGTCACTCTCTCGTTCTGTGTGTGTAGCATCAACAGTAATAATTGTGGGGGACACATGTTTGGGTTGCTTTTGTCGCTGTGGAGGATGTTTGATGCATCATGTGACGCCTCCTCGTGCTCAACAGCCTTTTCCTTGATGCAAAAAGAGAAACTAGACTCAAACAGGTTGGAATCGTTCAGAGAAACACAAAAATGTAAGTGTGAGGCACTGAAATGTAGAAAAAGTATTAAAGATTTCCTGTTTCTTTACAATACTGATGCAGTTCAGAGTAAACAGAGTACTTTTACTAATACGCTGTGTTTATTTACAGGAGAAGGATCCAGATTCTACAGCTTCTTGTTTTCTATACACAAATATATAATATCATCAAATGAAAAAATACACAAATGTTGTCTGCAAACTTTACATCTCCCTGTTCCCACATTATTAGTAATTAATTGCATCCTTACAATGTTTATATACATTCATATATATTCTTAATCCTTACATTTTGTGTAGTTCTGGTGAAGTCTGTTCTTATATCTTTTGTATTTTGTGTAGTGTTGGATTTGTAAGACACATTTTCGGTCTCAATAAAGTACATCTGTCTATATAAATGTGTATCTGTGCATGCAAGCATTAACACTTAATGAATATATGACATAAGGATTTTACACAATAAGCAGAAAAGTGGAAGAAAATGCACCAATAATCATGTAGTAAAGTGTCAATTATAACAATAGCCATTCTGCATAATGAGTAGTTTTACTTTGAATACTTTACTTTGCTAATACTTCAGCTATACAAATTAAAAGCAGGATTTTGCTTCCTACATATAAACATCATTTTAACTTCATTAAAACCTGTGAATCTCTCCACCACCGCAGAACAATAACTGTCCTGTTCACACGTATAATAACTATATATTATAAATAAAACAATAATAATGAACCAGTCTGTGTTGGTGACTGTTACTGGGACAGAATATCTTCTCTGACCACTTCTATGAAACTCACTACATTTAAAGTTTTCTTCATATTATTATTCCTTCTTCCTTTCTTTATATTTTCTATGAGTATGAAAAGTTAGGATCAAATAACCCACGTATACAACTAATTATTATAATCATTGAATAACAGTTGTACCATTTCATTCAGGTTCTGGCAGAACTTTAAAAATAATTGAACTAATGCTGCAGAAAGTTTTAATGGTGTGAAAGAAAATCAGAAGGAAAAACTTCTTTATTCTAATCTCATCCTCATATATATAAGATCTCAAAACGCCACATGTATTAAATCACTGCAGATGAAGCATCACACACACACGCACACGCACACACACACACACAGTATCTGCTGCTTCACACACACGCACATCTCTGTGTGTATCTGTGCCCACGGGCCAGAAAGCACGAGGGGAAGGATAATAAATTGTTTATTTGCACCAACACACCAACCGCTTCCGCTCCGCGTGCTGCAGGCGCGTGACTGCGGCCTCGTGCAGATGAAGCTGATCAATCAGATCAATCAGCAGAGATTATACAGTATCCCGGGGGTCACGGGGAGGGCGCGGGGCCACGCAGAGTTCACGCCGCAGCGCGCACGAGCTCCGCGCAAAGCTGTGCCGGAGTGGCACAGATCTGAGCGCGTGGGGGGAGGATGTGTGAAACTGTAAAGATATTGTATTATTATGTAGATGATGATGATTGTGAATATAACGATGACGCTGATGATTTAACATCACTACCATTTGTATTATTGACCTCATTTCAAAGGCAGGTGCATTCAAATACCTGCAGTGCGACGTTCAAGGCTCATTTTGGTCAGTTTTTTACAGTTTCACACTAAATCTGTGCATTCAGTGATTTCACAACCTTTTATATATCATAGAAAAATAACACTGGGAACTAGTTTCTGTGCACATGTTCTATAGAGGAGCGCTTCATGTAGATAGATTCAAGGTAAATCGGAGAGGAGTTGCCGTGTGGCCGCAGCCAGACGAGGGGCCGGGGAGTAAACTGGACGCGCACACGCAGAGAGGTGTTTTATTCTCTTTGGGGAGGAGATAGTGAGGAGAAAAATCCGACGCATTAATAGAAACGTGTCGGAGTGAAACATTGAGGAGGAGTAGGAGGAGGAGGTGTAGGAGGAGGAGGAGGAGGAGGAGGAGGAGGAGGAGGAGGAGGAATGCGCAAGAGGAGAAATGTGCAGGAGGCTGTGCGTAAAAACCGTGGGAGATGTGGAATGAATCCAACTTTACGCACCGGTGTGTTTTAGTGGAACCACAGTTTTCTTTTGCAAAATAACAAACACACTGGACTTTGTGGTGACGTGATAATAAAAATAAACTGGTGAGAAGAAATTAAGCCTCGTGAAATATTTATTTCAGTCTTGGTGTTTGTCAAATTCAACCAACTTTTGCTTTTGTGTATTTTACAGAATAATATTTCTTAGTTTTTTGCCCTTTGTCTTGTAATCTGCTACACAACTGAGGTAATGATACACACTACAGGCTGTATAAATATATCTATAAGTTTATATAACAGAGAATTTGTGTTTATGGGCTAATTTCGTTCCAGCCAATGATTTAATAACCTGCCTGCGGCGACTTCAGCAGAGCCAGTGTCTAAAGAGCTGCGAGTAATTTCATATAATATTAGAAATATATGATTCGTTATTGAAAGAACATTAAGAGTCGTACTCATTTCGAGCTGTGGACATGTTGGACTCGTGTCACGTTGCTTTTCTCATCTGATTATAATAAAGAGAAGGAAGTTTTCAGCAGTTTGTGTTTATTTTCCATGACTAAAGGCTAACGAGAGAATTTAAATTTACACTTTCACAATAAATAAATCATATATTCTCCCCCTTAAAGTATTTCAAAGATATTTTGTGTGTTTATCATTAATTGACAAATTGTCCGTTTAAAGTAAAATTTTAGGATAAATAATTATGAAATAAAGTCTTAGATGGGTTATTTTATTTTGTGTTACCTCAACTGTGTTACCGCAGCTCCGCGTGATAACAATATACATTACAAACACACACAACACGTGAATAATTCAGACGCAACTTAACGTGTGTTTCTGCTGCAACAAGCTCATAGTTAATGTATGTTGTACTTTAGTTTACTACACATGAGCCAATACGGACACTGCAGTACTTTTACCACCACAAATACTACCATTAATAATAATAATAATGAAACAATAAAAAGGTTAAAAGCTTTATTCAGATACTTGTTCTATAATTAAAATAATAAGGATTTAATTTTATGGCAGGAGGCAAAACGAATAATGCATCTAGATTAATTTGGGTTATTTGGTCCTATTTTCTTACAGACATCATTTGCAGTTTCTTCTTCACAGCTACAGACAGTGTGTGGTGGAGGTGGTGGAGGAGGTGGTGGAGGAGGTGGTGTCGGGGTTCCGGTTGAGTCCAGGACACAAACTGTCCCAGAGGAGCAGAAGAAGAAGAAGAAGAAAATCTCTGTGTCCCCAACAACACGTTCTTCAAACTTTACACTTCTCTCTGTCCCACACATGACGTCAGACAGGAAGCTGTCCCTCACTATAGGTTTTATTTCACACACCATGAATACAAATACATGAATGAAATGTAAAGGTATGTCTGTAGAGGTCTTTTTTCAAATTAAAACAACACATCATGATGGAATATTATATTTAGATAAAACATTTTTTTAGAGTTTTGTCTTGTTTTGTGTTTTTTTTTAAGTACTGGTTATACATATTACTGCTGGAAATGAGCCAAAGAGAAATAAGGACTCTTCAGTTGTTTCCAGATCAGTATTTTTGCAGTTTAATATGCAAAATATTGATCTTTATTTAACTTATTATATTTTGAGGAGATGCAGCAACATGACAAACTGTTTCTTCACATGATAATACAATGACTTTATCTATATACACGTCAATACTTCTCTTTAGAAACTGGATTTTAAAATAAACTTATTTTTAAAATAAACAGACTCCTGCTGCTGTGCCTTCCTCTTCATCCTCATCTTCATCTTCCTGATCCGAGGCTTTAAACTGGAGTGACAGGGAAATGGAAAGTTAAAGGTAATTTGTGTAAAAGTTGCTGCTGCTGCACTTCATCAATTTCCACTTACTCATAATTCATGAGGCTGTAAAGTCTCTGTCATTTATTCTGAAAAAAACCTGCAGGATTTCACTGAAGTTGAATTACTCCCCGAGAAATAAGTTTGAACGTTTGACGGCTTCTGATTTCTTATAACTGCTTTTTGAACTATAAGAGGTTTGATACGTCTCTAAATCAAATATTTACATTTAATATTTCTTACGTTTCAGACGGGGTTTTTCCTGAAAGAGACAGAAAATGTGAAATACATTTATATTTACAAAAGCTATGCCACTAGCATAATAAAAATGCTTCTCGCTGTGTCTCCCTTTGGATATTTAAGGGTTAATCTTAAAGTAAGTTGATTTTGGTGGATGGAAGTTCGAATGCAAATGAATCTCTGAAAAGCAAAGAGCAGCAAATTAATTCACACTTTATTCATCATCGCAAAAACATAAACCAAAGAATAAAGAATATGTGCAACAAAAACTTTAAATTGTGGTTTCTGATGTTTTATGATAAAATACGTTTGTGATTGATGAATTTCTGACATTTATAAAGACTAAAAATCAACATCGAAAAGGTAAGAATCCATAATAATGATATTTATACAGAAGATATTAGTGTGATATAGCAATAAAAGTCTGTTTGAGTCTCAAACCAACTTCTTGGATTATTAAAAATGAGTCTGTGTGTAAATTTGGCCTCTGAACATCTAATGAAGAACAATTTAATGTCACAGAGGAGCCATGAGGAGGAGGAACATGTTGCACAGCGTGTTGTGGTGTACACTGCCCCCTGGTGTTTCTGCACCGAACCCGCTGGAGCTCACAAGAAGCAACAAAACTCAAAAGACAGACACATTTTTATTCATCATTTTCTGAAATCAAAACACATCGATCACTCGCACAGGGAGCAGATATCGACACACGTGAACCTCGACGTTTACTACAGAGCACTTCAGTTTCACACCGAGAGGGAACACACCGGGTTCTGACCTTTAAAACACACGCACAGCAAACATCTAATGAACCTATGACCTCTGTACGACACCGACAGCTCACGGTCCAACACGGAGAGAAACTACACACAGTCATTTGCTTTAAGGCTGAATGCACTCGGTGGGAGAGGAGGCAGAGGAAAGAGAAGGGATGAAACATGAGGAGGAGGAGGAGGAGGAGGAGGAGGAGGAGGAGGAGGAGGAGGAGGAGGAAGATGTCAGTGGAAGCAGATCATTGCACTTGCTCACAGATGTAAACTGAGCCAAGTTGACAGGACGGGTTCCACACAGGAAACACAACAAATAAACTGAAACACTTTTCTGTCCCACGTTCTTTCTCTCTCCTCCCGCTCCAAATCGCTGCATGTGTGTGTGTGTGTGTGTCTGTGTGTGTGTGTGTGTGTGTGTGTGTGTGTGTGTGTGTCTGTGTGTGTGTGTGAGACGAGGACGAGCAGAGAGATGGTGAAACAACATCAGGCTCGGGTGAGGGAACAGGACGGAGGCGTGAGAGGCACTTATGTCGTGTGTGTGTGTGTGTTTTTGTGTGTGTGTGTTTGTGTGTGTGTTTCTGTTTTTCGGAAGGCTTTTCATGAAGTCAAACAAAATGTTGATTGGACCAGCTGCTTTCTCACAGGGAAGAAGAATGCAACAAAAACTTTGGGTTAATAGATTATTACTTTCAAACGTGTATCAGGATATTCAAAATAAAACTCTTGGATCTTAATTGTGTTCCTAAAGAGCACGGTGGTGTTTTTAAATATCAGATTTCTGTTGAACAAACTCTCCAAAACAACAGCTCTAACTATAGATGCTTTATTTTTCTTGATTCATATTTTTGTGTACAGGGCCCCAGCACATCCTCTCAGCTCATCTCTATTTCCCTGGGATGTACAGATGTTCTTCCTCTTTTTGGGGGTCGATCTCCATCTTTAAAAATTCATAAACAAGAATTCATGAGGGATTCATTTCTTCACATCAGGAAACGAGACGCAGCGCGAGAGGGAAGCTGAGGCCGCACGGATTTAAAGAGCTCTGCTGCCCCCTAGAGGATCGAGAGGGAAGCTGAGGCCGCACGGATTTAAAGAGCTCTGCTGCCCCCTAGAGGATCAACGCAGATTAACAGCACGATGAACAGAGTTGGGGGAGCTGCAGAAAGAAGAAGAGACGCGTCTGTTCTGCTGCCGTCGGTGATGTGGAGAAAGCAGAGGAATGTCTTTGCATGTAAATGCTCTCAGGTCACGGGACGTCCACTTCCTGTGAGGTCCAACGATGAGCACAGGTTGGGATGAATACGTTTGCATGTGTATGTATGTGTGTGTGTGTGTGTGTGTGTGTGTGTGTAGATGTGTATCGGCCTATGACGGCAGGTGATTGTGTGTGTGTCTGTTAGTGTGTGTTTGTGTACTTCCGGTGGGAAAAGGGGAGCCGGAAGCGGGGGTTCAGTCGAATCCCTGCCAGTCGCTCTGTTCGGAGTCGTACTCCAGCTCCACCCCGATGCAGCGCACCCCCTCCAGCAGCATGGGGGTGCCGTGGTGACGATCTGAGGGAAGAGCCACAGACATTTAGGAAACTCCGAGCTCCGCTGATTCATAACGGTCATAGCGGTGTCTTTATGAAACTATTTCCAAATCACTGGATATAGGTTATAATAAATGCTTCCAGGCATGAGAAGCAAGCATTGGTGGTTCAGTGGTAGAATTCTCGCCTGCCACGCGGGAGGCCCGGGTTCGATTCCCGGCCAATGCAACTTCCTTTTATCTTTTCATCCACATATTTATAAAGACACATATTATTCACCTTTTGGCCAATTGTCGCTTTCTATTGTTTAAACTTTAATATATAAATATTTAATTCCAATAAACCCTGTTCCAAAGATATTAATAAACCTAAATGTCGATGGTTAAATTGAATAAAATGTTACTTGAGCTTTTGATTATCACAATAATTTCAGGAAAACGTCTTCTATATTAAAACCCTGTAAACGTTGTGTATTCAGAGCAGATGGTTTAACCCACAGTGATCAGATCTCTGATAGTTACGGTTCAGCAGTGCATCATCGGAGCCGAGGGAAATCCTAATCCTCTGATCTGGCTGCCGCCGAGGCCTCAATTACACACAGGCATCTGGACAGATGTTCAAGCTCTGCTCCGAGAGTAAAAATAAACCACACAATGCCACTGTGCGCAAACAAACAAACACAACACACACACACACACACACACACACACACATTCAAACCTATAGAAGATGGAACTGCCCACTGATTCTCCATCTGCTGACATGAGAGCCCGGCAGCTCATGGAGTCTCACTGACACCGATTCAAGTGGAGAAGATGTAAATTAATTAAAGGCTCCGATTAGAGCTTTACGATGACAGACACCAGCACAACAGACCTGAAGGCGTCAGTGAGCAGGTCTGTAGTCGTCTGTAGAAGAAGCTTTCAGATCTTTATATTTCCATCCACTGAAAAACCTTTTAACAGCTCTAAAGTAATGTTTTCATTAGGTCTTAATAAAATGCAATATTATTTAAGGGTTGTTGATGAATAACTTGTGAATCTGAGGCTAACTGCAGTCTCACCAGCAGGAGGCCGCAGTGCTCTGGTGAAGGTAAATTCAGGTCTGTCAGTTTGTCCTTTGAAACTAGAACAGGCAGAGATGACTCATAGTCACTAAATAAACTGTAATTTAGAGATGCATTGCTACTTTTATTAAATAGATTAATGACTCGTTCATTTAGGTTTCTGATTTGTTAATTTGTCATGTTTTTCTTGGATTCATGTGGTCGTGAATTGAATATCTTTGTGTTTTTGGACTGTGGTTTTTTCCACAAATGAAGTGTACTTCGACTTTTTAAGTTGGTGCATATCCCAAGCCACTAAAATGGAGGAGGCAGGATTTTAGATTTATGACCTAAACTGTCGTTAACCACCAGGTAGACACTCAAACTTCACTTATAAAAGACATATATGGCTACAGAATAAAAAACATAAAAGTAATGTTACATAAGTCTTTAGCCTCGACTGTGGTGCAATATTCTTGAATAAAAATGAGATCATCTTCACTTTTTATTGCGAAACGCGGCCTCACCCATGACTCTGGCGTGAACCTTGACTCTGACACACACGTCCTCGTTGGTCTCGCTCAGCAGCAGCACCTCCTCACACAGAACCCCCTCCTGCTGGGCCATGTACTCACATGTCACCTTCAGACCTCCTGGGAAAACACAAAGAGGAATCACACAGAGGAAACAGGCAGATTAGGTTACCTGACTATAATGATGAGATTAGTTCAACACACAGGAACAAGTTTTCTTTGTCTCTCTGCTGCGTGACAATGATTTGAACAAGGATTAGACTGATGATCAAGAGGCCACCTGCAGGCTGAAAGAATAAAATGTCAACCTGCTGACTGATATGTACACAATCCCAACTACATTGAACACACACTTAGACAAACATAGACCTGAGCTGCCACTTTTAATATCAGATGACACACACAAGACAGCAGTTTTGCAAAGTATGACACAAAAGAGCACGAGTGGTTTCCCAAGGCAAAAAGAAAGGCAAACTTTTGGAAAAATGATTTTAAAAATGACACAATAAATTCGACAAAGAGCCTCGAAGCAGAAGAGATAACTGACAAAGTTGTCGAGTTCATTGTTGTATTTGTTTTTCAAAGACTTTAACCTGAACCAGGCCCAAAAAAAACAACGATAACAATCCTCCCTTCTATCATAATCGGTGTTGGGAAGAAGAAACAGAATCGGAGACTCACACACATTCAAGTCTGAGGTTTTCTTAGCCTTCACAGGTGCAAACAAGGAAAAACATACGAGAGTCAGTTTGAATGATTCCTCTGAGACGGATTGCTGAGCCAGCACTTTGAGTGAACTGTCTGATGCTGTCTTCCTCAGACCATCTGGTGCAGCCTGGAACTCTGCTGCTGAGACGCACATCCACTCAGATCCGCCTCCCACAACAAGAATCACAGGCTGAACTGTTTTTTTTTGCGATTTGCATATTAACACTCTGAGTTATTGTTGCACTGGCTTTGGAATATGACGTATTTTGCAGTTTCACTTAATAAGATTGTAGAGATTTGTAGACCAGGGCCTTGTTTTTCCACGTTCCTCTTGTGACCTTACCCTCTGGTGCAGGTGTGATGTCAGTGATGCGGAGGTGCGGACTGGGAACAGGCGCCGGACACACCTCCTTCCCCAGAGCTGGGACATCGGGCAGGTTGAACACTATTTCATATCGATGCTGCGTCTTCAGGAAGCCGACCTACAGTGAGGGGGAAGGAGATTTAAATGCATAGAGTCGAGTACAGACTTAGAAACTTGGGAGGAAATATAATGGCGTCTTTCTCCTTTCTATAAATAGACTAATATGGCCGTACCATGGGGAGAGAGGCGTGGGCCCATAAAGAAGTAATGGCAGGAGAGGGATTCATAGAGCTTAAAGCTTGGCCTCAGATCGAACTCTATTAGTCCAATACAGCTCAATAAATACAGGATGAATGTTTCATGGATAAGTAACTCTCATAGCTGAGGTTTCCTTGAAGGAATCGTCTAATTGAAATCATTACTTATTTCTCTGGTGGTTTTAATCCCCTCGCTTCACACAGATCACCAATTCTTGGCCTGAGGGGAAATATAAAACCTGGAATTACTTTTTGGGGTTTCACTCAACTTCAGCAAAAATCTTTCTGTGATACTAATCCCACGTGAAAAGGTTTGTTGGCAATTCTAGATTTTAATCTGATTCATGGCAGCACCTTCTACCTCAGGCTGCAGGGGGGACTCTCCAGGAAGTGGGAAAGTTCGGATTGATGTATTCTTGAGCCATTTTAAAACATATCAAAAAGCATACATTAATTGTACCTATAAAGAAGAGTGTGACATGGGAGAAAAGCTGCAACAGAGAGGTAGAAGTCTGAGGACGTAGCTGCCTTGAATTTACCAAACAGAAAAATTCATGAGAGGATTTTCATCCCAGAGAGGAGCGAGGGAAGCCTCACAGAGGAGGCTGGATGAAAAGAGAGAGGCGGCGAGGGACAGGGGGAGGAGACAGCGGGGAAGTGCAGGCGAGGAGAGATAAGCCCAAAGCCCCTCCAGCGAGAGAGCGACGGCTCCGGCCCCACACCAGCCCAGAGCGACAAGAGAGAGGGGCCGAGGGAATAGTGAGGGAGCACTGCAGAGAAAAACCAATAACCATTCTGTGAGCGCAGTTCCACACTCGTCCACACGATTTGTGAACATCCTCCGAAATGTGATTTAATAGGAAACAAAAAAGCGACAACTGATATGAAACATGTCGTTTAATAAGCAGAAGTGATTCCTGTTTGTGAGTCTGCAAAACTGTCAGAGAGCGACACACCCAGGTCATCCGAAAACAATGGTGTAATTCTGGATTCAAGTCGAAGGGAACTACCACACATTTTATGAAGTTGTGTGTCTACTCAATTCCCCGAGGTGGTTTGTTCAGTGCATGTTCAGAGAGGAGAGGACATCGAGTTGTGTTTTGATGCTTCTTCCGTGTCTGCCTGTTTGTAGAGGCTCTGTACGACCTTGTATTCTTTCGTTCTGTCTCTCTTTTCAGTTTCTCTCTTGTCATCTTGTAATTCCTTATCCGAGGATGCTCTCTACATGTCACTACAAGCCCTGATTTTAAAACTTATACATACTGCAGCTTTGAACTACAATTAAAACCCCAGAGTAGCCTCTTCACATCCCTTTTCCCTACTGTCGACCAGCTCCCTGAAGCCAACCACATGTAATCTGGTTACTCTGAGTAATATGATGATCGAGTGCATGTAAACCTGATACGCTTCTGCAGCCTGGTCCTGAAAACTCATAAGAACGGCCTGTTCTGCGTCACTCACAGTAATGATCAATTATAAAAAACGTGTGGCCTCTGTAAGCGACACGTCTGCTGCTCATCTCCATGTCCTGCCATCAGGACCAAGAGGGACCACAGAGACAAACCAGTGTCTGCTGCTGCTGCTGCATGACCCCCGACTGTTTGTCAAAGTCTCATAACCTCCCCTGAAAACTGCTATTCATACAGCTGCTGTGTGCATGCTGTGTTCCATCCCACTCACTCCCACCTCATCTTTGGTTCTGCTGCCCCTCCACCCGGCCGTTTCCATAGCAACAACCCCACCCCCTTAGCTCCATGATAAGCCACGACGCCGGGCTGGCAGTAGCCCGTGCCCACTCTCAAGTACACTTAAAGAGCTTTGAGAAACACACACGCACACAAGAATTAAAACGGACCGCTCTGTAAGTGTGAAGCTCGCGGCCAACTTTTCAGTCCATCCACACGTGCACGAGCAGCTTGTAAGCAAATTGATTTGGCTGCGAATAGGTTTCAGGCTTCGTTACAGCGAGTGTGTTCAGAACTTCCCTTTGGGATTCTGGTGCGATGGAGAAACTGCGGAGGAGGAAAAGGTCGAGTGGAAACTGAAAGGCCCCTAGAGGTCTTTAGCCGGCGTCAGCACATTAAGTTCTTCTCCTGGCAAAGACTTAACTGCTCAAACTGATTTCTGTTCCTGAAAACAGTTTGCTGAGTCACATATATGTTTTGTAAATACGGCATATATACTAAATAAATGTACCTTAATGCCGGCCTGATAAATATTATGTAGAAAGGAATGTCCTTCGTTAAATTGACAAGCTGAAGTGAGCAGGTTCAGTTTACTCAGCGACAGTGAAAGGGAAACAACCCAAGTCCTTGTGTAATATTGATATAAAAGGATTCTAGGACGCACTTTATCGTCAGGCAAGACATCTTTTCAGTATTGGCTCAGAATACGTGAGCTGCTGCTGCATGACACTTGGACAGAAACAAATCCAAGGCCTGTTAGATAAATCATGAAGTGGCTCCTCTGCCTGGTGAATACAATCCTCTCAAACCTTTAGATCAGCGCTCTCGAGTTGTTCCACCTCCTCCTTGTTAGTGGGTGGGACATGGACCAAAAAAAAATATAAAGGATAATCAGAGGTTGTTTTTCCACAGGCTGTGATTTCTACAGTTTATGAGGTTTTGGAGACTTTGGCACCTGCAGCTCCTGAGCTGAGCACCTCCGGGGGTTTCACAGCCGACTGATGAGAAGCCTGATATCATTGTTTTGGGCCTTTACAGCCGACAGAGGAGATTAACAGTGATGAGAAAAGACTTTAATCTCCTCCTGGATGTTTCGCAGATAAAAAAAAAGAGAATGACACACTGGAGCCCACAGTTACCTTCTAATGTTATATCCACCACTTACTAAGACTGCCACTATGATCAGTTACAAGCCAATGGTAATGTTGTTACCTTTGTCACATGGTGTAACACACACCGCCGGCACACAAACGATTACAAAGCTCGCCCCAAACCCACCTTGACCATGAAGTTGCCGTCGTCCTCTGGAGTCACCATGACAACGGAGTCGTGCAGCTTTTCGTCGAAGTGGACATGAGACGGGGCTCCGGCGGCGGCGGCGGCGGGGGGGGCCACCTCTGAGAAGCGCACGCCTCCCGACTTCGCACAACCTGAGAAACAGAGACGAGGTCAGAGGTCAGACTTGGACACACACACACTCACTTATCTACACTTCACTCACTACAGGGGGGAGAGGACGACGTGTCAAACCGCTGAGTCGACTCCTTTTACTGACATAATGGAGTGAACATGCAGCAGAGCACTTTACAATCTGTAAACCTGCTGCTGGAGACTAACTGAACACACATCGTACAACCTCTGAAGAAAGGATGTAATTATAGCAACATACAACTAATTACACACACACACACACACACACACACACAATCGTCCAAAGAGCTTCCATGAGAAATGACCTTTAGATTCAGAAGATCAAGAAGTTCCAGTGGCCACAACCTTCTATTAATAGAAAATTAAACATTTCAAAAGTGGTGTGAGTGGAGCAGAGGTCCAGTATGCCACTGTGTTCTTTGAATTGTTTTCCCATCTGTTCATGCTTCCCACTCCTCTGAGGTCTGGAGAGCGATCCTCATTAACAAGGCCCGACGCCCTTCCAGCTGAAATACAGACAAACTGTCTGTTGTCGCAGAAAACTGTCATTTTTTTGGAGGAGTGGGTTTATTTGGAGAACAAGCTTCTGCTCTCTCACACTGTGCCGGAGAACAATAAATATCAGCGTGTCTCAGCGTCATCGGAGAACAGTCAAAACCTAAAGGGAAATAATATGCTCAGCTTGAAATCCTAAGTCTCTTTAACACCATTATTTTCACAGAGAGGCTCCACAGAGACAAGGAGGCATTGAGGACTGTGTGAAGTTATATAACCTGGGAGAGGAAAGTTAGTCAGAACACTGGGTTTTCTTTCAGTATTAGATATCCTGTATGACATAAAGGGTTTGGTTTATTGGTTCTATGATTGTTCCTCAACACAAGATCCATCCCTGGAACCAGAAAGTTCTCCTTTAACTTAAATCAATTTATCAGAAGAGAAGAAATTTGACTTTCTCCATTTGATGAAGTCGGAGTCGTCTGTATGAATTATTCAGCCGACAGAAGCGGAGCCTGATCATAATCAAACATTTATCTTGAAGATCAAACCGATAAAAACATGATGAACTAAATATTCCCAACAACAGCACGTGTATTCTGGGATTGTGATTAAATTAAACATGTTTTACTCTTAGCTGGAAAGCAGGAGAATAATAAAGACACAATCCTGTCGTGCATAAATGCTACAGCCCAATTAAATTAACTCATATATGTCCCTGCATTATAAGAAGCACATCGTCACACGTGGGCGCAGTTCCATTAAACTTTTATTTAAGACTCATATTAGAGATTATAAATCCTTCGCCATCAGCAATGTGGGTCACGATAATGAGTTCAGGAGTTACGTCATGTTCCATATGTGCAGGATCACGGGGCAGGACATAGAAAGTGGGAACTGAGGAATGCTACTTGCAATCTGAAGCACGGAACACATTCAAGAATCCACAAAATCCCTTAATCAAAGCTACAGTGTGAGATATGAGATGTGAAGCAACTTAAAACTGAATTTATTACAGTGCAAATCTCTTCCATCACAGATCAATGATAACTGAGTCTTCTTATCTGATTATGAGCTTATTTTAAATTTGCTCCGAGTGGAAGGGATAGAATTTAAGAGCATCTACAAAACACCACGAGAGGAAGAATCTAAAATCCCACATGCAAAAAAAAATATTCAAAGATGTGCCACATAACCACAGCGTCCATGATATGATTCTGGTCAAGACCTTTTTTTTGCATGTGCACTTCCTGTCTTGTCTTTTCAAATCAAATAAAGGAAATAAAACTTATATAAGGATGTGTTTCTCCTTCTCAAGATGAAAAACTCTATATATAATCTTACAGCTTCAAGGTAACGATTTGATCGCAGGACCTAATAATGATAAATACTAATAATTTGTAAAGCGCGTTTCAAGACACCCGAGGACGCTTCACGTGTGTCACTGGGGACAAAAAGGGAAAAGACCTGTGATTTCAAGTTACGACTCTACTCTACTATAAGAGGCTCTTTTATGTGAAGCAGAGAAGTTCACACAATGGCGCTCGGTGAGGATAATTACATTCACTTGGCAAACACCAGACTGGATAATGACAGGCTTTGTGAGGCAGTCGATCAGTAGCTGGAGGAGAAAGGGGACATTATACCGTGTGAAGAGATGAGACGTACGTTTGTAATGAATCCACGATTAAAGGGAAACTCATCAGAAGCATGAACTGAACGACTCAGCTTGGGTTCCTCACAAGGGAGAAACATCTCGATGGCAACGATGGTGTGTTTATATCTTCAGAACAAGAACTACAAGCTGACGTGTCTCAACACATTCTGCAGAACCAAGGTGCTGCTGCTCTTTTAATTTCTGTATGTGTCCATTTTCAGGAGTCGATCCAATACCAATGTGCATAAAGCTGAGCAGAGTTTAAAGTCCTAATTTTAACAATAACATAACACAAATTCACTAAGCAACTAATAATCCGTTGCTCTGGCAGTTGAGCTTTCTCAGTCACTTCATAGCTTCTTTGGATTTGTCACATTTGATAGGTTTTTGCAAAAGAATGTTATGACCCAGTTTTACCTTTACGATGGCTTTCTGGATTTTTCTTATCTGAAGTGGACGTTGGTAAAAATTCCTTTTACAAGTTTTGCTTTCAACCTTATCTCCAATGTTCCTCGACAATAAAAAGTGTCACAGTTTTATTTGTTTATGTTATGAAGATGGACGACGTACTGTACAGAACTGAGGGCAAAATATCAGAGATTGGAAAACTGCCATTACTGCATTGTTGGGGTTGCAGCCTTATTTTTTCAATACTCTCTAATCACTGACTTTTGCTCTTTTACTTTATATTTGTATAGGGTGTGTACTCTCTCACTCACACACACACAGACACACAAAACAAACACAGCCAGTATCACAGCTGTACAGCGGAGACTCTGGTCCAGCCCTTTGTGTCGGGCTCATTATCACAACACTCTGCTCTGTGGCCTTTTAGTTGCCTTTGATAATCCCAGACAGAGCAAGGACACACACCCAGACTCACCCTCGCAGTGGCTGCAGACCCACAAACAGACGGACGCATGTGCACGCGCAAATTAACGTGCACACACCAACGCACACCCTCCTGAACTGGCTCATTTCAGATTAATCTGTCTGTTTCTGTCCCTCCGCTAATCTATTTGTGAGTGTCTCTGCTTTAGCTCTGCTCAAAATGACAGATTCTTTCAGTTTAAAAGCGTTTTTCTCTCTGAACTCTTGATAAAATTAAATAAATCTCAGCCTGTTTGTGCAGGAAATACGAGTCATTCAGTTCCAAAAAATGATTGACCACACATTGATTGGTTTTGGATCAATGCAGCGTTTGCAACTGAACTTTGTTTACTCCTCTCTCAGCCGTGCCATCATGGGATAGCTTCACCAAAAAAGACATTCTCCTGAAATGTTCCGAAGGATGAAAGGAGACGTGCAAGTGGAAGACGACATTTAAGAGCTTTTGTTCATACGGGCTGTTCTGTAAACAACAACACCAAATGAGACAGTCCATGTTTGCTGTATGAGAGTTGACGACAATTTGTCAGTATTTCCAAAAAACCTTTCCACGTTCACATGCCAAGAAATAAGGGTTTTCATAAAAGCTTAAAAATGTGTTTGGGTTTTCCACAGCAACACATGCCTCAAACACTCATCCTGTGACATTTCATTCCTCCTGAGACACAAGAAAATACAGTTTAAAAAAAAATGCCATCAACAGGAAGTCAATACAGAGGCTCCCTTTGCGACAGCCTTCATTCCGTGACCTTATCAAAAGGGACAAAGGCCTGAGGTGCACCCTTTACTCCACCGGGTAATAGAGGCAACTTATTCATGATAATGATTAGGGCTGGTGGTCTCTTGCCTGCCTCACTTCTGGCTTTTGAGGATATACATTTGCTTACCTCAACAACAATAATCAGTCATAAATCTGCTGATATTGACTCATATTGCCACCACTTACACGCTGTTTTCCCAAGAAACCCGACTGACTGACATATTGATCGTGAATTTTAAATTAACCGAGTAACCTTCCAGGAAATCCTCCAACTCGCCTCACTGGTGAAAAGGTTTCTTTGAAAAAAAATGTTACCAGTTGTTTTTGCTCTTTCAGTGGATCCCTCCAGAGAAACACTGGACAAAGATTAAGGAAGTCTAATTCACCTACAGCAGATTATAGGATAGAGCTTCAAACATCGCGATCACCTCCTGGATCTGTAAAAGAGCTTATATGTGATGGAACTGATCCATCCCATTCAGAGGAATGTAGCAATTCCCTGTAAGTCATGCACCTGTAAACTTTTTTATGTATTCTTGTAAATCACTGCTATCAAAACACAATACAACTCAGGATATTTAAGTGTAGTTGATCCTGGACTTTCAGATCAAATGTCAGGAGATGTGATGAAAGAATTAAGAGGAGACTGAAGGTCTAAGGGAAATCAGATCTGGGCTTAACGGCTTCCTCTCTGGGGGTCAAGACTTTGAACTCAGATGAAAATGGAGCAGAGATTCTTTCCGGAGTTTGCCTTTGACATGTGAAGAACACAGCAGGAGATCGTCCGAGTTGTTTGTCTCTCGCATGTAAGAAAAGATCCAGAAAATGTCCAGAGCAAATTACTCAGACGTTTGCTCTCACATAAACCACCTCTGTAAAATTCCAGGAAAATATCCAGTTCAGTGCAGGTCTGAAATCAGCTTTAGGTCCATTTGTGCAACCATTTTTCTAGCCTGTGGGCAACATCACTGAATTATTCAAGACAAACACACACCACTTGATCCTGGGTCAGTCTTGGCCCTGAACAATGAGTCGTGTTGGTCCTGTCTGTCTCAAAGGGTTTTCTTCTGATTTCCCAAATGCCAAAATGTTTATGAGAACATTTAAGTTAGTGAACATCACAGTAATATAATGTAATACTCACTCTTCTTTGCAGCGGCCATGTCACGGGAATGGCTCCGGTACAGACACACTTGGACGCACGCTGTCACAGCCCGGTCATCTCAGCAGCGCGACCTCTGAACGACCCCTGCAAAAAACAAAGTTAGGATTCGAGAGGACGATGAGGAGAGATGCGTTCGGCACCGGACGAGCGAGGAGAGACGGATCGAAACACAACGGGCAATAATTAAATCAACGGAGGAGCTGGAGAGAATAAGGAAGGAGGTAAAGCTTTAATGTGAGAGAGAGAAATAAACCGCTCGCCACACAGTAAGCCGCCACTGGGTGTTTTCACTTTCTAAATCCACGACCCCAGGTTCGCCTGTGTTTCAGCTGGGAGGGCAGCTGTGCTGTAACAGTCGAGCCGCGAGCAGCAGAGACTCCCGACAGAGACTTCAATTAAAGGAAAAACAACAAAACAGTCTAAGAGGATTATGCAGGGGCTGAAGCTGCGGCTCGTGGGCTTCGCACAGATGGAGAACGTTCATCACAACTCTGGGAGGTGCTTCTATATAAATATGGGACGTATAGAAAACACTCAGTATATTTGTGTGCGGTGCGGTTGCATGACAACAATGTATTGGCAGCAGATAAGTGAAAGAGACAGTTCGGGTCGATTTAATCTGCTGTGGAGATAATAAAGCAAGAGAGCACTGTGGTTTTCAGGCTTTACTGTCGTTACACAACACGCTCACTCTGACAAGTTTCTCCAAAGCTTTGACTTTATATAATTTTTAAAAACCAAGGGGAACGTGTTGCATGACCTCAAATTACTCAGCACATTTTAAAGCTCTACAGGTTTGAAGAGCACACACACACGGTGTTGTCTGGTCTCGGATGTGATGAATCATGACAAGGACGTTTTCTTTTGTGGAAAGAACATTTTGTAAAGATTTTTGATTTGGTTTTTCCATCATGACTATTTCTTTTCTTTTTAAAAGGTATTCAATATCTTCCTTTTGGTTTCTGGATGAGTTGTAATCACCGATCCTCTGGTCCAGAGTCACCAATATGACTCTATTATAATCTACTATATAATAAATGTTTTTCAATGTCTTTGAACACAACACCAGTGGGGGTAACATATCTAAGCAGCCAATTTTTGACAGATACATTTAAATATTAAAACAAATAACTTAAACAGAAATAAGATACAAATTTAAACGCAGCGACAACACAAACAAATCACACCGTCAGATTACCGAAACAGCACTGTTAAGATTTACCAGTGACCGTCTCATGGCCTCAGATCCTAGATCTGTCTCTATATTTGTGCTGCTGGATCTTAGTGCCACATGTGACACCGTAGATCATAGGGTTCTGTTACAGAGACTGGAACAAGATGTGGGGATTAAAGGAACAGCACACGATTGGTTTAAATCGAACTTATCTTCCAATTTTTAACAGTAACAATGACACATCCATACACACAACAGTGAGTCATGGAGGTCCACAAGGCTCTGTACTTGGAGCAATACTAATTACTTCCTTAAGGCAGATCACACCAAGCTGTACTTTTGAAGCCCCATAAATCTAGTCACCAATTTAGGAATGTCTTAAAGACACTGAGGCCTGGATGACCCAATACTTCATACTTCTGAATTCAGAGGTTCCTTCCAGTTCATGAGGAACCTTTTCTCCCCACAGTCGTCACAGTGCTTGGTCAGAGATGTCCTTCATGTATTATGTAATTTACCTACTTCTTTATTCCCAGGCCGGATAAGAAAGCTTATTCCAATCCAAAAATCAGATTGGACTGGTGTAAACAGGGTCAAGGAAATGCAAACTGTGCTAAGACTGCTGTTAAAACCCAGGTGATTCTTTTCTTTGAGGGTATTTCTGTTAAATGTTTTACTTTCACAGATTTTCGAAAAGGAACCTCCCTTATCTGTGAGGCCAGTGACCCCTGGACTCACTCGTGTGACTCGTTTGGGAACAGAGACGCAGCAAACATAGTTTGGCTCCGGAACCCAGGAGGGAAGGAGTCTCGCTTTATAAACGTGAAAACTCACGATGAAACATCCAGTGAGAACAGTTTGGAATCTGAGGCTGATCCCTTTTTAGCAGTGTGAAATATCAGAGCTGTTTCGACATTAATGGGTCGCTATGATTAGAAAACCACCGATGGGATTCGAATGTGCTCACACCCATCTGTGAGAGCAGTGGTGTGACACGTACAGAACGTCTTACTGGTGGGAAGAATAACTGTCTTGTATGAATCCTGTTACCAGTAGCTCTCCCAGTGCTCTGCGCCACAGCCCACCGATTAAAATGGGAGAAGTCCCGGGGGAGTAGCAACAGGTAATCGTGCCCGGCTTGTGAAAACTCATTTTCTGCTCTGTGAAAACAGAAACCAATGGGAGTGAGAGGAAACACAACTTTCACCATGAAGCAAACATTACATCACTGCAGGGTTATCCCAGTACAGTACAGCTTTACCAGTATCTATTTATTCTAGCAGATAATAAGCTGTGGGCTCTTTGTTACTACGGCTGAAGCAAATACCTGATTAGTGGATTGACAGAAAATGTAATCGCCACGATCGTCTTGATCCATTAATTCACTAACATCATCATATTCAACACTAACATGGGTTTATGATCTATACTGCAGTCAGCCACCAGGGGACGATAGACACGTTCAGGCGTCCAGGTTTGTATACAATCTATAAACTTAACTTGTCACAGTTTGTTAACAATAATTAATATAATATTAATAATATTGAAAATTACAGATAATGACTAGGTATCTCCAGCGGTGTAAAAGTGTAGAGTTGCAATATATCCATGGATATAACTGAATAAAATTGAAGTCTACACAAATTTGAGAAACATACTTGTGTAACTGTAATTAATTGACTTTCACCGCTGGATAAACATAAACTAAAAGTGACATTATTACCATTAATATTCAAAAAGAGTAAACACAGCACGAGCAGCTGATTCTGACCCGAAGAAGTTGTCAAACGTCAAATCTCCATTTCTCTGTTGTGTTGTTCTTACCTTCGTTCCTTCAGGGCAGGAGAGAGTCCGCGTGTAGAGACGATACAAACACTGCTCCTCTGTGTGTATGTGTGTGTGTCTGTGTGTGTGTGTGTGGACAGCTACAACACCAGCAGCTCACTACACGACCACACACTCCCTCTGCCTCACATATACACTCTGCCTGCTCCGCCACTTCCGCATTCGGTCACGTGGTTTCGCCCGTGCGTCCCCTCCTTGTTTTGTTTACAACCTGTTTTATTTATGATGATTAAATGTAATACATGTTTATGCAGGATATTCCTCTGGGTTCTGAGCACATCCGACACACAGCAGCTGATCTCAGTACAGCTCCGGTTCCACACACCGGTGCTTTTATTATTGTGGGGAAGTGACGCCACCTAGCTGTGAATTGTGCGCATTGAAGGTTTATACAAACTTTTCTCAGGCCTCGGTAATACTTTAGAAACACTTTATTTAAACTAACACACTTTGCCGTGTATGTGAATTGTTATATTAACTTAATTAAATCTGATCTGATTAGATCTGAACTCTAATTTACAATCAAATAGTTAGTTTGTTATTAATTAGTTAGATAGTTATTAGTTTGTTAGTCAGTTATGCTTTGCCCCAGATTCAAAGGGTTATATGATTATACAGGTAACATGAATAAATTACAGAGTACAGCAAAAAAATATAGTAAACAATCATCACCAGGAAACAGTTATTAAAAGTACTTAAAGACTTTTGTCCCATAATATAACAGAATACAACACATTACAACTCAATGTAACATAACATAACACAATAAAAGACAATGTTACACAACTTAACACAATGTAACACAATGTAACACAACGTCACAGAAAGTTTTATAACGTTTTTTACCCAGGAGCCCACGGTCTCCCTCCGCTGCTGCCCCTGGACGCAGGATGAAGAAAGTAGATCTTCTTTGTGTCTCACTTCTGGGACATGAAACTTCCTCCAAACTTCTCCTGAAGATCTAAAGTGTCCATCAACTTAAAGACGAGGTTGTTTTCATCTCGTTTAAACTTGTGTTATCTCGTGTATTAGATCTGTGAACACCTGGAGGCGGCGGGACGCAGCACCACCCGGCGGAGGAGCGAGGATTCAGCCGCTGGACGTCGAGCTGCGGGTCCGCGGTGAGAATGAGACTGATGTCAGATCTGATGAGGACTCGTCTCGAGGACAACACACACAAAGGTTTGTGTCTTCAGGACTTTTGTGTTGGACTCACACACGTGTCGAGTGAAACGAGCTGAAATGAGCGAATGTTAACGCAGCGGGCGGCTTTAGCATCAAACGGGAACTGATCACGTGTCAAACGGTGACGACTGACGCACCAATTAATATTAATTTAAACACCGAGTTTCATTGTGACGCTTTTATTTGTGTGTTTTGTGTTAATTGTGTTTTGTTAACGACAGATTGGCAGAAAACGGAGGAAGAGTGAGAAGCTAAAGTTTGCTAGCTTAAGTTATGGTTCACCCACGGGGGAGGCTGAGCTGAGGGCTGCAACATGCAAACTTCACCACTAGATGTCACTAAACCTCTAACGTTCCAACATAAACGCTGTCGTATTTCATTTAGTCTTTTTTGTCAACAGCTGATTTGCAGTAAATGGAATGAGAAGCTAAACTTAAATCTTAAAACTTCAATTTTGGATGTGGTTCATGTCCCAACTATTAACATGGAGCAGGGGAGGTTTATGAACTATACCTCAGCCAGCCACCAGGGGCCGATTGAGGTCATTGAGCTTTACTTATTAGGAGCTCTCATGCTACTCATCCTTATTGTTTATGAACAACCTTAATCCAATCTCAGCCATACTCAACAGATCTCCTGAGCCTTTGCTGCATAGTTATAAATAACTTAAATAACATAACCTTACCGTTGCAGACTTTTTTTTAGGTTTGTAGGTTAGACTTTTAGGTCAAATATGGTATCTTTTAACAACTTAGTTGTCAAAATTACTGTGGTGGTTATTATGTCACTCGTCTTGGATGCCTCCCAGCCCGGCTAGCTCAGTCGGTAGAGCATGAGACTCTTAATCTCAGGGTCGTGGGTTCGAGCCCCACGTTGGGCGCACAATCTTTTTCTTTTGTGTCGGTTAGGAGCTGACAGGCTTCCTGCTGAGAGAATTTCCCTTCCTTTGTAAGAAAGTAATTTAAAACGTTTTTTATTACTGAATGACAGTAGATATTAATAACTTTCTGTTACTAATGTAATATCCGTTACTGTTGCTACGTGTCTGCCGCTCACACCATTTGGCTGCTGTCTCCGTTTTATTTTGAAAACCATAGAGTATGGACAGGGAAAACTAAGACATTTGAACAAAACGCAGTCATTCTCATTTTAAGTCATGACTTGACACACAGTGGTGAAGGCAAAAGGTTGTAAACACTTTCTTGTCATTAACGGTTCCTTCTCTTTCGTCTGGTCTTAATTTGAATCTATATTGTTTTGTCGTTCCTATAATTTTCTGTAAGTCAGCAAATAACTGCAAAGTAGAAAAGCTTCTTGTTTACACTGGCACGGATATTCCTAGTGTACATAGTGTTTTGAAATGACGCTTTGACATGCAACCAAGTCATGATGACAGGTAAAGTTCAGACTGAAAGACAGGTTCTCATGTGAGAAAGAGAACTGCATTGCATTCTACTTACCAATACACACACACGTCTGTCTGTCTGCATGGACGGGTACAAACTTACGTGATATACTAGTACTATATAATTTAAGTTTAGTGGAAAAGGCTATCGTCCCTGGGTGGGCTTGAACCACCAACCTTTCGGTTAACAGCCGAACGCGCTAACCAATTGCGCCACAGAGACAAGTTGAGCACGAATGCGGTATGCACGAACCTTTGCACGGGTTAGGATAGCTCAGTCGGTATATACTTATAAATGCAAGTTAATAAAAACGATACAAATGCCAGAGAAACTATGTACACGGTGTAAACATGCTTGAGAACAGTGTGAGCCATGAACTGCACAGGCAGAATGACCTTTGCTCAGTTAAGAAGGGAAATCTGAGTGCACCTGCAGAAATCCAACTCCAAGTTACACTGGCACCAGTTCACAAAGGCCTGTGGACTGGGGTCAGTTTTCTGTATATCAGAGCTGTGGTACTCACCCCAGCATCAGGCTCATATCGTAGACGTGCTCCACTCTCCTGCACAGCTGGTCAGCATAGGACTTGAGGAGTAGGGAGCTGATCCTGTCGGGAACTGCTGTCTTGATCCTCCTGAGAGAATTTCTCCCCTCGGTTGTTGTGATGGACCGATTGGACCAGGGGGGATGTGTCCTCGGTGGAGGGGCAGTATTCTGGGGGTGCAGATAAGGTTCAGATTATTTTCCCACTTCTGGTCCCCTGCAGAAACAAGCCCCGCTCCATTTATAAACCTCGGACCTCAGTAAACAGCCCCCCCCCCATCTGTTTCAAAAGAGGATCTGATCTACCAAAGGGCAGCCACCTCCCACAGGTCTGGTGGCGACCTGTGGACAAGAGCAAACAAGGCAAGGGGCAGGAGATAATGTGGGGTAAATCTAGTCCACCACAGCTCCTCTCTGTCGGCAGTGCCCTACCAGTGAAACTCTGAAAACCACTGAAACTATTAAGTGTTTCTCTTTCCCCTTTTCTTTATATTTATTTTCTTTCATAATGTGCTGTAAGCCAATTTACAACCTCTATAGCCTGTACCCTGTGTGCAACCCCCTACAGATAGAAAAAAGATAGAAGAGTCTTGTGTGGAAACACTGGTGCACTGCTGCCTGAGATCAGCAGGCTGGGAACATCCCATCCCCCCCTTTATAAACCCTCAGCGCTGTAGTGTGGCAGCCAGTCTCTGTGGCGCAATTGGTTAGCGCGTTCGGCTGTTAACCGAAAGGTTGGTGGTTCAAGCCCACCCAGGGACGAAGTTTCTGTATCGTATTAAAACACAATAAGATGTTAATTTGTTTTACAGGGAAGAAGACAGAGTGGGCCCATCCCCCAGCACCCCCCCCCCGTCCTAGAGTCCCTGTTGTTGTTTGAACATTGGCTGATTCAGACGTTTCTCTTCCTCCTGTAAGTGTTTAGTGGATTTCTTTTATTTTGCTGTTTATAAAAATCTCTACCATCTTTACTTTCCCCCACAAATCTCACTTCGCCTCACTCTTAAGATGCAGAGAGATTTTATATAGAAATAGCTGTTCAGTGTTTCATACGTTCTTCACACATTCAGCTTTGTCTAAGAAACACAAATTATTTTATTGTGGCGATAAAACTCTCCGTGATTGGTGATGTTATGATCATGTGCTTTGTTGCACTGTATTTAAAGAATATTGCACAATGTGGAAAAAAAATAAAATAAATATGTCGTCCCTGGGTGGGCTTGAACCACCAACCTTTCGGTTAACAGCCGAACGCGCTAACCAATTGCGCCACAGAGACTAGGTGGAGACCCATATTTGAAATCACAATATTTATATGGTCACACTGTGGTTAAATTGGTTCAGAGTTAATAGCATATAGTGTTCTTTGATTTTACTTCAAAGGTTAACACTATCACCTACATTAAAGGTTAATCCTTTGAAAGGTTAATCCTTTGATGTAGGTGCTAGTGTTGTTAAGGTCTGTGCTGACTGGTCTAGTCTTAAACCCAAATCAGACTTCTGAATGAATGCAAACCGGAAGTAATTGGCCTCTACACGTCTCCTGTTCAAGTATGTTTGGCAGTGACAGCAGCACCTCGTCATGGCGCTACCTCTTCTGTCCTTGGACCAGGGAGATTTGGTCCCTGTACAGAATGTGATCTCCTTCTGACGCAGAGCTGAGAGTGTGAGTTCTCTCTCGGCCATTAGAGGGCGACCTAGGAGGTTTTGGCTTCACTTTATTGCAGTGGAAACTACTTATGATAATAATAATTAGTTTTTTGAATACAAACAATCCCTGTGTGGGAATCGAACCACCAGAGACAGTGCTTGTGATAGTTCCGGTGCGTCTGGTCAGTCTTCTTTCATTTTGTTTTCATTTATTAACAAATACAACAAAAGTGGCAATTGTATTTCTCAGTCATTTATTCAGCATGATTGTCATGGGACTTGGTTCTTATAAAACATTAATGTTGCAGATACATTCATATATTTTAGATCTAGCTTGACATGCAAAGTCACCCAATGTTAATTTAAAAAAGAAAAATATATTTATTTTCTTTTTTCAGACTTAATTACCAAGACTACTCGTCGCATATTACATCATTTATTACAGCATTCAAATTTAAGTGGAGGAAATTAAAAACCTTCACAATGACTATTTTCAAGTGTCTACACATCTGATCCAGTTATAAAAGGCATTCTGATGTCATTCCAATAAATTAATACCTACATGTGGCTGGAATCACATCAGGCCTCAAACATTATTATTATGATTGTAAAATGTTATATGTAGTAGTTTATGTTGCTGGTATTTGTTATTATCTTATTTTATAATTAGCAACACATACTGGCTATGATTGACAGTTCCTAAAAAAAAATATCAACGCTGCACAACTCAGGCTCTTGGAAAATGTTGAACCTAATTCATTATCATCTACAGTGGTTGTCGACTTTGTTGCACATAAACCATACACGTAAACGACACAACATACATCTTAAGCAGTAGAGGGTAATAATTCCAGGTGTGAGGGAGTGCAGACTGCTGCCGGAGTGTTTAACGGTCATTTTCTAAGGAACCGGACGTCCCTAACGAATCACAACACTCTTAATGGCTCAAGTTTTTTCCTCAAGTTGTGTCCCTGCTCCCGTCCGTGTCTCCAGTTTGAGCCGATGTGGTTGGAATCTTCTGTGACGTGTCTAGGGCCAGCTGCATAGCCCAAATGCTCAGAGGCCTCATGTACGCCAGTGAGCGGTAGATGCCCTTCTCGCAGTAGGCTTCAGGAGTCTGGAAGGCCATGCCCAGTCTCTCCCACACGGTGCGGTAGCAGCCCTCTGCCGTGCGCATCCCTTCATCCCGCATGCCCTGAGGGGGGGGGCAGACACAGAGGTGTTGAAGTACATTTGTTTTTGTTCCTTTTTTTGCTGTGGTATTCAAACGGTATCGAAAATCTTGTTTCTTTTGCCTGTAAATGTGCATCAGATTCTAACATGGACACACACTAACCTCGTGGATCATAGTGGCTGCCAGTCCGTACACGACTCCAGTCCAGACCTCATCCGATTGGACGCTGGAGCGGTCGGGCACGCCCTCAGGACGCATGCCGTTCACTGCCCCCATCTGGCCTCCAGCAAAGCTCATCACATTCAGGTCAAAGACAGATTTTAGTGCACGCTGGATTTTTTCTTTTGGAAAAGCCTAAACCAGGAGAGAGAAAGGAAAGAGAAGGACCATATAAGACCGTGTATGTCAAAAAAGTACTTTAGAGCCCAACCTTGAACATACTGTTGATACTACCCATGTATGTTATAGGAGTTGTCAATCAAGACACATTAGCTGTGGCTATCCACACATTTCATTAAACAAACAATAGTATCAACCTTTCTTTTAGAGAATTAGTTTTGTCTGGTTTTGTTTGTAAACTCAAAAAACACCATGGACCTCTGGGAAATCCAAGGTTTATTGCTTATGGCTTTAAGATGGTAGGTGGTCGGCATGTGTGTCAACTCACCTGGAAGTCTTCCCCCCCCAGCCCAGATGCTCTAAGAAACCAGTGTCCAGCACACTGGTCAGACATGACACTGTTGGAAAGGTTTCTCCCACTGCTGTCATAGTTGTAGTACTTTCCTAAAAATGATAGAAAAATTTATAAATAAAGTTTTAGGCAGCTAAAATGATGTCAGACACATTCACAACTACAGGGATTTGTCCCAAACATCCAGGTGAGAGGTGGCGTCTGTTTTTGAACTCACCGTTCCACAGCAGTTTGTCAAAAGGCAGCGCTGCCTCTGTTCAAGATGTCTCTGTAATGCTGGTGTGTGTCCTCGCTGTCCACCAGTGTGGCCATCTTACACATCACGCACAGGGACGCCAACCACAGCCCACCACAGTACGCACTGTAAAACACAAACATGCAAAATGACACTGGAGAAATGAAGCTTCTATTATAGGTTAAAGAAGGTACTTTTCATTTCCTTTGTTAGGTGATGCAATAAGAGCCCTGAGATAATTCCCCTGAACTCTCACCTTGGTCCAGTCACGGGCCAGCCATCATAGGTCTGGTCGGCGTAGCCAGAGTTTTCTATTAGTCCATCTCCATCTAGGTCAAACTTCATCTCCGACTCCATCACCGCCTGGTGGATGGACCAGAATAACTCAACTCTTCACATAAATGCAGCAAGTATTAGCTTCTTAGATTTCATTATTTGAATAAGGTTCACATGTAGAGGGCACTGGGGCTGATTATTTTTTCCGAAGGTGGGGACAATGTATGTGAATCTGTTTTAGAACTGAAGAGAGCACTGTAGTAGGACCATGCCTGATACCTTGCAGATGGGCCACATGTCCTGGAGGTACTGTCTGTCCTGGGTGAGATGAAAGTCCCTGTAGACCTGCAGGACAAACTTCAGGTTCAGGTCCTTCCAGTCGGACGTGTCGTGAATGAGGTAGGCGTTCACCCGCTGCCAGGGCTCATCGTCTGGGGACAGAGTCACCGAATAGAAGTGAGACGTCCATGACAACCAGAATATGAACAAAATACCAGTTTCAAGCCAGTTTGGAGGCTCTTGTAAACTAAGGTTCTGAGTCAGTCTTTAAACATGTGTTGCAGTCATGGGTTCTACATGTTTTGCAGGTTATTCCACACTCGGGTCTTTCTCCTACCTGGGTCACCGATGTCATGAGGCACCACATTCTTGATCTTGACAGGAGAACACACCCCGTTCATCAGGTGGAGCCTCACCGTTGGGTCCGGTCGAACCACACTGCCGGCTGAGAAGAGATTAATGCTGTGATGTCTGGTGCTTGATCAAATACACACATGCTTGATGTAATCATCACAACAAAACAGCTCTGCACTCACCTATATCATATTGCAAACTCAAGGCAAGTTTGGGCCACAGCATGATCAGTGCAAAAGAGGCGTAGAAGTGCACATCGTAAGTGTTGTACATTCTGTACTCCTGGCCTGGAATACATATTTATTATTGGTTATAAAAAAACAGGTTTATATCTTCAGATCCCTTTTCTTTTAGTCAGAATTCAGTTTACAGTTATGCATACAAAAGAAAAACTCAATTTTAGAAACTGGAACAAATGAGTATTTACACTTATGCTTGAAAATGTCTCAGTATCAAAATAGCTGCTGATAGATTTTGACTTCACCACTTGTTTCAGCTCTACACAGCAGTCTATAGTCTTGCTACCACCTGTGTTCTCTTAGGGTTTACCTTCCAGGTAGGCAAAGCGGCCGTACTCTTTGACCACAGCCGGCTGAGCTGGAAGCCCCCCGTCCTCGCTGCGGATGCCGCCGCTGACGTCAGCGTCCTCTGCTAGTTCCGTCCACACCGACCCCCCGTCCGCCACAAAGTACAACTCGTTAAACAGGGCGGATTTATACCAGGAGGGTAGAGAACTGTAACACAGAGAGAAACACAAGTTCAAAATGGTGCCAGTTAAAAAGCAACTATAAGCTTGAATGAGTTTTCATCCCAGATTACTGTCTGTAGATCATGTTTTCATTTAACTACAGAGCTATTAGAGATGTGTGCTACCTGTCTTGCAGGATGGGTCTCTGCCACTCCTCGATACTCCTCTCCCACTGTTTGTAATGTGTCAGCGCGTAGTGGCTGAGAGACGGGGACGCATCCCCTTTGGTCCCGAAGAAACGAGTGTACCTCCTGGAAACAGAGAAGCCACAAGCTGGTGATGTCAGGTTCTTCATGTTCATCAACAAATAAACAGAAATCATTGTATTAGGACAAATTTAACATCTGTATTCCATTACTACATCTGTTCTGTGTTACTCTCTAGGATTGTCATTTTCATATATACCCCAGGACTAAAGAAACATAAGCTGTGTACCTCACGTGTTCCCTCTCTCTAGAGCCGAAGGTGATATTGGGCATGTCCCAGGCCAGACAGAGCTCCAGGGTGTTGTGGCCCTGAGCCGGCACCGAGCAGCCCACAGCCAACGCTGCTGCCACCGTGTCTCCCTTAGCGGTCGGTGGGCTGGAACCTGCAGAGGGAAGATGGAGAATATGCAAAGTCATTTTTTTGTGTGTATTTAAGGGCGTTATGTGTCTGAACAGAGAGTCGATAGCCGAGAACTGACAGGAAACGAGGGTAGAAAAATGGGAAATAACAAGCAACTAATTCTAGTTTCAGTTTCATGCAGGTGTGAGTTTTACTTAACTAGATGTCATGATTTTCTGTTGATTTATACAAATTCTCTCTTCCTCTCGTCTAAATCAGACTTTGTGGCCCCAGAAGTCTGGTGACAATGTGTAAACCTCACGTGCTGCATTATGTAATTTCCTCATTCTGAGTTAACAACAGCTGTAGACATCTGTTCCATGTCTCATCAGTCTCTTCCCCTCCACCAGCTGTTTCTAAGCACCGACCTGTGGGAGAGTCCAGTCGTCCATCAGTGATGAGGTCACTCCACAGATCACTGCAGGTTCCCATTGGACTGAACGCTGTCTGGTGACTGACCTCCCTCTCAGGCTGCTCAGATGTGCACACAAACAAAAAGGCACTCACACTCTTGGTAAATCTAAAACCTCATTAGCTCAGCAGATTTCAGAAAGAAAAGCTGATCATTATAAATCTGATTCCAGAAAACAGTAACTATTGTTTCTAGTCTTTAGATTAATCCTGGGAGTTGATTGAGCAACTCATGAACTACCCCATTTCTTGAAACAGCCACAATCATCAAATCAAACCACACCTGCTCTCGGGCTGCAATGCACAGTGTGTACGGGTTCACGGGGGTGCGGTGATGCAACAAGACCCCGGACACCGTCTCCCCCTCCTTCTCCAGCTGGAATGGTTCGTTCCAGTGTCCTCCGCTCTTGTCATTCTTGTGCCCGGATCCATTGACCATAGTAAACATGATGGAGACGTCCAGGTCATAGTCATTCTTGTTCTCTATGTCCCACACAAACACGGCCACCGGGAGACTGGAGTCCTGGGGGAGAGTATTATGTGTTTATTAATAATAATATAATAAATATACTGTCTTAAATCTTTGCTTTACCACATGTTATAATGCTAATAATGAGTCAAGCCTGATTTTTAATGACCAAGATAAAAGGCTTTAATCTGGAAAATAACATAAACCACAAACTTTAAAAAAAAATCATATTCAGAACCAGTATATTTGGACTGACTGAACTCCAGGGGTGCTTCAGTCACCTGGTAGTCATGGGGGATGACGGGGGAGATCTGTCTGCAGGTCAGGGTGACGTTCTGGCCCGGCAGGTGGTAGACGGTCCAGGCCCGGGGGTACAGGGCGTGGTAGAAGGCGTACTCCCCGCAGTAGCCCCAGTTCCAGCCCTGTAACGTGGGCGGCCGCTCTACAGAGAGCACCTGCTGGTAAACCGTTTGTCCTCCTCGACGCAAACAAACTGTGAACTAACAGAAAGAAACTTGAACAGGTTTCCAACGCACTATAGATCATATAGAAAAAATATGTTTAAACTAAGTCAATCTTTATGATGTTTGCTTTTACAAGAGTGACTTTAAGACCCTGTATACCTGATTTGCTGTGACAGTTTTGTATTGGTACATTCCCGGGTTAAGTTGCCATCTACAGAACTCCCCCCTCCAGCCTCTAGTGATGGTTCCTCCTCCAATGCCACCGAGCGGAGCACCTGCCAATCAGGAGGATAGAGTCAACACTGAAGAATAAACCGGTGGACTGAATATATGGTGTTTTTACAAAGGACCCGTACTCACCATATATTTGACGCAAGGGTTGGGCACCAAACATATCAATGAACGGAGCCTTCTTTTCCACTTGGGTCTTCCTGTACCACCACTTGAGATACCTGGTTGAACACAGTGGGGGTGGAGAGGTGCAGGTGTGAGAGTTAGATGTATAGTTACGCTATAATCAACAAACAACAACTGGAAAACAGTCACATAACACCATGAAAATGAAGTGTGAAGACAAGACACACCCTGTATACAGGCATGTGCTGAAGGGAACTGATTAGCTGATCTTAACTTTTTAATTTACCATTCAGGAACATGTTATCTGTAATTGAGCTACTTCTCCACGCTTGTCAGTTAAATGCAGCTACAACTCTTTGTCAGCCTTTTCGTCTTCACAACACACACACACAAACACACATAACCAGAGATACACATAGTCACAGGTCCCCTCAGGGGACTTTTCATGCAGACTTGCATTATTTTTCTGGACTTCAGACTCTGCCCCGAACCAAAATCTGTGCTTAATCAGCATTTTCCCAATTAGGAATTGTGTAAAATCAGACAAGCCATCCTCCATTAGTCAGAAGGGTAGCCTATGACACAGAGACAGACACACACACGCACACAAAAGAGGGAAATGTGCATCTATGTGAAAGACGCACTTGTAACATGAGAGGAATGACGTCAATGTGGTAACTCGACTTTGTCTGGTTTATATTTACTGTGTAGGTGTGTGTGTCTTTGTGCAGCACCAGCTATTGCACCAGGATTGTGAGTAAAATATTAATTAGGCTACGTTACAAAATGTCTCAAGCGGCTCCTGGAGCCTTAGACCAGAGGCTTTGGAGTTCACTGTCAGAGTCACTAATCACTAGTTAGTCACTAGTTTATGATCCGAACTCGATTTCTCGATTTCCTGCTAATATGCCGAAAGTATAAAGCTGTTTTTGTTTTGATCGGTTTACTGCATTAGACGGGTCATCAGTTCAGCACTGAACTGGCTGCAGGGCTCATACTGTCCCTTGTTACATGTAGCCTGCACCAGTCTAGCTTCTAGTCTTTTTCTGTATGAGATAGCCATGTCAACAGAAGTCACAATTGGCAGGGAATGTGGAGGGGAGGAAACGATGTGCATACCTGAACAAGCTGTAATCTCTCAGCCACAGAGTTTGTACTACAGTTCTGAGCAGCACCTGGCAGAACTAGAAACAGAAACCTCTCACAAAAGCTCAGTTCAGAGGAGCAACAAGGCCGTCGATACAGGAGATGAATGGGATCGGTTAAAGCACGTTATTTGAACCAGGGGCAGGTTTATTGTCTGGATTTAGTTGTTCTGCAGGTCAGCTGAAATGCAAATAGAGCACCTCACTGTGATTACAGGCTGTATAAGTTAACTTAACTCCCATAACTGCTGCCATAGTTATTTGGGTCAAACAAAAGCAAACTCAGACACACCTTGGATTAGAGAGTGTGTTTGTTCTACCACAGCATTGCAACCGGTTTTGGAGAAGGTGCATGAAAGGTCTGGGTTTTAAAATGAACACAGTGCAGCTTTGAGGACATTTTGTATTGTCCTGTTATGCTTGATAGACCCTGTGTTGTGGTTCTGTACTGCAGGGGGTCTTGTGGATATAAAAAAGAAATAACAGGACACAGATCAGCATAGAGAAGAAACGAATCAAGTCCCTAACAGTAAAGAGCAGGTCTGATAACTGACACATGGACGACTGGACGACTGGACACTCCTTTGACAATCACACTCCAGATTTCAACGATAAGAAAGATAAACTGGCCGTGAGCCGAATCTCCTTCTGCACATTGTCCAACTTTTCCATCTCGGATGTCAGCAGGTTGTTGCAAAAACAAATTCAGCACACGTGGAGATCTGTGCTAGATTGTGTTTCATCTCTCTTTAGCTCTAAGGCACGATTCAGCCGTTGGGACTGATCTAGCGGATGCTGTGTTTCCTGTCATGTTTGTTGGACTGTGAATAAAAGGCCACCTCGACCTTCCTGCATTTACTGTAAGAGGGTCATGAAGGAAACCACAAACTGCACCTTGAACTAGCTGACTTGCAACCAGGGCTCGAGTGACACTTTTAAAAAGGGGTCAACCACATGTGTATTTCATCAAAAAATAACTTGACAACCTTTTCAGAGAACAGCACTGTGACTGTTATTCTGCAGAAACTGAAGCTGTCAATCATCTTTACATCTGCACTCAACAGAATGTCCTGAGAACATTGTGAAAGAACCTGCCACCGCCATCTGTACACAGAACTGTTTGTAGCTGCTATCTGAGTCAGTTATAGAGTGTAAAGGTTCATTTAAGAAGTTTTGTTCCGTGGTTAATGAGTTAGGTTAATAATTAACAAACCATTAATTCATTTTAAAACTGTTTCAATGCTTCTTTTGGTCTAACTGTGATGAATCTGATGTTTATTCTTTCACCTACATATTAAAGTGCCTTAATGTGATGTATTAATTGTTTTATTTTGTCGTCTCTTGGGGCTGCATGGAAAATTATAAAAGATTAGCTGTGGTCCCATCAGCTGCTTCAAGGTAGGGCTGCATTAAACACCTGCTCTCGCTCTCTCTTATTTGTGTGTTGAGAAATATGACACAGTAGGATAATGGCTCTGCGGGTTGCACACATGGGTTACAAGGTAAATAGACTGAAAGCTGCTATGACATATGGAAGTTTTAACTGAAACTGCCAGTGTGATGAAAAGTCTCCCGGGTGTTCAGAGAGTGTATTGTTGTATGCCACTGCCAAGGAGAGTGTTTTCACCTGCCTTTGTTTATTAGTTGGGCACCACGACAAAACCATAAAAATAAATTACCATTTCAGTTGGTGGGGGGTCGGTGGGGAAAGTCCAATCTGTTAGATTTGGAACTGGATCTGGATAAACTGGTGAATCCAGGAAGCTATTTTCCCTTTGTAAGACAGGGCGTGAATCCCGGCAGAAGTATGTGACCTCCGAGGGTTCTCATTGCTTCTCCTTCATCGGCACCTCCTCATAATGAACACAATTCCCTCTCACCTGACTCCGAGGCCAACGTGATCCCAGATGTTGGACAGAGACACGTCTTTAGCTTGAAAGGGCTTCCTCTTTTCCTTGAACTCGTGTGCCAGACAGATCCGCCAGCCCTCCTTGGGCACGCCATATCCCGTTTCCTTGGAGACATACCTAGTCATGAGGTCCGCTGTGGACTTCTCTCCCCACTCTGTAGTCATTGTTGCAGGGTTTCCAGCAGCTGGGAGCGTTATGTACTGAATAGGTGCAGGGAAATTCTCCCCAGCATAGATCTGTCCACACCTTTTGTCAGCGTTGATCTATCGTTCCTTTACCGTGGCGCTAACACCCAGAGGTGGTTGTCTGCATGTGGCTTAGAGGTCTTAAGGTGGATAAATTAACGACACAGTTCCCCCGTGGGACAAACTGGATTTCTGGCAGTCTCTGAATACCCAGACGAGTAGTAAATACCAGCTCCTTCATTCATTGGTTATGTCATCACTGTCCATGTGATCCTTCAGTCTCTACAGCTCCATAGGTTCATATCCCGAGGGTGAAATTGGTATTCCTGTATCTTATAGAAGACAGCGCCCTTTGTACGGAGCCCGGAGGTGGCTGTGTCCTCAGCTGGGGCTGCTGAGTCGACGAATGGATGGATGACAGCCTGAGCAGCAGGACCCGGGATCTCACTCATTTAGCCGGGAGACCTACAGTGAGATCAAACAGAATCAGATGATTAAAAACAATCTCAAAAGGGATCACTTTTACCTGCATTACATTCAGGAGTAAGCTCCCATCACGGCAGCAGCAGATCGTACGTAGAGGCACTTCCGATGTCAACAGGAACTGCCACTGATATGTTGAGGAAGTTGCCTTTGATGCTTCAATGTTTGGACGCAGCTGCCTTTGATGTCACATAAACGAGCATGTTTCACCAGGTGGAGAAACACAGATAGATTATTCTTGGTGCTCAGAACAGTAACACGTCCCAAAACAAACCGCTGGGACCACTGACAGCGAGAACAGCCTTTTACTAAATCAGTGACATATTGCTGTGGCCACCGGAAGTGCCCGCACACCGGTTCTAGATCAACATTGTTTCACGTGCATGTAGCGTTAGCTTTGATCTCCAATGAGTTAAACAGCACGTGAACAGCAGCAGCTAGCTCAGCAAGCTAACTCACCATTCAGAGAAGAGGCTGCTTGTTGCTGAATGTCGGAGCGACGTCGTCCTCCCTCAGCAGCTCGGACCCGACCCCAGCATCATGAAGCCTCTGCTAGCACAGCTGTCCCCAGTGAAGCCCTCGGGTTAGTCTCCCAGGCGGGCTGCCTGTGGCTTGATCATCGTTCTATAACCGAGCTGCTTAACCAGATTAAATCATAAACCAGAGGTGAATAATGGCTGCTGGAGGCCGCTGGAGTCAGATGTAATGTTTGCCTGACAGAGGGAACCGGTACAGATTTGGTGTTTGCCTGACAGACATCACCTAGGGGCGTATTTTCCTCCTCCCACTGCGGCTGTACCACTTTGAGTAGCGAGGAGGGGTTTTCTTTATGTCGACTTTGTTTTAATTTCCCTTTGTCGGTGAATTGTATGAACATAAAGTTAATAAACGTGTATTTAAACTGTTTATCTGAAGTGTGTCGTGTGTGTGAGAGACACGCGACGATTCTGCGTCTGTGTTGATTTCACGGCTCCCGAGTCGTCACCATAGCAACGACTAACCCTTCGCCCCACCGTGCCACGTGATGCATTTTAATGGCCAACGATCAACTTTACCGGAGTTTTACTGTTTTAATTTAATCGTTAAAAAAAGACAAATTCAAGTTTTAGATTTCACTCGAACTTTAAGTTGAAAGTTGATCTAGAAGTTGACGGATACTTGTTGATATAATTATTTGTATTTGTTCCGGTTTGTTTTTCCCTTGGTTGGTTATTGGTCGCACGTCACCGGATGTAGAATTCCTCCACTCAGGCTTGTTTACTGTAGCCGGGCTTGTGGCTAACGACATCAAATATGGTCAAATCCCTGATAAACACAGTCTGATATCGAGCTGTTTCACTCGAGACGTTTATTTAAGTTCCTCCCTGGGAAGAAGAACACGTGACTGACTGGCTGCTGCGTCCCTCGAGGTCAAGGTGAGAGTTTAAATGATCCTGAGAAACGAGCTGTTAGCCAAACAACTTCCCTGCAGCAATTTAAACATCTGGAATAAACACAAACACGAGTTGTTGTTTCCAGGTCGCAGTTGTTTATTGTTTCATCTCTCGCTGACGAAGCCTTGTTGTTGCAGATGATCGAGGTGGTGGCCTCCATGGCCCGAGGTCCCGTGCTCCTGGCCGGGGAGCTCATGGAGTGTCTCATAACCTTCACCAACCCCATGTCCCACCTCTCCACCTCGGCCAGCAGGTAACACAACCCACCCCCCTCCATGTCATGTATGTGTAGATCACACACACTTAAATATCAATCAGAGAGAAGATGAAGATCCTGTCATCAGAATAGAGAGGATGAGGTGAAGAGGAAAGAGACGAGGAATCGATGTTAAAACTGGAATAAACACACACCACTATTTTATGTAACTGTTGTTTTTCTAATTGTGTCTCAGTGAGATGTTGGCCTGGGCCAGTGCTCAGATTCACTGCCAGTTCCATGCCAGTGAGAACCGGGTGGCTCTGCCAACCCCGGGCAACAAACAGGACGTCCAGGCCGAGAGCGACACGGTGCTCATTCCCAGCAGAGGTCAGTGGGAAGGAGTGGACATCACAGTTTGTTATATTTAATATTGATAGAAGCACATTTACATCAACTGTTGTGTTTGACAGGTTTTCCTCCAAACTAAAATACAGCAAGATTTGAATAGATCTAGATCTTTTTTAGTTCTTGTTTCAAGAGCACCATGTGTATTCTCTGCAGCTCTAATTCTTGTCTTCCACAGGAGAGCGAGGGCAGTGTGTGCTGGACACACCCCCTAAGATACTGTTCTGTGACCTACGCCTGGACCCCGGGGAGAGCAAAACCTGTACGTGTGGTTCCACGTGTATTCATAACAATCAGCTAGTTCAAAATGAGCTAAAACTTCTCTTACATGAGAATTTGTGATGACATGTGTACAGTTATACCTCCTTGGTGCATGTTTCCCAGATTATTTAGAGTTACATATTAAACATGCAGTTTTGTTTTATGCAGCATTTACCAATAAACCCATGTTCTTGTGTTTGTGATTGGCTCCACCACAGATTCGTACAGTGAGCTCGTGCCCATAGACGGGCCTCCTAGTTTCCGTGGTCAGGCGGTGAAATACGTCTACAAACTGACCATCGGCTGCCAGAGAGTCAACTCGCCCATCAAACTGCTCAGAGTTCCCTTCCGAGTGCTGGTGCTGCAGGGTGAGATGACTCGGCTTCAAACGCTTGTGTTCTAGACGTGTCTGCCTTCACTTCTAATGAGGTGTGTCACTGAGATGTGAAACCACAAGATGATGGTGAAACGCTTACTTCTGCTTTACTGGGGCTGTTGGTGAAGATTAGAATGAGGAAAACTCCAGCAGCAACTAAACAAATGGTGTTTTTCTTTAGAAAGGTTTGTGTTGAGTGAAAGGAACCAGTTTATTTTGTTATCACCATCTGACTTCCGGGGGAATAAAAACTCATGAGTCTCTTCCTGTGACTTTTATCTTCTGTGCACATGTAATTGCTGACGTTTTCCTGTCTGATCTTCAGGCATGCCCGAGCCTCCGTTTCCCCAGGATGAGGAGGTCTCCCCTTCCAACCCGTTCCTGGAGGAAGAGGAAGCGAGCCGCAGGGATGCTCGTCCTCTGGAGAGAGCACTGGACATGCTCATGGTCACCACCTCCAGGCGATGCCCACGTGAGTCTGATTCTCAGGGGGTTTCAGACCATAGTGTCCACTTTCCACCTTTTTAAATGTGGATTTCCACTTTGACCTGTTTGATTCTGTTTTCTTCAGACATGTTCAACATCACCAACATGCGAGGGAAAGTTGCAAAGTTCTGCATCTTCAAGATTGTGTACAGACTCGGTGAGGACATCGTGGGCACGTTCAACTTCTCCGAGGGGGACATCCCCTGCTTACAGGTGAGTCCTTGTCCTTGTACAGCACCGCACACTTTGTACAATAAGATTTGAATCATGATGTGAATTATGACTTCCTGTGTGTTTCCAGTATTCAGTGAGCCTCCAGAGTGAGGAGGAGATCCAGCAGCAGTACCAGCGGCGGCCTGGCCAGGCGGTCAGTGTGACCGGACACGGGCGACACATGGAGTCGTGCCTCCACACGGCCTCCAGCCACTTCTCCCTCCCCGTCCCCCTCAACGTCACCCCGGGTTTCAGCACAGACATAGGTCAGTCACCAGCAGGCACAAACAAGACTGATGTGTCACGTCTCCAGTTATTTTCCCTTTTTTATTTTATGATTGCAATGATGACATGTTCTGTCCAGATTCATTCTAACTCCATACTATTCAGAATTAAGTCAAACGTGAACTTGAGACCCGAACCCTTATCTCTCCGTACAGTATCTCTCCGCTGGCGCCTGCACTTTGAATTCGTCACGGCCCGGGAGCCTATGGAGCCACCCACCGTTCTGCAGAACCAATCAGAGGTCACGGTTTGGGCAGGGGCGGAGCACGTGGACGTGGACACCTTCAGCTGGGATCTGCCGATCAAAGTCCTGCCCACCAACCCAGCCTTGGCATCCTACATGTCCCAGTTTACAGGGACCAACAGAATTAATATCTGACTCTGAGAAGATCTGGTGTTGAAAATGTGTCTCTGACGTGTCGACAGATGTTTTCATGGTCGTGTGTGATACACTGAGAGAAAGACAAATTTGTTGTTTGTTTGTTTGTTGTTGTTTTTTTCTCTCCAGATGTGGCGCATTAGCACAGATGTGCACATTTCTGGAATAGATCATGTGTTTTTTGTTTCATTGTATGTGCAGAACCAGGGATGGAATGAATTTGTTAAGTATGCAGCCTTTAATTTGCCTTTTTTCTCGTGCTTTTTTTGACGCATCTTAACGTTAAAGACATTTATTCCTTTTAAGGAAAACTGACGCACATTAACTGTGTGAAGTGCAACTCTCTCTGTGGTTGTTGTCTATATTTATTTCAATTTTCCTTTTTCTTTTATTGTCCTGTACACGTTATTTCAGATTTTATGAGATGGCTTTTTCTTATCCAAGATATTTTTACAGTGTAATAGTTTTTCTTTTAGCTGAGGACGGGATCAAGGTGTGTGTGTGTATATATATATATATATATGACAAGAGAAATTAAAAGTGTGATTAAAATGGTGTTTAAAGGTTTCATCTGTTACTTCACACAACTCAACTTCATTTCTCTTAATAAACAAGAACTTTATTTGTAGGTTAAATGAGTTACAGCAGAGAACAGGTCCACTTCAGCAGAATTTGTATATATTAATGCATGTGTATAAACTGTGTTTATATTTACAAGAAGTAATTATTGGACATTCGGCTTGAGGTGAAAATCTCTAAAAACAGATTTCTCTACAGACAATCTTTGGCACAAGTTCCCACACTCTGTATCTAAAGACACAAGTTAGGTCTGAAGCTTTGAGCCACTAATGGCAGACAATCTACATACTCTTATAACTAATGTAAATTATATACTGAAAAGCATTTGATCTAAAGTAAACTTGAATCTTAATTTGTTTCGATGTTTCATAAAATTCTCTGCTGGAAAAATGCTGCAGTTTCATTTAAATATACTTTCACAGACGAATGTCACATTTCTGACGATACAAACACTGGAACTTACACATGCTGTTAATGCTTTATATTGGTTCAGAAGTAGTTACTGGTGTTTAACTGGGGTTAGTATTGGTTTCACAGATCAGACAGATGGTTGACTGGGTTGGAGTGGCTCTCTACCCTTCGAGCTGCTGCTGCAGCTGAAGCGATCCGTGGCTCGGGTCCTTGAAGTCTCTGCCGGAGTGGCAGGGCAGCCGGGGGTCGGCCGCCTGCACCAGAGACAGTTTGCAGGTCACTGCCTCCACACGCACCTGACACCACGCAGGGAAGTCCACCGGCCGATGCACCCTGGAGGTAAAGGAGGAGACTGTGGCTCTTTGCAGCTTTTAACACACTTTGGAAAACTCCTAACACCATCTGTCTCAGTTTCTGCTGGTTCACCGTTCAGCTTTAGAAGAATCAACAACTAGTGGAACAGTCAAGACTCAACATTTTGGAGAAAACAGCCTGAACCAAAATAAAGGAATTGTTTTTGAGCCCTAAATACCAGTGGTGGTAAATAACTAAGTACATTGATCTGAGCGCTGTTTATTGTAAATCATGCTGTAAAGTGTTTGTTTCTCCTTTTAATACTTGGGTAACCTTTGCTGCTTCTATCTCTGTTCTTTAATTTGGCTACAACAGAAATTGGATGTGGTCATTCTGCCACTTCTGCTTTAGTAAAGGCCCTGAACATTATTCCTCCACTTCCAGATCTCAATTCACTACAACCCAGAGATTCCCTATGATGCATCAGTCTAGACTCAGTCCTTCTTCATTCAGACTCTCTAAAGCTGAAGTGTTCTGGACAATAAACCACAGAGGAGGTTTCTTTACTCACGTCTCACAGCAGCCGACTCCAACCGGGTGCAGACAGGTGCACTGCATGCAAGCGTTGTCCATCCAGGTGTCACCCAGAGAGTATTGTCTTCCCTCAAACACACACAGAGCTGGACCAAACAGATAGGGTGTTATGTCATTACTCAAATAGCCAATGAGGTTTTAAATTTGAAGGGTCTCACCTCTTGAGTCGAAGTGGCACTCCATGGGTGCAGCCGAGCCTCCGCTGCTCCACAGGAGAAACCCCACAGCTGCCAGCATCCAGTTCATCCTTGAAATCTCCATCTTCATCTGGTCCTGTTTGCCTCTGGTTTTTCTTCACCCGTCTGCACCCTCATTTATACATCCTGACTGCATCCACCGCGGCGTGGAGGCGTGGTTTCTTCTCCCAGTCCTGGCTGGGGAAGGCGTCAGGGGTGCCATCCACTGGGAGCGAGGAGGTGGTGGCGGTTTGCGTGGAGCAGTCTTGGCACCGTCTTGGCTCTCCAGAGATCAGCTCGCTGCGCTCCAGCAGGCATGAACCTCCAAAGTGATAGAAAGAATGACACATCGCTGCTGTGACTAAGAGAGGATCGGGTAAAAGAGAGGTGAGATGGAGGGCAGGGAGACAGAGAGAGAGAGAGAGAGAGGTGACGTCCAGGGAGAGGAGGAGGAAGAAGAGGAGGAGGGTGGAATTATCAAACATGATTCATCACCATTCAACCTCTGCTGGGGTTTTGTAGAGCAGGTCGACATCCAGAAATTAAACATGAGACTCATATACATGTAAAACACTGATATACATTTTAATAAAGAGAAACAAATCTTTAGTTTATATGTAAATCCACATCAGGGAGCTTTGATCTCCTTCACATTGTGTCTGACTGCACAGTAGTATCAAGAGGCCCTCACTGGTCCGGATGCACAGAGCTGGATAAATGGAGACAGATGCTTCCAAACAGGGCGCTGGGAGCCACTGATTGCTCTGAGGTTTATGAAAATAGTATGAATCATGAGCTTTGGCCTTTGCGTCACGACTGAACACCTATGGAAGATGTCTTCATCGAGCGCGCACACCAACGCCATCGGGAGGAATTATCTCCTGGAAACATTTGGTTCATATCTCTCGGAGAGTTTGAGAAAATCGTTGAACGTCAAGGAAAACTGAAGCTCAACACATCGCTCTGACACTGTGGGATTTTCCATTGTCATCAACGTCTGTATATATGACCAGTAAAACCCACTTTTGTTCTTTTCAGTTGACTTTTCATTCATCCTTTGTTTCAGATTGGTAATACCTTGAAGGCGAAACATCGTTTACAATGTAAAAAAAACATTCCAAGACACCAAGAAAATAAGAAATAGTCAAATTGGCCAAAGGGCAAAAACAAGAGCAAAAGAAAAACTCTCATCACTTGTTTCTTAAAGCAAAATATGTCTTCAATTAATTACCTTGTCCAACTTACATCACCAAAACTAAAAAGTATTAAATTGGCAATGAGAGAAAATCAATAAAATCTTCAAAATATACAAAAGACCAGGGTGTGTTTGACATTTTTGCCAGGAACATCGAATTGAAATGATAAATCAATAAACAAAAAATAGTTACCTCCGCCATGAAGTTCTGTTTTCAACCTTTTTCATTTGTTTGAATTACGTGATGGATTCCCATCAAACTTGGTGAAAGGATGGAAGATGAGTCTATAAAGTAAATTTTGGGGCATCTACATTAGCATCTGATCTGTTTAGATTCTAATATTTTCTGCAGGAGTGAAGATTTCTGTAAATCTTTTCTGTCAGCCCTCATAGTTTCACCCCCGAAAAAACTTTGACCTGACGATGCAGCACCATCTTCCTCCCTTGGTCAAACAAACATTATCTCATCTTCTTCCACTTGTTTACTATCTGCAGAGCGACAAGCGCGATCATAGGAAAAATCCTCCCGATGCTCTCACAGGAGGCCCCAAGGGCAGCATAACGTGGGCTTTTACGTGCCTTGTCTCTGGTCGCCCACAGTAGTCTCTGAGTGTTGATAGGTCCTCCTCATCAGGGGGGGTGTTCTTTTTTCTCTCAGTTCTATGACTCACACTTGCCTCTCTCAGGCTCTGCTCACTTTTTCTGTCATTAATTTGAACATACAGTTAATTATATTATAAAGACCCAATGGAAAAGTTTGGACATTTCAGAAGTCTGTTTCCTTATTCATTTATAATTATTATAATTTGTTTAAGGAGTTATTTCTGCTATTCTAAGTTCAGATATTTACCTCTTTAGAGCCTCTGTGTCGACTATAATAAAGTGAGGATGAGTTCACTGTCCGATTTGTCAGCTCGTTGTCGTCAGCACCGACGAGAGGGAGGATCTCATCAAAACAGAAGATGAGGATTTTCCGGTCACACGCCTGTTTCCCTTCACGGAACGTGCACTTAATTGGTGACAAGCGCATTTTAATTGGGCAGAACTTTCTGTTAAAGTTTTACAAGGCTGTCGTCATGAAAATCATTACACTTGGAGAGTGGAATCTTTGATAAGACGACTCTGTTTGTGCTTGTGTCACACTGACAATCAGTCCTGTAGACAGACTGCTGACAATGTAACATGAACGACTTGAACACGCATTGAGAATGTCTGTTTATCTAATAAATACTTCAGTCACTTCAAAATATTGTCTTTAATTTTAAAGGTAAAACAGGTACTGTATCATTCTGACACCAAAACTAAAATTGATGATAATGGAATCATTAATCTTTACTGTTGTTCAAATTCGATTAAAAAACGGTCCCATTAACACCAAGTTTTTTGCGTTTCGAGTTGCATTTGAATATTGGGGCTTACGAACACATAGAAGACACCACATGTATTTTATTTTATGTTTTTTAGTTTGAAGACTTTTATTTTAATTGTATTGGTTTTGGCTTCAGCCCAGTTTGCCCTGAAACTCCAAAAGTGTTATTATGTAATCAAACACTAAATGTAGTAAGTAGTTAAAAAGTGAATTTTCCTTTCTGGGTGAACTCTCCCTTTAGAAATAATTCGAGTGTACTGTTCCTTTAAGTAGCGTGCTGGAAACCCCGCCCATTCTCCACTTCCCACTTCTTCCCGCACGAGGCCCGACCAATCGATCCCCGATCCGTCCGCGGCTGGTGAACCTCTCGGCGCTCCTCCGTATCCGGGTTCGATGACTTCCCCCTGGCTGTAGATGTCAGTAGTCTGCGGTGGTGTTGTTGTGTCGCTCGGTTGAAAACACCACATCATGCCCGAGGAGCCCCGCGTCCGAACCCCGACTTCACCGTGACCACAGCGGCTCCATCCGCCGGTGGGGACCCGAGCGAGCGCACACCGGTACCGACTGCGACCCGAGTCCCGCGGTGCGTGAACCGGGTTCAGCCCGAGTTTGAGTGCGCTGATCCGGGGCCTTGTCTCTGACCGACCGGGAGGTTGATGGTGGAGCTCGCAGGGCTCTGGTTCCAGTGTTTCCCGGTGGGAAGATGGACACTGATAAATTCAACTATGTTTACAGCTGCGACCTGGACATCAACGTTCAGCTCAAGATGTGAGTTCACCGGGACCTGACTGCACACCGACCATCTGGGGACACTACTTCCCCTGTGGGGGGGACAAAAGCTCACTAAGTCCCCTGATCATTAGATTTAAGGTTTAACACTTGGTTTGATGTTATAGTGACATGAATGTAACTCAGTGGACTTTCCTCTTAATGATATAGTTTCTTATAGACTCTATTACGTTTGTTGTTGTGGCTTCTAGAGCAAGCTAACTAAGTTATAGCTAAAAGTGCTACTGTCCTTACAAAGCGGTTTTAAATCTGTTGGGCAAGGTAGGGCCATTTTTATTTAGAACACACACTTCATACACAGAGAGTCAAAACAACACAGTGGCAAGATAAAGAAGAAAAAAAGAAAACACACGACAAATCAATAAACAGAAACAACATTTTTAAACAAACTTACAGGAGTGAAAACCTAACCTTTATATTCCATTTGGAATACAAGTCCACTCACTAGAAATACATACATCTCACTTAATTGCCTCTGTCTAACTGAAGTCACATGACTGAACCAGTAAGCAGGATGTTTACTCCACCGTGACCCAGACAACACAAGGAATTTCTTAGCTCCCTTTAAGAGAATCGCGTGTGTAGCTTGTGAGTCTTGTTATCGCACAACAATCTACCAACATATTTGAAATGGCCGTGAATATCTGACTGGGACCATAAATAAGTCTCAAATAACTTGATTTAGTGGTGAGAGGTTGAGTCGTGTCCGTCTTCAATACATCAACAAACAGCCTCTTTGTGTCTCCCTGACTGTTTCTCCCCATCTTCTCTCTCCTCCTCCTCCTCCTCCTCCTCCTCCTCCTCCTCCTCCTCCTCCTCCTCCTCCTCCAGAGGCAGCTTAGAAGGAAAGCGAGAGCAGAAGAGCTACAAGGCGTTGCTGGAGGACCCCATGCTCCGGTTCTCCGGCCTCTACCAGGAGAACTGCTCAGACCTCTACGTCACCTGTCAGGTGTTCGCCGAAGGGAAACCACTTGCCTTGCCCGTTCGCACCTCGTACAAAGCGTTCAGCACACGTTGGAAGTGAGTCCAGTGGTTTCTCCTCAGATTGCAGATATATAAACATGTTTAAAGATAACATATTCATTTATCCACATTTATCTATTCTCAGCCTTTGTGTCAGTTACATCATTAGTCTTAATTTAGAAGCAGGAATGGTGTAAAGATCTTTTTTTTACTGGATTCTGAATGCCTCCCCTAGTGCCGTCATTGCAATGAACTCATCTCTTAAAAAATCCAATCAGCATATCAATATGCTTTTCTCACACTTCCTCTTGTCCTTTATTCTCTCCGTTCCCTCTCTCCTCTTGTGCTGCGCAGCTGGAACGAGTGGCTGCGGCTGCCAGTCAAATATCCAGATCTTCCCCAGAGTGCCCAGGTGGCTCTCACAGTGTGGGACATCTATGGCCCCGGCAGAGCTGTACCCGTGGGGGGCACCACTGTCACTCTGTTCGGCAAATACGGGTGAGTCCACTCTGGTGCTGCAAAGTCTTTTATGCTGATGTGTGCAAAAACACTGATATGTAACTTCCCTGCTGCTGCCGCCCTCTTCTAGTATGTTCCGACAAGGGATGCACGACCTGAAGGTTTGGCCGGGCGTGGAGGGGGACGGGGGGGAGCCCACCACCACACCAGGGCGCACCAGCAGCAGCCTGGCAGAGGACCAGATGGGCCGGCTCGCCAAGGTACAGTGTGTGTGGATCGGAGAACAGGATTAAAAATAGGAGAGAGAGAGAGGAGAGTGTAATGTTGCATGAGAGGACTGAGTAGGACGAGAGAAAGGAAAGAGATAAGATCGGGGGGGTGGGGGGGGGGACACAGAAACAATGTGTAGGTTGGGTGAAGAGAGAAACCCTCCGACGAGAAGACCTGTCTAAACAATGATCTGTTCCAGGGCCCTGACCTGGAGGTACTCGGTGATGTGAGTACAAGGGGAGGAGTTAGTGTTGGGCGATGCAGAATGTGTGTGTTTGAGTTGTGTATTGTACGTGTGTGAACAAGTCCTCGGCCAAGCTGTATTTGCAGACTTGTCTTTTCACACAGTGTTGGTGCATTTAGTAGAAATGCATACAAATACACTTTGACCCGGGTTCTGGTGTGAACACATTGTGTTCTTCGAAGCATCACACACACGTTTTCTGCTTTTGCCATTAGATTTTATATTTTGCACAAGTGTTAGTGTATGGCTACATCCATACTAATCTGTCTCAAAGTAAAACGATCTCAGTCTCACAAATTTTTTGAATCCATATCAGTTTTAATACCAACAGGCCCCTGAACCAGACTCACTTGATCCTCCATCTTTGTTATTAACACTTAGAGAAGTTGACTTCAGGTATCTCAGGTCGATTCCAGGTTTTCATCCACGATATTTTAAAGAGTGAGAACTAATTCTAACCGGCTGATTTCTGGGCTTCCTGCTCGTGGCCAAGTGTGCGCTCACTTCCCCGTCACCCACACTGACCGATGAGTGGATTGGCTACTGAGCGTGTGTGAGCAGAGACACTGGATTGGCTGCTGGCACATGAGTCTGTGCATGATTGGTCGAGCTGTTTTGCCCACCAACCACCACGCTGTGACTAGAGCCCCGATCTCTGTATAGTTTACGTTCTCTTATTTTGTTGTGAATTTTTTTGTAAACTGCTCTCTCTCGTTTCCCTGCCCTCTTTCCTCTTCCCCTCTTTCCTCTTCCCCTCTTCCTCCATCTCCTGTGTCCATCCAGCTGACGAAGGCCCATCGGCAGGGCCACATGGTGAAGGTGGACTGGCTGGACCGGCTCACCTTCAGAGAGATTGAGATGATCAACGAGGTTTGTTTTTATGTGTCATAGAATATGTGCATTTTTCATAACTATGTTGTCTTTTGGTTTTTAACATCTGATGCGTGCCTCTGCAGAGTGAGAAACGCAGCTCGAACTTCATGTACCTCATGGTGGAGTTCCCTCGTGTCAAGACTAATGAAAAGGAGTACAGCATCGTCTACTACGAGAAGGTATTTCATATATATATTCCTAAGCATTTTAAACAGCTCATATTAACGTGGGAGCTTTGTGATTGATGTGTACGTGCCCCTTCAGGACGGAGACGACACGTCACCCGTTCTCACCAGCTGCGACATCGTAAAAGTTCCTGACCCACAGATGGGCATGGTGAGAGGACGGGCACCTTTTATGAAGACTGTGAAGATGTTGGTGACATAAATATTGAATTCAGTGTGTTTCCTTTCAGGAGAACCTGGTGGAGAGCAAGCATCACAAACTGGCTCGTAGCCTCCGCAGTGGGCCATCGGATCACGACCTGAAGCCCAACGCTGCCACACGGGACCAGCTCAATGTGAGTGGCTTCAGATTCCAACTAGAACTACGTGTATTATTGTATATAATATAACGTATTTAAAGGGGAGATGGCCCAAAATGGCTCCCAATACTACGTACAGATCTATAATCTCGAGGGGTAAAACCTAAACTAAACCTCAAACAGGCCAAACAGTCACTTGTGAAACCACATTTAAATTCATTTGATCCAGATTTTTATTTGTGTTTTCTGTGCAAGTAATGACAATGAATAAAATGGATATAAAGGCCATTCCTAAGCTTCTTTTAAAGGGTCATGGGTCTTAAAGTTTGGAGTCCCAGCCTCTCAGCCCCGGATCAGACTTCCTCAGAGACCCTCTCTTGATGTGGGATTGGAGAAGCTGTGGTGCTTGGGTCACACGCTTCATAATATGTTAGAGAATGCCTTTCATGGCTGAGTATCAGAACCCACCGTCCAGATCTCACTCCTCCGGTCTGTCTGCACCCTCAGATCATCGTGAGCTACCCTCCCACCAAGCAGCTGAGCTCTGAAGAGCAGGACCTGGTGTGGAAGTTCAGATACTACCTCACCACTCAGGAGAAGGTGGGCGTGTCCATAGTTTATCTAAGTATCTCTCCGAACCCTCACTTCCTGTGTGACCAAATTAATTCCTCCTCCCCCTCTTTGCTTCAGGCGTTAACGAAGTTCCTCAAGTGTGTGAACTGGGATCTGCCCCAGGAGGCCAAGCAGGCCCTGGAGATGCTGGGGAAGTGGAGGCCCATGGACGTGGAGGACTCTCTGGAGCTGCTGTCGTCCCAGTTCTCCAACCCGACGGTCCGGCGCTACGCGGTGGCTCGGCTGGAACAGGCAGACGACGAGGTAGGCGTGCAGGGCTGAGCGAGGGCCTGGAGGAATATGTGATGTAAATGTATGGATGGGGGTGGATGATGATGATGAAGGGTCAGTTTCACATATAAGTGTGTATCCATCACTTCTTTCAGTACTTTTTAAACCATAATCTCTATAATCTCTGTTCCAGGACCTGCTGATGTATCTCCTGCAGCTGGTTCAGGCACTTAAATATGAAAACTTCAGTGATATCCAGGGAGGCCTGGAGCCAGGCAGCAAGAGAGACAGCCAGGGACTTTCAGATGACTCGGCTCTGGACAGGTCAGCACTTGGATCAGAAGTTGGAACAGCTTCCTCCGGCTGTGGATCATTAAGAAATAGTTTAAAAATGTAACCGAGCGGACTGAAGCTCTGGGGATTTGTTTTTTCGACAGCCTGGGTCTAAATTTATCTCCGAATACTTTCACGTGATTATTTTTCTTTTATAAAAACCATAATGAAGTCATTGGTTATTGTGATTTTTACTGGAAGAGCTTTGGCCGCAATCGTTTAACCGTCAGCTGGAGGCAGAGAAATTCAATCTGTGACCTGAAAATGAATCGTCAGCATGAAGAAAGTCTCAGATCTGTTTTTCATCACGTTCTCCGACAGGTTTGTTATTAATCCGTTTTGTTTTCTTTCTCCCGTTTTGTGTAGTTCTCAGATTGTCTCTGGAACATCTGGATCCTTCACTGCTCCACAGAAAGGCAAAGAAGGAGCCGACAGCGAGAACACGGAGGTAAGGAGAGCTCAAGATAACAGTGCCCGTGAGAGAATTCACTGCTGATCAATATAAATCCACGTGTATCACATAGAGAATCTGATTCCCTGGGTCTTCCAAAACAAAAGAAATCAAACCCAATCCCTCTGGTGTGAGTCCAGCTCTAGTCTGTCGTGATGATTGTGTGTAAACTCAAACGTGTGTGTGTCTCTTTGCAGCAGGACCTGTGTACCTTCCTCATCTCCCGCGCCTGCAAGAACTCCACTCTCGCCAACTACTTTGTACTGGTGAGAACAACTCGGATTTACCTTCTGACACATTCCCAGTTTCATTACGAATGAGTGCGTGTATTAAGTTTGTGCGTCCGTGTTCTCCCTCAGGTACGTGATCGTGGAGTGCGAGGACCAGGACACTCAGCACAGGGATCCCAGGACCCACGAGATGTACCTGAACGTCATGAGGAGGTTCAGTCAGGCGTTACTGAAGGTGGGATGTCTCTTCATCACAGAAACATTTACCATCTTCATCTCGGTCTCTTTGCTCCCACGTCTGATCCTCACACTCTCTCTCTCCGCTGCAGGGGGATAAGTGTGTGAGAGTGATGCGCTCGCTGTTGGCCGCTCAGCAGACGTTTGTCGACCGGCTGGTGCAGCTGATGAAAGCCGTGCAGAGGGAGAGTGGAAATCGCAAGAAGAAGGTGAGAACAGGATAGAACTCGGCAGAACGCAAACGTCCATTTAAATCCACTAACATCTGGCTTTGTCTTCAATGTGTCTCTCCCCCGTGTGTGTGTCTGTGTGTGTGTGTGTGTCTGTGTGTGTGTGTGTGTGTGTGTGCAGACGGAGCGGCTGCAGGCTCTGCTGGCCGACAACGAGAAGGTGAATCTTTCCGAGATCGAGCCAATTCCTCTTCCTCTGGAGCCTGAAATCAAGATCAGGGGAATCGTCCCTGAGACAGCGACGCTCTTCAAGGTACAAAAAATACATTTACACATTTCAACAGAGTTTTTATTTTATTTATTTAGTTTCAGTAAGATCAAATATCTGTGTATCACATTGTTGACAAGTCATTGTTTCTGTGTTTGTGCGTCAGAGCGCTCTGATGCCGGCCAAGCTCATCTTCAAGGCCGAGGATGGAGCCATGTACCCGGTGATCTTCAAACACGGAGACGACCTGAGACAGGACCAGCTCATCCTGCAGATCATCTCCCTGATGGACAAGGTAGGAAACGACTCTCGGAACCTCTTTGGGGTTTCAGATCCTGCAGCTTCTGTGCACCACAGTTATATTTGTTCAATTTCTGTCCTCAGCTTCTGAGAAAAGAGAATCTGGACCTGAAGTTGACTCCCTACAAAGTGTTAGCAACCAGCACCAAACACGGTAAAATCACATTTTAATCTGGTAAAGAATCGGTTCTTCTCAAAAACAAATTTACTCGCAGATTATTGAGTAAGAGATCATTTGCTCTGGTTCCAGGTTTCATGCAGTTTGTCCAGTCGGTCCCTGTCGCTGAAGTCCTGGCCACTGAAGGCAACATCCAGGTCAGCAGAGACACACAACCCTCACACATAATCCCCATAATAATCTGCTGTGTGGAGGAGACGCACAAAAAACAATCTGTCCTTTCATTCTTTGGTTTTTCCACAGAGCTTCTTCAGGAAACACGCACCGAGTGAGAAGGGGCCGTACGGCATCAGCTCCGAGGTGATGGACACCTACGTGAAGAGCTGTGGTGAGTGTGGTGTGTGTGTGTGTGTGAGTGTGTAACGGCCGTGGGCTCAGTGGGTTTGTGTTTGTGTTGACTCCGCTCTCCGTGTCCTACCAGCCGGTTACTGCGTCATCACCTACATCCTGGGAGTCGGGGACAGACATCTGGACAATCTGCTCCTGACGAAGACGGGTGAGACAAACGTCCTCCCTCCACTTTGGGGTTTGAATCCCGCTCTCCCTGTAAAACGGTTCTGAAGAACATTCTCTCCCTCCTGTAGGGAAACTCTTCCACATCGACTTCGGCTACATCCTGGGCCGAGACCCCAAGCCGCTGCCCCCGCCCATGAAGCTGAGCAAGGAGATGGTGGAGGGGATGGGGGGCATGCAGAGCGAGCAGTACCAGGAGTTCAGGAAGCAGTGCTACACCGCCTTCCTGCACCTCAGGAGGTGGGGGGTTCACACACACACACACACAGACACACACACAGTTGTAATGTCCACCCGTTCCTGTCACAACTGTTTCAAAGTAAAAGTGCTCCAGCGTTTCTGTTTCCTTTTTTCAAGGAAAATAGAATAATATGTATAATATGTATTTAACCACAGAGATAAACCCTCTTCCTTCCTTTTCTTCAGATATTCCAACCTGATCCTGAATCTGTTCTCCCTCATGGTGGACGCCAATATTCCCGACATTGCTCTGGAGCCTGACAAGACTGTTAGGAAGGTGGGTCACACTGAACTGAGCAGGGACAGGTGGTGGAACACTGGGATGGTTTCATAGGACACTCGATGGAGTCTCATGTGGTTCCCGACATCTTTCCATCCAGTTAAAGAATCAGTGAGGAACCATGTCTTGTTGTTTCTCTGCCTCCAGGTGCAGGACAAGTTCCGATTGGACCTGTCGGACGAGGAGGCGGTTCACTACATGCAGAGTCTGATCGACGAGAGTGTGGGAGCTTTGTTCGCCGCCGTGGTCGAGCAGATACACAAGTTCGCCCAGGTTGGTACACACACAAGCCACACATTGAAAAAGATGGTGTAAACAACAACTGGGAATTGAGCGTCTTTCCCCAAAATGCAGAGCGGTTCCTTCAAGTCCTGAGCAAACGTCTGTATCTTCTTTCCTGTGTCTCTTCAGTACTGGCGTAGATGAGCAGAGACTTCTGGGACGTGGATCGAGAGAGAGAGGAGAAAGTGAAGAAACTTAATGACACTGTTTTTAAAAAAGGCCGAGGACGCACTGCCAACCTTTACTGCAAGTCGGCTGAACAAGGACATCTTTGTTTGCTCATGTATATATCGTGTATATTAATTATTGAATGATTGAAATGTACGGCCAAAAAAATAAAAGACTGTTGATACAACCCCCCCCCCGTTCTGCTCGTGAGTGTGTTCCTCGAGACGCGTGTGTGTGTGTGTTTGTTTTCGAGGTTGAAGCCCAGAGAGAAAGTGCCGCCACGCTGCGTTTATGAGGCGTGACCATGGGCCTGATGCGGTTCTTAATTGAGCGTCGCTGACCAGCTGTGGGCCGGTCACAGTGTCGACGCTGGGGGCCGAAACCGAGCCGGACCCCCAGGGGGCGAGGGTGAGTCAGAGCCAGAGCCAGTGACTCAGCATTTCCTGACCAGACCCAGAAAGACGGGACACACGTGGTTAACGTGTTGTTTAAGAACAAGATGTACGGTTCCTCTCGTCACATAAACACAGGAGCAATAATAATAAATAATTTCTGCTGTGCACATGCTGGAAATTCAGCAGTAAACAATTAAATCACCTGGAAAATGGGTTGATGAAGGTTCTGAAATAGATAAATTGATCTTATGGTAAAAACTAAATGGGCAATTCACCTAGAACAAGAAATTAGTTAAATATTTACTAATATATATAAATATTATTTAATATCAATACTGTTATCTAAAAGGTTCACTAGAAATGCACAGATCCTGATGCAGGATGTTTATGTATTAATAAAAACACTAGATATCATTTATTTAAGTCAGGAGAACAAACTACAGCAGCTGGTAATAAGAAAGAAGAAATGCAGTTTAAAGTTTCTCACAAATTACTGTTCGTAAATAGTTTCATAAGAATGTAAAACAAACTTAAATGACTGAGCTTGTAAACCTTTATTTTATAATCACAATGAGCCAAATTAAATGCATCTAACTGGATATTTTCAGAAAAGCTTCAGTAAAAAGAACCAGTTGAGCAGCTTCCTGATGCTGGAGCCACCAGCAGCACTATTGTGTAGTCAGGTGTTCGATTCCCCCCCCCAGCTTTAGCAATTACGTGTTTCGTAATAAAACCCCCGGCTCACCCCCGGTCTCTGTGGGCTCTGGAGGAGGCCGACGGGGAAACAAACAACGCTGGACGGCCAAACCGCCGATGTTCCTGAAAGAACGCAGCATCAGCAGAAAACAGGAGGCCGAGCAGCGAGAAGTCGAGATGTTCCCGGTCGTCATGCAGGACGCAGAGGGGCAGAGAGCCGGGGGGGTCAGGAGTTTTCTTAGTTCCTGTTTATGGAGATGATGGTTTGGACGAGCCTGTTGAGTGACACTGGAGCTCGGCACCGAACGCAGAGCCGGAGAAACCACAACCAGATTTAGATTTTTCGTTTTGGAGCCGTCGGGTAAACTCTCTCCGCTCCACTGGCAGATCTCACTCACCAGTCGATTCCCTGACTCGTGCCGGAGCCAGAGAAATGTGCTCGTACGTCTGAGAAGTGGCAGAAACAGTTCGATCGAGATGCCGGGAACAAGATGTCCGTGGTTAATGAGCTCGAGGAGAACGGGAGGTCAGAGGTCAGAGGAGGAACTGGAGTGGAATCGATGTCTTGAAGGGAGGAAACTCGGAGAAATGTTTCATGAAGCCCAACGTTATCTCTTCATATTGATTATTTTTGTCCAACTCAAACTTCCAAAACATTTATTGCAAGAGAAAATTTGACTTTTTTGCCATAAAAGTTGACTTGTTTGATTAATTGATTATTAATCAATAATACAATTAGTGACCTCCACCAAGGAGGTTATGTTTTAGCCCTTTTTTGTTTGTTTGTGAGCAGGATTCTGGAAAAACTACTGGATGAATAACATGAAATTTAGCATCAGGTAAAGAAGTGCAAAGAAAGAGTTTATTAAAGTTTGGTGCAGATCAGGATCATCTACTGAAAACATGGACAACACGGCAGCTCCGTCTCGATCGCCACCTGGTGGCCGGCTGTCGTATAGCTTATAAACTCCAACTCCTCCATGTTTGCAGATGGGACATGGTTCTCCAGGATCCAGTCTATATTTAGCATTTGGTCCATCTTGAATTTAAGGGACAGTTGGACGTTGGCTCTCGATCATTCTGTCTCCAGCCAGAGCTCATTTCAGAAACTCCTGTCCCCACATACTGTGAGATACTTGTAGAACAATATAAACAACATAATATGACGTCTAAATAACAACAGTGTCTCAGTCTGTTTGAATCAGTCTCATCTTGTCACACGTCTCCTCAGAGGACAGACACACAGGCGGGAGGCTGAGGACAGAGTCCAGGCCTCGCTCCAGCTCCGTCCCCCCGCTGTCCCACAGTCCCGCTGGAGAGGACTGGTGGTCGAGGTGTGGTCCTGGCTGGAGGAGGGGACGCTGGAGGACGTCTCCATTGAGATGTGGTCCTCAGGGAACTCGATGTGGATGTCACAAGGGTCGACCGGGACCGGGGAGAGGGGGTCCAACGAGACGGGATCACAGGCAGAGGACTTGAGGAAAGAAAGAAGAGAAAGATCAGTCATGGAAAAGCAGATAGAGAGTTGTGTTGAAAGAAAGAGAGAACACATCTCGTACCGGAGTCTTCGGTGGATGTTCAGTGGCTGTGGCTCGATCTGGGTTCTTCAGAACCACGACGAGGAGCGGGGCGAGGAGCAGAGACGCCAGCAGGAGGCCGAGACCCAGCACAGGCAGCGCCGCTGTGGCAGGAGAACACAAACAGTAGTGAACACGCTGAATCCACAGTGAGGCTGGAGAACAACTGAGCCAGGACACCAGCAGGAGATTTAACTGCACCTCTGGACTCGGTTGTAAAACAGGGATTAAGGAACAAGCAGAGACACGTGGGGTCAAAGGAAAGATCCAGAGTTCTGGACCAGGACCAGATCCCTTTTGTTTTATAGTGTTGTGACAGATCTGGTAAATGTCACATCTGCCTCAAGCTTTAAACTTGTATACACACGACTGATCTTTCCTCCTCTTTACACCTGATATGGAGACGATCTGGACGCACTGAGGTCGGGACTTCGGAGACGCCGCCATGGAGAAGGCCGGGAGGGAGAAGTTGGCCACGGCGCAGTAGTTCTGACCCGGAGACAAACCAGAGAACTCGACCAAGGTCACGACCTCCTGGGTCCAAACCGTACGAGTCTGAAGAGGAAACAAAACCCGGCCTCGTCAAAACAAAACCCCAAGATTCAACAGATAAGAAACATTTCCCTGACACCGATTAAATCGATTCGAAGTTTGACAAATATATTTTTTTTTATTTGCACATTTCCATCAGGACTTTACACTCTGAGTCAAACAGGAAGATCTATTGGACCTGATATTCTGAGTGCCGGCGTTTATTGAACACAGTCACCGTCGATCGGGGGTCAGTCAGTTCGGAGATGGGGCAGCAGCTCTCCGGAGAGCACCTCCTGTTGGCAGCGCAGGGGAACCGCACCTCCACCAGCAGCCGCTCGTCTCTCTGAGAGACCGAGACCGAGGGACGACTGAATCCTGAGAGAGAGAGAGGGAGGGGGAGAGAGAGAGAGAGAGAGAGAGAGAGAGAGAGAGAGAGAGAGAGAGAGAGAGAGAGAGAGAGAGAGAGAGAATCACACTCCAACATGTGACTAAAAGCAGCAGTTTCAAATCCTGTGCCACAGAGTCGGATGGTTTCCCTCAACCCAGAGCAGCTGGGACTGGAAACTCTGAGTCACAGATTTCAAAACCAGTGCATTCCAGTAGTTGCGGCAGATTCTTAGATTCTCGTCACTGACTGAAGTCTCTGTAGCCGAACTGCCGTGGTTTGATCCACACGGTGGCGCCGGGGCCGAGGTGGACGCCGAGACGAATCAGGTTGTAGAGGTCAAAGTCTGAGAAGGCCCGAGACAGGTCACAGCTGCGGGACGAGACCTGGACGCACCAGGGGACGTCCTGCCAGGGGCCCCTGCAACCAGGAGCCCACAGTCAGAGACTCGCACAGAGAGAATCTAACAACAACCAGTAGAATAAGGTCAAATTAACTAATAAAATATGATAAAAGTAGATGTTAAGCTTTGATTTGAAGGAAGTAACTGAGTCAATCTGATGAATTTCTTTCCTGAGCCATGAAGCTCTCGTTTCAGAAGCTCTGCCCTCGATAGTCCTGAGCCGATAAGACTCTATAAAGCTCACAGGCTTTGTTTAATGAATTCCTTCACAAGTTCACAGAAACCATCTGTAAACCATCATGTCACTTTACAACAGGACGAGTTCAGGAGTATTTATTCAACCCTCCTGTTGTTCTCAGGTCAGATTTGATCAGAAATTAGGTTTGTATCATCTAATGGCAAGAAAATAAAATGGATGGTTCAATTCTACAAAAGTTAATGACCACTACTTTCATAGAATTGTGTGTTTTATTCAGATTTTAAAAGGGTTTGAATCAATATCCTGTCAAAGTTGTGACCTGCTCTCGTCTGTGATAATCCATCATCATGTTTCTTTAATCATAACTTTAGTCATATAATTAAACACTTGATTAAAATATGCAGCAAACACTGAACACTACACACCAACATAAATAAGAAGTTTATTCAGACAAAAAAGTTTCAAATAAGTGACGAGAGAAGATGAAAGTTAAATACAAATCTGCTTTTGAGGGAATTAAAGCATAAAGTATCACTTATGTTCTTCACACTCACACAACACACACACACACACACATACATCTCCATGACTTCAGACACTACATTGCTTTCCTGGAGACTCACTCTAACCTTAACTTAAAGGGTGAAGCAAGTCATGACCTTGTTAGGACTTGATTAACCTAAACCTTTAAACATGTCTGCACCTGAAAATCAAATCATTTACATCCTGGGGACTTGCTTTTTGTCCCCATAAGGAAGACAAGTCTCCATAATGTAACCCCCCCCAGCCCCTCCATCCACACACACACAGAGTGAGCCTCACCCCTGAGTCTTGGTCTGGACGCTGTAGGTGGCGTTGGGACTGGCACGGGGACAGGTCCACCGCAGGAGGCAGCCTAAGTCCAGTGATTCCACCGCAGTGTAACAGACTAACCCGCTCGACCCTGGAGAGGTCGCACATAAAAGCCGTACACTTAAAAATAGCGCACACACACACACTGATGCTCATTGACCCGTTAAGTCTGATTATCACAACTTTGTTAACACTGATGGATCAGAGGGGACGGCAGTGTGCAGCAGACACACAGGAGGATGAAAAAACATTACAACTGTCACATCATGTCTCACACTCACCGCTAACGAGGAGCACGACCACCACCCACAACGCCACCGCCGACCTCCACCCCCCCTGGGCTACACCTGCTGTCTCCATGGCGACTCGGTGACAGTCTCGACTCCAACCGTCACCCGGACGGGAGGAGACGAACTTCAACACAAACACACACAGAGACGGAGAGGAGCAGGAGGAATTAGCCTCAGAGGAGGATGATGGGCTGGAGACGGCAGGAGGCTTAATTGGAGGCTGGTGACTTTGTAAGAGAGAGAAGAGGCTGTAAGCTACTTAGCAGGAGAGCAGGAGAAAACAGAGGAGTGAGAGGAAGAGGAGAAAGTTACTCTATCGCTTTTTAGAAAGGTTCGGCTGCTCATGTTCTCAATAAAATAAGATTTAAAGATTTCTGACCAGAAAGTTTGAAACTATTGGAACTTAAACCCTCAAACAGGAAAATATGAAGAATTCTGTTGAGTTGTAACAATCTGTTCATCTAGTATTTGTTGATTATATTCAGACCTCTATAAATAATAGAATGAATAGGAAAGATAATCAGTCTCCTTATGAAACCACATTTAAATTCACCAGATCTTTATCGGCAGAAATCAGATCCACGTCAGGACAACTTCACTGCATTCTATCATTTTATTTCAATGCCATGTTTAAATAATAAGAATCTGTACATCTCTTAAGCAGGTCTTCGACCGTTCATTCCCAAAAGTAATAATAACATCAACAGCTTCCTTTTTAACAACAGTAATACAGATGAAGTAACCCTAACCAGGAGGGAGGACACAGATCATACAGAAACCAAAAGAGTCGGTGTACAGCTCTCTCTCTCACACACACACACATTTTCACACACACAAACACACATATATATCTCTCAACAGTGCACTATACACCTTGATAATTAAAGACACAAAAGCAAAAACTGCCTGTTCATTCAGAAACAGCACCAAACATCAATAAATCATTGCAACAGTAATAATACTAAGCTTAACATTCCTCATTCCAGCATCGTCATCATCTGTCATAAGACTCTTGACATCCCCCCCCCCAGTGTCCACATGCGGATCGGCTCGTCGGTCTCATCCACGCAGGCACAGCCGACGCCCTCAGCCCAGCAGAGGGCGACACACACAAGAGAAAGTCAAAGAGAGAAAGCTCCCAGTCCCACCACCACCACCACCATCACTCAGCCACGCTCCAGGTCTGGAGGAGGTGGAGGCTCTGCACCTGCACAGTGGGTCTGGAGGAGGAGCAGAGTATTGCTGTGTTCAAATCTGTGCAAATTCAAAGAAGAGCCGCTTCGTGTCCAGGGAAGATCTTTTCGGTGCAGAGTCTCCACACGTGTATTTGGTGTCGAGGAGCCGGGGCTTATGTCTGCGCCCCCGGCAAGGCGAGGCCCGGCTCCAGGCTGGTGGTGGTGGTGGTGAGGGTGGTGGTGGTGGGGTTAGGGGAGGGCGGCAGGCCCTTGGGTCCCGGGCCGAGCAGCCCCCGGGAGGCCGCGTGGTCCCCGTTCAGGTTCTTGTAGGGGTTCCTGCGCGGCGGGGCCCTGAGACACAGCGAGGGGAAGCGGAGGCCGGCGAGGCAGCAGCCGGGACACGACACCACCTCCTCCTGGTCCAGGGAGTGGCCGCTGCTGAAGGGGGAGGAGCCGGCGGGGTCCCCGGGCGAGTGGTAGCCGTTGTTGTTGGGGGTGGTGGGGGGGGGGCGGCATTCGGGGTCGAGGTGCTCCATCCCAGCGGCCGGCTGACCACCACATTGTTGTTGTCCAGGCAGGAGAGGGGGGGCAGGCAGGGGGGCCCGTTGGAGATGGCGGACCCCCAGCCGTTAGAGAAGGGAGGGGTGGAGGGCTGGAGGGGAGAGGAGGAGTGGGAGGGAGGAGGCGAGGGACTGGAGTAAGGAGAGGAAGTGCTTTCGTCTTGTGTGTCCGGAGTGCTGGTGCAGTCCATGGGCTCCTCCTCTTCCTCCTCCTCCTTCTCCTCCTCATCCTCCTGGTCGAGGGACAGCGGCTCGAGAGAGAGAGGAAGCCCAGAGTCTCCTGCCTGCTGCGTCTCGCTCTGCTCCCCCGCCTCCTTCCCCTCCATCATCCTGTCCTCGTAGCTCTCTCGCTTTATCTCCCCTCTCCTCTCAGGCGGGGACGACTCCTCCTCAGTGAGGACGCTCTTCGGCGCCGTCGTGATGTAGGGGGGCGGTGTGCACGGCAGCGAGTGGCAGCGCCGGTGCCTCCTGTGCAGGTTGACCCCGTCCGCCTCCGAGGCCGAGGGGTCGTCGCAGTCCGGCGGGGGGGGCAGCGTGAAGGTCAGGGAGATCACCGACTTGCTGGGCGTGTCGAACAGCTTGATCTTGCCGCCGTTCAGGTCCTCCCTCTGAGAGAAGGGGTTGACGCGGGCGGGCGGCGCCAGGTGGACGGAGGGGGGCGTGTCCTGGGGGTGGAGCATGTCCGACTTGCTGCGGGAGAGTCGAGGGTCCGACGGGCGGAAGAGGGAACTCCTCAGGGGCCCGGCGGCTGGAGAGACGGCTTTGAAAAGAGAAAAACAGGCAAAAAGGGTAAATGAAGGAACATTTCAGGAATATGAGTCGAAGCTCAGGTGACGTCAGACGACTCACGTTTGACCTCGTCCCTCTGCTTCCTCTCCGCCTGCCTCCTCTCCAGCTCCTCTGCGATTTGGGAAAAGGACGGACGGAGCTTTGAAGACATCTGAGAGGAGAGAGAGAGAGAATCAGACTGAGCATCGTGGACGGAGGAGACAGAGACACACTGAACCAGGAGGGAGGAACTGAGCTGCCAGAGGAACACGGAGACGACCGGGAGGGAATAAACCAGAAATGAGGGATGGGAGATTCCTACATTACAGCAGGTTACGGCCAGTTCGAGGAAATCTGAGGGGCAGTCGCCCACCATCTGCTGAAAGGCCTCAACGTCCAGACCGAAGTCCTGAAGAGACACAAAGAGAGCGACACCAGGGTTTAGATTCACGTCTGTACGAACGTTTCCCCCCCGGGTTTTTGTCTTTGTGCTTGTAAATTTGTTTCCAAAAATCACACAGCTTAAAAAATATATATATATTATTACATCAGCTTTTCATTTGATGTCGAGATGAAGCTTCTGAATTATTCAACAGACACAAGAGGGAGAGACGCTTTTGTCAGAACTTCAAAGCTTTGAATCAGAGTTCAACGGATCCCGTGTCCAGAAGTACACCAGTTATTATCAAACTGAAAACTACAGTGAGTGAACCAACAGCTCCACTGTGTGTTCAGGAAGCTGAGGATCATGGGTAATACCCAGATACTAAGCAGTCAACACATTCAGGTCGTTTTTCCAATTAATCTCTCAAACGGAACAGAATCCATCCCCACACGTGACAGCAGAGGGCGCTGTTGCTCAGTGAGATATACATGGTATTGCTTTAAATGTACATAACTCGGATCATAAAGAGGTCATCGTTTAACTTGAGCCCTCGGCAGTTACAGTTTTAAATCATGTGATCCTCGGTCCCGCAAACTCAACTTCCTTTAACAACAGGTCTTTTATTCTATATCATCTTTCCACACAAGCTCGCACTGTTATATAACCAGCAGCTTAATGAAATGAAATGAGTATGTGATGAAGAGGAGGATGAGGAGAGGAGAAGGAGGAGGAGGTGTACCTCGGCGCGTGGCAGGATGTCAGGGTCGGCCTGTATCCTCGCGATGACCTCACACAGGATGATCCCGAACGCAAACACGTCCACCTGATCAGAGGGAGGAAGAGGAGATGATGAAGATGAAGAGACACAAAAAACTATTCTGGATCTTATCTTCTTAAATTTATCCCCCCAAAAATACTTAATGCAAGAAAAGAAACAAATATTTAGTCTTTACTTTCTCTCAGGTTTCACTAACATATGCTTAGTAAACAAATTACAATTATTTAGACATAGGTCTGAAAACATGATTATGCAACTGCTCCATAAACCTGAAACAATATAATCATGACTTTAATACAACTCAAAGTTTGAATGAGGATTTCCACCAAGCTACACAGAGAAACACCATTAACCCCTCGCAGGGCCGTTTGCAGCTCTTATGCAATTAAACTACTCACGAAATCCCTGTTTGCTTTTGTGACACATAACTGAATTATTAAATATTTATAGCTCGGCTTCCGTTCTTTGAGCGCCTGTCATCACATCACGCCCACTGTGGACCTTGGACCGGTGCAGCAACCTGCAGCTGCACCTCGATGAAGGCCGGGATCCGTCGTTACCTTCTCATTGTACACTTCTCCTCGGAGAACCTCGGGGGCCATCCAGTAGGGGGAGCCCACGACAGCCAGGGGCTCCTGGTCTTCATCCTCACTGAGGGAGAGAGGGAAGAGGATGGATGGAGGAAAAAGGAGGAGAGAAGGAAAGCACAGTTTATCAATAATGGAACTCAAAGCACTTTACATGAAATAGAAAAGGAATAGAGGCAATAAAAAGATAAATTAAACAAATAAAAGGAAATGAGCACTTAGAGGATCCAAGTTTTAAAGGATCCTGCAGCTCAAAGTATCACAGACAGTGTTAGAATAATAATAATGTTTCTAAATCAGTTAAAATGAGTGAATATGAAAAATTATCACAGAAATGGCAACAACAACAACACAGCAACGTTTTAAGATAGTTTTTATTGAGGTTCATCTAAAAAAAACTGAAATAAAATGTTTGTTTACGACAACAAATCATTTCTAACAAACACATTTGATTCTTATTGATTTAATCGACTTAACACGCAGGATTTTAATGCTTTTAATTTTGTCTTTTTTTTTAAAAGCACATAAACACGGGTTGTGTGAGGACAAAGTTCTCGGTGCAAGTTGAAACTTCCTCTGTATCTCAGAAACCGCAGTGTTTTTCACTTATCTGGAGATATGGTTGTGAAATTTAACCGAATTAAAAAGGGGAAGGAACCCAAGAATGTGCAAGGACAACGTGCCTGCACACATGCCTGCACACACACACTCACACACACACACACACAGCTGGCAGATACTTCCTCTCTGGGCTATTTCCATCTGCTACTGTGGGCTCTATGATACTGCAAATTTACAAGCGGCGACGGGATGGGAGGCGAGAGAGAGTAGAGAGAGAGAGAGAGAGGAGCGAGAGAGAGAGAGAGAGAGAGGAGGCTCCCAACGTAAACAACATGTGGAGAAGTGGAGCGAGAGCAGAGAGCGAGAAAACTGAGAATAGAAAAAGACTTTAAAGAAGGGTAAACAGACGAGGAAGCACGGGAGGGTGAAGGACAAGAGTGTCTTGTTATACGAGGGGCCGAGAGAGATCCTGCAAAGACAGAGAGAGCTGGAGGACGACTGGAATACTTTGACCTTATTTGGAGTGCTTTTCCTTAAACCCCCGCCATCTCCTCTCCTTCCCTCCTTCCCTCCCTTCCCTCCCTTCCTCTCCATGCCACAAGCACAGTGGCAGCACTAACACAAAACACACACACATTCAATACGTGTCAACATCAGCCACTCTCTGCCACAGGATATCACCGTGTTTGACTGGAATGAAAAAAGCAAACATGAACTCGGAAGTGAGAGAAAACTACAATCACCAGCTGCTTGAGAGGGAGAGAGGAGAGAGAGAGAGAGAGGAGGGAGAGACTAGAGCAAACAGAGGAGTCATGTCCGACAGGTGCAGGAATGCAACAGTTACACACATGCAAAGAAAAATGTTGTTTTTATGACAACAATCAAGTTCAGTAGGAAGTAATAAAACCTCAGAAAGGAGATTATGCTTTCGTTGCCTTGTGTGTAGCTGATTGTCTGAAGGGATCTTTCAAAAACTACCAGTTTAATTCTGGAGCAGAACCATTACCCCTCTCCACACTCACTTCTCATTCTACACAACTTTTGCATTCATAAAAACTCCCAATTCAGGACTTTTTCCAGTGGAATATTTCCCCCAGCGAAGACAAGAATGTGATCATCCACCACTGAGACGTGTCGTCACAGGAAAAAACCAGAAGGAGATAAAACGCACACGTCAGAGGAGCGTTGTCATTTATGGTCAAGCTCAGGCCCGGCGGTGAATTGATGGCGGTGAATAAAACGCGCCACATAAATGTCAGCTGCATGTTGAAGAGCAACACGCAGCTGTGAACACACGGGGAAGAAGCCGAGGGGTTCGAGATTCCAGATTCCACTTTGACAACACCTCAGAGTCGAGCTCCGGCAGCATTAATGAGAATCGTTCCACGGAGAGCGAGAAGACGGGTGGGGTGGGGGGGGGGATTAACCACAAACTGTGGAAAAGTTGACGGAGTGAGTTCACGTCCCTGTGACTCAGAAAGGGAGAAGCACTTTGCTCAGAGGAGATAACCGAGACAGAGGAGGAGGAGCACAGGAATTTGATCGAGCCCGACTTATCTAATCACAGCGTGTTGATAGAGGCTCCTGACGAACGGGCCCTTGTGGGACTGACCTGTAATCTGGGATTTTCTCCGCCAGGCCAAAGTCTCCCACCACGGCCGAGCACACGCCGCTCTCCCAGCGCACCAGGCAGTTCTGCACACGGGGTCACAGAGGTCACACATGTCACTTTATTATCGGGTGATGTAAGCTGCCGCTGTGAACAGCTCGCTTTCCAAACATGCATCAGAATCGAGTGGATTTCTGTGTTTTAAAACAATGAGGGGATTATTTCACAATTTATACTTCTTAGCAGCCGTATGACCAAGACCGCCAATTAGATCTACTCAGCATTTAATTTGTAGATGTGACTGCTTAGTTTCAAAACATCTACTTTACTTCAAAGTTTGTTTTTAGTATGATTCAGAAACTACTCAACACATAATATTTCTGGTGCAGATCCAGGATCCTTGTATCACCCAAGTTAAAATGTTCTCACCTCAGCTTGTGTTGGAGCGTCTACATGTTAAGTGACTGCAGCTAAATGTGCATTAGTGCATGTAACACATAGGAGCAGAGTCCCAGTGGAGCCCCAGTCTGCAGATGTTCAGTGATGTGTGTGTGTGTGTGTGTGTGTGTGTGTGTGCACGTTACCTTGGAGGTGAGGTCCCTGTGGAAGATGCCCTTGCTGTGCAGATACTGCAGCCCGCGGGCGATGTCCAGAGCCAGGCTGAGGCGCACGCTCCACGACAGGTACACGTTGCTGCCCAGCAGCTGCTCCAAGTTCCCCCCCGTTGATGAACTGGAGCATCGGGACAAACACCAGAGGTTTATTACTCAGGCTCAGTGAGCATCGCATTTATAAACTGTGTTTCATATCAGAGAGCTGCTTCGGATATTGTGTGAGGGACTGGGACCAATATAACCATGATTATCAGGATCCTTATTAACCTGGTTTCTAATGGGATTATCAAAATGATGCTCGGCCTGATTTGGGACTTGAAATATTAAAGTAAGGCCCCTTAACTTCCAACCTTCTATTATTTATAGCACTTTCAGGATCGTGAAGAAACTGGAGTCAATCCATTTGCTCAATCTATATTCTCCTGTTGGGTTTAATAGAACAGTTTTTTCTTAATGATCCAAGGAAACTCATCATTTTACCAATGAATAATAATAAAGACACTTATTCTCCAGTTACTTTGTGAAAGCTGCCGACCTCTTGGATCAATAACAACCTAATGAAAAGAGGAGTTCAGACGTCAGAGCATCGCGTCGCCCTCTTATCTGCCGATCGCTCTCCTTTTCACTGCTGGGTTACCACGGCAACGTCAGGTCAACCCATCACCGGTGTCCGACCCGGGTCTCATCTGTCTGTAGCAGAGCGTCAATGAACTGTCTGTGTTCATCCTGTATTGTGCTTTTCCAGGTCTCGTCGACCAATAATGATTCAGGTTGTTTCTATATTTCAGTTAAGACGACGTTAACCCCGCCCCTCGCTCTATAACGTCATCTGGGATTGGCTCCTCCCCCCCCAGCGACACTCAAAGTATAAGTGGTCGAGATAAAAGGGTTTTTAGGGACTTGATCTCAGAAGTCGATTTTCCTCAGAGAAACTAGTTTGAAAAGACTTTCTATTAATATTAAAATGGAATCCTGAACATCTTGCAGCAGTGTCTTACCTCAGTGAGAGCGTGGAGCTGCCCCTCGTGCACACACACTCCTATAAACCTGGAGGAGGAGCAGACAAACACATTATTAACAAGGAGGAACACAGCTTCTAGATGCACAGAGACCAGGACCAGACGAAACAGATCCATCACAGGAAGGAGAAGCTTGGGGGGGGTTACCTGAGTATGTTGGGGTGGGACAGTCGGTTCATGAGCTGCACCTCCCTGAGCATGTTGGCTCGGTTGCTGGCCAGGATGTTCATCTTCAGGGCCATGACCTGACCCGACACACGGTGCTGCACCTGGATCACACAATAAAACAACACAACACAGAAATACGTTATTTTTGATCGACTGGAACGATTCACGAGGGGAATAGAGATTCTCAAAAGTGCCAGCTCAGCACGGTGTGTGTAGAAATGGGTCAGTTGGGGTGATGATGCAACTCGATCCCCTGGACTCGGTTTATCGCTTGTTCCACTTTCCACAGAAACACAACAGTCGATGGGAAGCTTCATTCAAAACAGCCCATGAGGATATTTACCATCAGAACAGAACAGACGCCTGCAGCTCCAGATTAATGATCATTTATTATAAAAATCACATGATTAAACCACCACACACTGATGACATATTAATATTATTAGCAGGTCAGCTGAGTTTTTCTTTATTTGCTTTGGCTGCTTCTTCTGCTGGTGTGGTTACCATGGAGACGCGACATGCTCCCCACAGGCATATTTGCCAATATAAACATATGTGAGAAAACCACAGTGATGTGTGGTTATATTTTCTAAGTATTCTTAAATTATATTTTGCATTAGTACTTTTTCTTATCTAATATGTTTAAGGATCTGTTCTATAATTTTCTTTGACCCTAAAAATGATAAATATCTTTACTTGAATGATAATACTTGAATTTATTGATTTATCAGCAATTCAATAATCCCTAGAGTTATACAAATAAAATGAACTTTTATACAAATATATATGGATAATTAATATGCATCATAAAATCCACAAAACACTACAGCTGATATGCGAAAAACAAAGAAAAACCAGAATGAAACACTAAACCGATAAAAACACACAAACAATACAAAGCTACGAATATGCATTTGAGCTAAATCCCATTAAGTGGAATATCAGCATCAGGATCTTTTAATCCCTCATTAGGCTCTAATTACAAGTGCTGCTCTAATTAACAGACCTGTCAATCAACTCGAGTGACAGCCCAGTGCTAACCTGTTATTTTGGTTTTGAGGTGATGACACTGACGCTTCCGTCCTGGACCAGGAATCAAACTTTTACTGCACAAACATTTCCTACGAGCTATTAATAAAGTTGAAGTGGCACTGGAGGGTTTCAGGTTGTGTCTTCATTTGTTACGTGATAGTGTAATGACAGACATGAGGGTGTGTGTGTCTGTGTCTGTGTGTGTGTGTGACCAAGGTCTATGAAGTCACAACTGTGGGGGCTGAAGTCCGTGTGACACTGGCCTGCATCTCAGTGGCTCAGTGGTGATGGAAAAAAAAACCACAAAGCCAATTAGAGACCAGACTAGACTGCAGCAAGTAATTCCATTAACACACACATGCACGCACAAACCCACAACACACACAACACACACAACACACAGTGGATGTGCAAGGCCCTCTTCCTCTTTACAGCCAGTCAATGAGAGTCCATCTCTGCAGCACTAAATCCTTTCTCTACAGATCCACTTGAAGACGTCGGCCTTTAGCAAAGTGCTGCAACACAGGCATGGATGCACACATGTAAATCACACACACACACACACACACACACAGACACAGACACACACAGTACAGTAGCTGTAGCTCATCTTGCAAGTGTGAAGTCTGAGCAGAAATGTAAACACCCAGCAGGAGTGTGGAGGCGGTGCAGACTAATCTCTGCTTCTCTCGATGCGTTAACACAACTCAGGATGAGGTTGTGTAGCAGATAAGGACCCCCCCCACCCCCCCCCCACCCTCCAACCACCACCACCACAACACAGACACACTCCTGCTTCTATTGACACACATTTATCTGGCAAACACGACTGTGGGATTTACACCAAACTTGTCTGCCTCTCCTCTGCACACATCTGCCTTGTTGCTTTTTTGAGAGGAGTGTTACATTCATGCTTCCCTGACATACACACGTACACACACATTGGTGACTCACACACACACACACCCAGGTTATAGTTCAAGCGTGAGCCAACTGCTGATGATGCAGCGGTGGTAGGACGAGTGTGTGACTCCGGTTGTGGAACCTGGTGTGACACTTTCTCAGGTGTGTGTGTGTGTGGGTGTGTTATTAAAAAACTCTGGAATGAGGACACGAAATGGATTAGGTGCCCCCCCCAACGACAGGCGTCATGCCAACCACTTCTCTGGTCTCCTCCACAGACTTGCCACTGGAATGATAATGTCCCCGCACACACACACACACACACACACACACACACACACACACACACACACACACACACACACACACACACACACCACACACACACACACACACACACACACACACACACACACACACACACACACACCACACACACACACACACACACACACACACACACACACACACACACACACACACACACACACACACACACACACACACACACACACACACACACACACACACACACACACACACACAACACACACACACACACACACACACACACACACACACACACACACACACACACACACACACACACACACACACACACACACACACACACACACACACACACACACACACACACACACACACACACACACACACACACACACACACACACACACACACACACACACACACACACACACACACACACACACACACACACACACACACACACACACACACACACACACACACACACACACACACACACACACACACACACACACACACACACACACACACACACACACACACAGCACCTAAGACAGACGTCCACTCCCTAAAGCTCTCGCTCAAACGTCCTCGGCCTTGTAAAGTCCTGCCGTCAGCAGAGGAAAGGTCACCGGCAGCTCTCCCGCCCTGCGCCGCCAACATGTGCAGCGAGGTCTGTCATTAGCCGGCGGCCCGATGTGGTCGACTGATGCACAGAGGAAGAGGAGGAGGAGGAGGAAGAGGATTGGTCTGAAACTACAGAATGAGGATGCACACAAGGGCTAGAGAGACGTTTGTGTTTCTTTTTTCATATCTGGGATTTAAAAGCTTTTCCGAAACTCGATATATGAAGATTACATTAGAGGAGGAATCCCATTAGCTTCAGTTTCAGTTTCACAAAGTGTAAGGATACAGATGAGAGATGGAAACAATCTATGTGTACTATTTTTGTATTAGGATTCTTTATTAATGTTTTTGTGCAAAGAGATGTAGCCGGGGTTTTAGAAAACTATAGATGACGAGGTCTGACATTTTCTTTTCCCACATTTTCTGATAACTCAAAAAATGACAGGATTACAATGTTGTAGAGGAAACAAAATCCCATTATCTTTTATTCATGTATATATGTATTCATAAACACAGTCAGACAAAATGCTGTTAATGTGGCCAAAACTTTGAGTATGTGTGAAAAACACTCAGGTGTCCACATACTTTCCTCCATTCAGACAAACAGAGAAAAACTCTCTGCAGGAGAAATTACATGCTGCTGCAGTGGTGCAGAGCAGGGGTGTGACCACACAACCACACACACCCACACAACCAACACACCCACACAACCAACACACCCACACGTATGACTTTGCCTCGAGACACTGGGTCAGCTCTGAAGGGCCTCCTCTCCCCTCGTGGATGTCATGGTTACTTCACACACTTCCCACCAGCAGGAGCCATTGTTGTTGATTTCAGCAGCTGAACACACACCTTCGTAAATCTAGATTCACTTCGACATGAACCACACTGGGGTGAGGATATACACCAATATATATATAAATATACATGCCTCGAAAAGTAGTTTCAAAATGACCCAACATAAAACAGGATCTGCTCCTCAAACAGTAACATCACTGTCATTAAATACACAACTTCTGCAGGATTTAACCGAACCGAAGCACAATTCGCCTCAGACGCAGCATTTGTGACACAACCAGATAAAAAACCTCGGCCAATTTCACACCGGAGCGTCACGCTGGAGTGAGAAGAGACTGTGAGTCAAGTCCCTGAGGGGGTGAACTCCTCTCACTCTGGGAAAATGACTTCTCCTCCACAGCAACTCCGGGCCCAAGCCATCGCCTGAGGCCGCGCTCTCAGCTGTGGCGTGAAGGAGCGTGTGGGAGTGTCAGAGCGAGCAGAGCGTGTGCAGGCGACTTGGTTCAGGAACAGCCACCGCACTGCCAGGAGGAGAACAGTGCAGGTCCAACACGGAGATGACACGCCCCCCCCCTCGAGTTTATTCATGTACAAATACACGTTTGAGAGAGGAGATGGAGATGTGTTTCCCAGCAGCAGGTCACTGGTTCACTCCTCATTTCCATCGATGCACATTGACCTTATTAAGCAGATTGGTTGTAAACCTCGACACGACCGATCCACATTAAACACAGTTTCTTCTTCAGTGTCATTAACTTTTATCTTTCTGCCATTACTCCCATCCATTCACAGCCGCTGACAGATTTAACGACCACAGGGATCCTTGGTGCCATGTTGCTTTTTAAATTATAGAAACATCTGCATCCGACTCACAGCTCAAAAATATTACAACATTTTCTAAAGAGGTAAAGTAAAAAAAAATCTAGGGAAGTAGAAATTGAATTACAGGGCAGCATTGCATTATGGGAAATGTAGGATCCAGTGTGGTGAAGCTTGATTCATCCATAAACTGTATATAAAAGATGGAGAACATGACTGCCGCCTAAAAGTAGAGGTAAAACATCTTGATCGCCCCCTGGTGGATGGCAGACCTGTCGCCCTAAGCACAGCCTCCTCCATGTTAACTCATGGGACATGATCAATATTTGAATTGTCGTTTTAGGAAGTTCTTATCACATCAATTTCATTTTCCAGAAAGTTTGTTTTTTGTATTAAAATATTATTATAAAAAAAACGCTGTTTAAACTTTTAAAGATTCCACTTCTAAATGAACCACAGTTTGAATTACACCCATTTCCAGTGTATCAGGGTGGAGGCAGAGACTTCAAAGGAACACTGGTTATATTTTTTTGGGCGTTTCAATGAACTGACTCTTCAAAAGCACGATGGGACGGAGCCAATAAAAACAGCCGAGCTCCGCTGCGCCAGAAAAACCTCCAACAATCTTTGTGTCACTGGCGAGACGCTCATGCAAACACTGAGCTGCTTGTTTACCCTATTACAAGGGAGTGGCTTTCCTCGAGGTCGGGCCCGAGACGACCACATTGACAACATGTGGACGGGAGGAAGCGCTCATTGTGCGCCGATGTAAACAACACGAGTCGTCTGTGGAGATGCACTTTATGAAAACACTGATAACTATAACGAGGAGGAGGAGGAGGGAGGATCAGAAAATAGATAATTGTGCAACTCTTGCCCAACACTTCTCTTTTTTCAATCCCAGGTCCAGCTGAAAGAGTTTTTAAAGCCATAAACACGGTGGTTCAAGTGAAGACAGGCACATCAGCGCTCCTTGTGTTTGTGTGTCTGTGCAGAACATAAACACGGCCACATACCTGCACGGTGAATGGCAGGCGAGCAGGCCCCGACTGGAGAGAGGGAGCCGAGGGATAATGAGGGAAAGGTCCTTTACACTAAGCCCCTGATGTTCAAGTCTGCACTGGCTCTCCCATTCCAACGCCACCGCCACCCAACAGCAACACACAGACACACACACACACAGGCTCCTAATCCAGAACGCTGAAACCGATCACAGACACAAAGGTGACAGCTGATGATGGACTGAGGTTTGTTTGTGTACGTTTCCCCCCCCCTCCACCCTCCTTTGTTGTCGTTTTGTCTTTCTGGAGGAGAAGCTGCAGCAGAAGCCGGGATAGAGTGTCTCCGTTTCTGATGCAGAGATTCACGAGGAGTCACGGCTGAACCGAACCCTTAACCAATAAAGACTTCACATTCTTTTCCTCTGAAACATCATGTATTAAGTTACTCATCTTAAAATGCAACAACTTTGATGATTAAGTTAAACAAACTTAAACAATTGCACCTTCTTCCCCCCAAGGTCTCTACATCATCAGTCGAGAAGTTCCCAAACATGATATAAAAAAAAACCATCTCGCCAATTCAGTCGAATAATCTCCAAAAGCTTCTCTGCCCATACAAAGTCATAACCTCCTTAGTAGATTTAAAAATAAGCCTCAGATAAACTGATAATTAAATTATTCATGAGCTGCAGCTCCTAATGACAATATATCAAAATGAACTTATTAGCAAAGACATTACAAGTAGCTACGAGTTTTAATGTTGAAACGTACGTGTGGATCCACAACTAAAAAATCCAATATGAGAAATAAATGTTTTATGTTTCGAGCAATGTTTTGTTTTCCAGACAAAACGATTCACACATGAAATTAAAATCATTACAGTTTAATTCATTAGTTAGTCAGCCTACTGGACTCTTACCAAGCCACTGTTGTTGACAGCAGATGAAAATGAGATCTACACAACACAGACACACACACAAAAGCGGTGGCACCACAGCAGTGTTTGGCAACGCTTCTCCTTCACATTACCGTTGTGTCACAAGCAGCTGACACACACATACTGTACACACACACACACACACACATTCATGTTGACAGTATTTGTCCTCTGGAGACTTCTGCTTGTTTTCAATCCTCTTTATCCAATTCCTCTTTCAACTTATGATCACATAAAGCATGAAATCCCCCCCCCCTAATAACAGCTGATTTGACAATTTCCATGAGGACTTGTTTTAATATTAAGAAATTCTGTGACTCATGTGAACGTGGCCTTTTCCAAATATAATCTCCCGCTTCCTCTTTTTTCAACAATCACCAAAACAAACAAACTGAATCAGAGAAGAACTTATTTCTTGGACGAACGTTAATGAAAGAACGAGAAGTCGGCTGAAGGCACAAAAACAACGAATCTGTGGATGAGACTGACAACAAAGTAAATAACATATTTTTATATTTTTAAGTGACTGTTCAGAATGCTACTTTTTGATGTAATAGCCACTTTTCCTAAAGATTATTCCTAGAAATTAAGAATATACTTTTTTAACAAATAATTGATGATTGAAACACGGTAAAACAATAATTTATGTAATGTTGAGTGGCTGTGGACAAAACTAAATATATAGGTTAATATTACATAAAAGTTGGGTTCAGTTTTTTGGCAAGTGACAGTGAAAACATAATTTAAAAGAGTTTGCCATTTTGGGGAAATACATGCTTTTGGTTTCTTGCAGAGAGATGAATAAGAAGATCAAAGGTAAATATAAAACCCTAGCTCGCTGTTAGCTAGCGGTTAGCTGTTAACTAGCTAACAGTAAATAAAGAAATGTCTATCCTGGCCCATACCTCAACAAATATAACAAAACAGCCTGTAAAACCACAACATGCTACTTTTACACATTTGTACATATTAAAAAAAATGTTAATTAATAAGTTTTGGCTAATACTAACTATACTAAACTATAGCATTAGCAGACATACAACTATCAACATTCTCACCCAGCTTCTGACAGGAAAATCAATTACTGATTTCCAAAATGGTTAGAGATATTGTTTTGAGATATTTGGTCCACATTAGTTATTTTACATTACTTTCTATATATTTTCTACTACATTCAGGCTCACATCCATTTTGTCCAGGGTCCTAAAGACCAATATGGACCCACAGGTGAGACTTTAGGTTCTGATGATGTCTCTGACCGGACGGTGACGCTCTGCCGGCTTCTGAAAACACCGTCATGAGATGTTCATGTCTCATGTAAATGATGGAGACAAATGAGAAACAAATGGGATAAGAGGCCTGTTCTGTGTTTACTGCTTCCTAGACAGCAGGTGCTATCTGCGTTAGCAAATATAGCATCTATAATCAGGAGGGGAACAGCTGGGAACTGAAGCACTAACACAGAAATCGAATTAGCAATTAAACCATCGTGTTTAAAAACAACAACAGACAATCAGAGCTTCCTGTGTGTAATGGTTCAATTTCTTTCCGAGTGGTTTTATGGCTTGAGCTTTTCAAAAACATGCAAACAGACCAAAACAGGAGTCTCTCAAGGCCAAAGCTGGACACACACACAGACACACAATGAACTCCCTCCAAGACTATCAAAGAAGAAAAACAACACCTGAAGGATTTGTCTCGACATGCGTGTTCCCTTCCTTTCTCCCGCGTGTTTTTGTCTAGCACTTTCATTTTGTGTTTTTTTTTCCAGGGTTGCACAATAGCACACTGCTGCAGAGGTGAATGTCTGCCTGCAGAGCGCCGCCATTGATCTGCACTGAGGACTGACGCTACACACACAGACACACACAGACACACACACACGGCAGGAGGCCAGATCCTTTGTAGCCCAGAGCAGGACGTCCATTTCAAAGCCTGAATGTAAAGTGCTCACAACATACACACTTCTTTAGTTCACACTGAATCTAATCAACACAAACATGGGAGAGGTTTCACAGCAGAACTCAAAGCTGTTTCCTCTGAACTGAGGCCGGCTCCACGAACAGTCCTTCAGTCAACAACCTGTTTAAAAAGTGACTGATAACTGCAGTTACATTTTTTGCATTTTTATGGCTCGATTAAAAGGGCGAGTTGATCCAAACCTAAGTGCCAGTTGTAAACATGGTCACATTTGCGTGCTTATTGGTCATGCAAAGGGCAAAGCTGAGGGAGCGGCTTCCGAAGGGCAAAACAAAAAGAGGATACAACAAGTGGAGGGTCGACTCCACTAAGACCGGATTGTTCAGAGAGCAGGTTGTAACTTTAAATGGATGAAATGTCACAGTCCTTTAAATCCACCGTCTCTCAATATGTATGAACTAGTGTTGACAGAAAGGAAATGTGACTCTCCTATCCTGCCAAGTTTTAATCTTTGCATGTTACAGTACCTTTCTGTTCGCTCATCACACCAAACATTCAAAGTGGATCACAAAACAACAATATGTAAAATACAATCTCCGGAAATGGCACCGGACCAATTTTCCACGAAGGTGTCAAGAGATTGCTTTATGACAATAATTATAAGAATGGATTGAAATCTAATCTGCATCCATTTCTAAAACGTAATAACATTTCAAGCCACAGCATAAGAAATGAGCCAATTTCCAGTAAGTCAAAAACGTGGAAATTCCCTGTTGATTTTTCCCAGTGAAGTTGTCACCTTAGACCTGCATCACCCACTCGGCTACAAACCCATAAAGCAAACATCTACGTACATAAAGAGGAAGCTGGAGAGGGGAGATAAATAATAAAACAATAATCTCCTGTTTCCCACGAGGGCCTCGTTGTGGACGCATCTCGAGTGAGTTTGATTTTGAGGGAATTACAGTTTTGAAGTGGAGAGTCAGACTAAACACGCGACACGGTGATAATTACGGGAAACGACTCAGGAGACTGAGGAGGACTTGACTTCGGTACCCAGACGTTTAGTGAGACTGTTAATCTGTCATCAAACCCGCCTCCAAACCCCCCCCCACGGTGCTGAGTTCAGCCTGTTATTTACGACCAGAGAGAAAGTCATTATATCAAAGTGTTCGTCCTGAATAAGTAAATCAACCTCAAATCAAGTTGTGCCTGTAAAGATTAAAAAAATACCATCATAAAAAACAAGCCACGCTATAATAAATATAAGCAAAAAGATGAAATACTACAAAAACTATCCAAGGCATACACAAGATCAATTAAACCCAATAGAGCTCAACATGAAACCATCATAAACAATTAAATAATCATTATCCTATAAAACAAGATCTCTTCTCAGAGTGGTTCCCACCACAGGACGAGATGGGACCACTCATCTCTAATGAGGCTTCCCTGGGCTCACCGTCTCCAAACCAGTGAGCAGCAGCGTGACAAAAGAGACGAGGGCTGCTGGTCCCAGCAGAGACCCGAGTGTAGGGTTACCTGCACGTGTGCCAGAATCTACCCGTCCTGAGGGTATCCACTTACACACCACAACACACTGCAGTGACCCACATGTTGTGCAAGGCTGGACACAAACACGTGTGGAGGAGGAGAGGGGGCGAGGAGGAGGTGTACTGGTGCCTGTCAGAATATCAAATCTACTCCATTGCCAGCTTCTTACTGGTGTAGAGTCTGGGATGCACTGGTTGCCATGGTTTTGGAGATGGTGAGAGTTGAGTCGAGTTAACAAGTTGAGTTCACACTTTGTCTAATCATCATAAATAATCTAACACACACAGGACGGATGCTGGGTTTCCATGGAGACCCGGAGTACATGTGCACATTGAATCTTAATACTAAACCATGTGCATGAACTTTCTAAGTGCGATGAGGAAACTCTCGCTCTCACCTTGAACACCTCGGAGAAGAAGCCCGCTCCGATCTTCTCGCAGCTGAAGTCGTCGATGCGGGCCAGGCTGGACACGGCGCTGCGCAGGGCCCGGTACGAGGACGGCCGGATCCGGTTGGTCCCGTGGACGCTGTGCATGGGCGGCTCCGCGGCTGCAGCCTCCTGCTGCTGCTGCTGCGGAGGAGGAGGCTCGACCCGCGTCTCCGACTCCATCTCGGGACGGCCCGGGAGGAGATGGAGGGGGCGGGGGGAGGAGGACGTGGTGGGATGTGTGCGTGTAGTTTAAAATCCAGCCCGGCTACTGTTTACATGTCCCATGTCCGCGGCCAGGGCCACGGCGCTCAGCAGGGGGGGAAGGGGGGGGGGATGTCGCAGCTTTGGGTCGGGCTCAGTTCTTGCGTGGGATTCCCGCAGTTGTGCGTGTTTACCGGCTGCAGCGGTGCATCTTGCGGAGTCAGTGCGCAGTTTGGCTGAAGTCCGTCATGCCGCTCGGAGCCGGAGCCCAGTGCTTCCTCTCTGAACTGCGCAGGCTGCTCCTCCTCCTCCTCCTCCTCCTCCTCCTCTTACTCTTACTCTTACTGCTGCTCCTGCTGCTGTGGTCTCCTCTCTCTCTCTCTCTCTCTCTCTCTCTCTCCTCTGCTCCTCCTGCAGTGCTTCAGGCCGGGGCTCCCCTCGCTGCTGGTTCCACCAATCTGATCGTGGACTCTCCAGTGCGCACGGAGCTGCCTCTCTGGTGCTGCAGCCTATGGAAGCTGGAGAGGGACAGACAGAGTCAATGCACTAAATCATGAAAGTGGTGTGTGCGTGTGATGAGACTTGAACTGCTCCTCGTGTCGCACTTGTGATCCCGGTGCCGAACGAAACCAACCAGGCTGCACCACATGCACCGAGCTGCCCTGGCGCCATTAAGGGCTCGATATAAATCTGCTTTAATTTGCATTGCATGAGAGTTTAGTGTTTCAATGGAGGCTGTTATCCGGTGATAAGAGAACCTGGATCCCCGGCTGCACTTTGCACACACACACACACACACACACACACACACACGCTGCTTCTACCTGATCCAATCACCCGGGACAGTGTCCGCACGTCTCCTGCGCCATCGGGGGGTCTCCGGGCTCCAGGAGGCGGCAGCTCCTGACGCGCTGCGGAAACCCTGCGCGTCGCGGGGGGATCGTGCTCACAGCCCGGCTCACTGACTGACTGACTGACTGACAGGCTCACTGACCGCGGCTGGTAAATTATAGATGAGCCGAGTTCGTGCAGCTAAAGTCGCCGATAGACATGCACACACACACGAACGCGCACGCACACACACACACACACGGGAAACGAGCTCCTGCGGTTCAAAGTGAAAAATCGCTGACGCACAACTGGATGGAGGCGCCGGGGGGACGCGTGGTGGAGGAGGCGCTAACTCACCTGGCCTTCTCCCCCCCCCCACCCCCGGAACACACGCGCTCCACACGGGGTCCAGGTCCGCCGCAGTGTCCGGTTACCGACGGTGCTTTATTCTCACCGATGAATCATGTCCGCGCGCGCCGCCTGCACGCACACGGGCCCCGGTGGTTTCGCTTTACGGCTCCTCCGCTGCCTCCTCTCGCGGGTGGAAGAAGAGGAGCGCTGACTTTTGGCTGAGCTTTATTGGAGGCGGGTCCACACGTGACCGGCGCAGCAACGCACCTGTGGGGGCGCGCGGGGACCGGCCCCCCTCACCTCCATGTCTGCTACAGGGTCCCCCCCCAGGGCCGAACGCAGGGGGGGGCCACCAGTTTGACCTTTGTGCCCTCAAGTGTTCACAGAGGGAGGCCTGTGCACAGCTTATCAGCACTGATCACATCCCCTCTGGGCTCCAGATGCTGATTTGGGCTTTATTTTGAGAATCAGTGGGATGTTTGAATCCGCTGACATCATCACATCGGGCTCAAAAACATGTCATCACAGAGAGACGGCGGATATTTGAGCTGGAGGTGGTGATTCTCCAGTGGCAACTCGTTGTGTGGTCTGGATTTTGATCACAGTTATTACTTCTTCTGAGGAGGTTTTTGTTTTTGCCCCGGCCCATTTGTTTGTTGCTCAGTTTGTTTTCAGCAGGATTAGGGAGAAAACTGCAGAAGAAGGATGAGACATGGGCCAAGAGAGGAACTCATAAAATGCTGATATTAAACTGGATAAAAGGGGAATAGCAGCCCTTTTATAATAAGCGTATTTAACATTTCGAGAAATAAATAAATGAAATAAATCAGGCTTATTTAGGGAACCCATTTCTACGAGTGTCCAATTTCAGTTGTCATATTCAACAGGGGGTCCCGAGCCCAAAAAAGGTTGGGCCTTGGCGGAGGTCTGGGATCCATCGAGTGCCTCTCCAGTTCAGTGAGAGCTCTAAAAGACGCCACTGACCTCAGACCTGGATATTAACACCCCTCACAACTGATCGTGAACATTGTGTGAGGGGCAACGTCACCTCACAGCCACATACTCCACGTAACGACCGACCGTGAACACACGTGGAGCCGGAGGTTCATGAGCTGATCTGTGGCGTGCGTGTCGCTGCTTTATGAATAATTCATACAATTCAGTTTATTGTCTCCGTCCCGAAGCCTAAAGGAAAAAACCCTGAAGTCACACCACTGTCGCTGATCATAATAACTTCTATTTATTATTTAGAGCCGCTGATCACTTATTCATCAAGCTGACGGCTATATTTGCTTTGGGTCCAAGTTGAGCTCCAGTGAGGATTATGTGGAAGCAGTCATGCATGTATGTGTGTGTGTGTGTGTCTGTGTGTGTGTGACAGGAGATTAGGTTGACCCCCACTGACCCCTCACAGCTACTTTATCACCTTGTGGGGCTGTTTACTCCTTGATAGAGATTTTTGTTTATAAAGTTCTTTCTTCATAGACTCACTGATCATAACTAAACTTGATTGAAACATCAGCAGAGCTCAAACCTTACAGGCCCCTGAAATGCAATCCAGCTGAACACACTCATCTATATGTCAGTCCACTAAATATGACTTTTTCCAATTATCAATAATTGTTATTGATTATTGACAAACTCAAATCAATATGTGATTTTTAACAGACTTGTTTACTCCTCAGAGATGGACTCTGTTCTGTCAGTAAAGTGAAGACTGATGACACAAGCAGCTTCAGGGCCTGAAATCAATGTGAATCCATCTTTCTTGCCTCCTATGTAATACCTTATATGTTTTAATGAATATGTCTCATGTGGTTGTCAGATCCACTGCGGCAAAGTTTTACCAACACTCGGTAGGAGGAGAATCAATAACACCTGAGCTCTTCATATTCTTTCCACAGGACAGACCAGCCTCTTCAGAAGAAAACAGGAAACACGGGACCAGACCAGAGCCATAAGCTTTTAAAGGAAATAATATCCTTACTTCCACAATTAGACATTTTGATATTTAGCTACTTTTAGAGAAAGAATTCCTCAGTTGGTTCTTCTCTCCAATTTCAATCACATCTTTTGTGATTCCCACTGACAATACCTCAAATCTCCAGATATTCGGTCAAGGACTCTCGAACTGAATCTTTAGTTTTAATAAAACATCAAATTCGAGGCCTCCCCTGAATCTCTAATTCCAATTTCCACCTTTCCATCCAGGTCCGGACAGTAAAATCTATATCCTGGTCCTGCTGGGTCTCCCCCATCTGACCGTCCCCGTGCCGGCCCCTTGTTAGAGCTCATCTGTGGATGCTAACGATCACACTCTGGCCTGCCCGGCCCTGCATGCAGCCTGCCGGCGGGGGGGCCGGGGGTCTTTATAATTGGTTTTAGGAACACAGCAGCTGCTTCGTACGCCTGCACGCCAGTCCCCAAAGGAGGTGCAGGAGTAAGGGGGGGTGGGGGTGGAGGGGCTGCCACATGGTGTGTCGTCGTCCCCCACCCCCCCCCCACCCTCTCCTCAACCTCCTCCTTCCATCTTGGATGAAAGACTGCTGCCAAATAGACGAATACACTTCTGGAGAGGGTCTTGCTGATGGTGGTGGTGGTGGTGTGGTGGGGGGAGGCCTACGAATAATCTATATTTTTCTTAAACAGATGAAGTAAATATATTTTTCCATCTTTCAAACTTCAACAAATGAATCAAACCTGGCATCAGCTGGAATCAAACGCCACATTTCTAAAATATTGTTTTTGTTACCATCTGTTTGGTGGAGGCACAGGAACAAAATACAGAAGAGAAGAAATACACCTGCTGTACAGATTGCATCACAATTCAAGAACTGTGATCACATTAATTTGCTTTTACAATATAGAAGTTAAAAGAAAAGCCAGTACTCACTGATTGCTCTCTCCATGGTTGTATGTCAATATCCAACATCTGCAGAAAGGTGGTAAAGAAAGAAATAGATATTCACAGGATTCACAACTGTTTTTAAATCTGTCCAGTTCTCTAGCATCGCACTGTGTGCACAGTTTCATGTATTCGTGACAAAACATTAAACATTAATATCACAAATGTCTCAAACATGTAGCTGCAGTGTTTTCAGCTTGACCTCATTCAGTGTGTGACCTGCACATGTCCAACATGTATTTTCAACATCAAAAAATGAACTGGAATATGGGTCACGATCAGGCCTCGTAAAACATTTACAACGGCTAGAAGATGTTTTTCCTCAATATTTTCCACATCTTCTAGTGATGAAGCATTTTGTTTGGATTCATTAAACCACATTTCAATATAAGGATCTAACTGAAGTAATGTAAGTCATCTAGATTTTAAAGGGAATTCCTTGGACTTGCTTGTTTTATCGAGAGCATTTAAAAAATAATCAAGGTAAAAGTCAAAACACTTTGAATTTTAATTAATGAAATTGGTCACTTAGACTCCTATAACTTTCCCGGTCACCCCCAGGGGCAAACCCATCAGCCTTACTGGTCTCCAGGGCGATGGAGGTGCTGGAAAGTGGATCAGAGTGAAGTGCTGTTTCATCCAAAGGGAACAGTAAAGTAAATTAGTCTCCACTCAGAGATGACAGGGAGCAGAGGGCGGCTCCTTCACTGGGATCTCATTAGGAAAATGAAATGTGTGGATAATACTATGTCCGGCCATTTGGGAGCAGAGGCTATAAAATGAAGATCTAAAATTTTATTGGCCTCCTAAATCTTGGGTGTTATTACAATTTCGCTTTACCCTGTGTGTAAAAATGTGAAAGTCCGAATACTGAGCTGTAGGTGGTTGATCCCATGACAACAGAGACACTAAAGAAGATGGAAATCAGTGGAAAAGCACCCAAAGCCTTATCTGTTGTTCACTGACCCAGGATCAGTTTACCCTGAAGGCCGGCGTTCACTCGAGGTTTAAAGTTCCAAACACAACACAACACAACACAGCACACGTGACTTCCTCACTGCAAAGACGCAACACAATCTCTAAATAATGTGCAGTTACATGCGATAACATTAACTCTTCTCTCTGAGCTCCAGCCTGACTCAGGGACTCAAACACTGTGTCGACTGTGTGTTGTTCTGCTCTCCCTGCGTGGTCCTCCCTCTTGTCCCTACATGCCCGGCAGATTTCAGAGCCTCGGGTTACACCTTACAGGTGAGGAATGATCTGTTTTTCTCCACTCGGCTGGGATTGTGATATGTTTCTTTTTTTTCTGAGCTGGGCGTACCCCCCCGGAAAAGTCTTTATCTCTGTAATTCTGCCAATGTGCCTTCACTTTGTCAACAGAGATATTATTTGCTCAAGATAAAGCCTCTCAGCCAGGTTTGTAAGGGATTAAGAGGTTGTAGGTCGACGTTGGTTTGGGAAAGGATGCAGACGTTTGAACTGTGAATAACATCCACGTCCTGAAGTCGACAGAATTTGATAAACGTCATCCTGCCTCCGAGCCTCACCTCTTCATTTCAAATCTGGCCGTGAAATGAGGTCTCTCCTGAAATGAGAGGATCAATGAATAGCTCAGCAGGGTGTGTGCTGCCATTCTCTGGGCTAGTATTGATTTTTCATGTCTCTTATTCACACACTCAAAGCCCAACGTGGAGTGTTTTCCACAATATGATAAGTGCACAACCTGCTCCCTCATTGGGGAAACAATGATCCGGCCAGTTCTGCTGCATTTACAGATAAGATAGAGGTTGTGAGTTCACATATAGAGGCCATCGAGTTGCTCAGTGAAACAAATCCAAACACGAACCTATATTTATCATTTGACAAATCAAATAATCACTGTTGAGATTTTGTTCTGTTGTGTTGAGTTAGTCTGAAACTCACCAAACATTCAAAACATCACCCGGTTGACCGACATGCACAAAAGATTGGTAGCAGCATGTTGACACTTTATTTTGGACCATTCACACATGTATTCTATCAAAGGAGCTTTGACGACACAGAAGATGAATCTTTGATTAGATGGTAGATGAGCCTTTGATGAATTAGAAGATGATTCTTCTACTTAGAATCTAAGTCATCAAAGGCGCCTTCCTCATTTAGGAGAGCTGGACTTCAAAGACACACTCACAACTCCAGTTTGATCCAGTAGAACAAAGCCAAGTCCTCAGAATCAGATATTTTCAGACTTAGAATTATGACTAAGAATTGCCTCCTCATTTCCCCCAGCCTGTTCTTCATACAGCATATCTATGAACAGGTTAAGTGTAAGTCTAAAAGGATTTCAACCGGCCAGACTAACACTCTGAATAAAGAAAATCAAATAAAAAACATTAATCTTTGAAGCAGATACAGGGAACTTTCACATTTCGAGACACCAAATAATTCATGGATTTCTTGATTAGATAAGATATTAATCTGTGGGAATCTGATTTCAGATGCTGCATATGAAACTCCTCCACCTCCGTCACGTGTGCTCGGTGTGATGCTGCTGCTGCAGAGAGCTGACAGCAGATTCTCCACTAACCCACTGACCTGCATTGCAGAGGCAGATTTTTTTTCTCTTAAAACGTGCTGTGTTTGTTTAAACAGCAAATACACTGTCTGTTCAGCCCTGCTGCCCTCTAGTGTTCACACACAGCTCTGCCATTGGCACCTGTTTGGTTTGACTAAATATTATCCAAGTCAAAACCTTTGATCTTTTCAGTTTGGCTCTTCCCCCAGTGAGTGCGCAGCAGACCTGAGCAGTTAATGAATATATGTGTCTGGGTGAATTTATAACCCTGGTTTCCTGGGTTGGTTTTAAAGGAACACAGAATAATTCATGTTAAATTCACAGGTTATTAATATTTGATCACCTGTGAGACAGAAAGGTCATCGCCCCTGCCACAACAAATTATGACGTCCGGTCATTATTGTCAAAATAAAACAGAAATGCAACAATGTAAGCTTAAAGGTCATAAATGATCCAGGAACTAGTGGTTTGATAAATAACTAAAAAGACAAATAACACCTACCCCTCCATAGTCATAGTTGTGAGTAGATAACGAGTGGACTTTAATTTCCGGGGTTGAACTCTCCCTTTAAGCTGATGTCCCTAGTTAATGTGGACTTGTGATGGTTTTATTTTGAAGGGACATAACAAGATATCCGGTCCTATCCGGTGTGCGACAGGTTCAGGATCACTTGGAGAGTTCCGGACAAGCGGCGGTTCTCAGATCGCTGCCCGCCCGTCCAGGCCCCGCTCCCCCTCCCCGGCGACACCATGGCTCTGACCCGCCTGGAGAGGCTCCAGCTGTGGCTCTTCAAGGCCGTGATGGGCGCCTTCCTCGCGCTGTTCCGGCTCTTCTCGCCCCGGACGCCCTGGAGCACCAAGAAGCTGCCGCCGCTCCGCAACCCGCTGCTGGAGGTGTCCGCGACGCAGCTCGGCCAGAAGATCCGGAGGAGAGAGGTGTGTTCCCCGGGGCACAGTCCGGTGACAGCCGGGCCTCAGACACGGGCCTCCACTGCTCTAACTCTTCACTTAAATGATTTTTTACTGATTTCAATTAACGATTATTTAGATTTAAAAAGTTACAACATCCGGTTAAATATTTATGGATGTTTTTACCAACAGTTTTATTTTATTTTGTTGTTGACAACACACATATTCTCCTTATAGATCTATATTATACTAACATAAGTCTACAAACCCTTAAAGTTAATCTGTTACACCTGCTGACACACCTGTGCTCCTTATATATAATATCACTTTAGCCCTCTATCTATATATGCAGTTTAAAGTGGACACTATATAAGTTATTCTAGATGTTTTATGTATGTATACTAAGAAGCTTAAATAGGCCAACTTGTTGTGTGTCTGCAGGTGTCCAGTGTGGAGGTGGTGCAGGCTTACATTGACAGGATCCAGGAAGTCAACCCCTTTCTGAACGCCATGGTTAAAGACAGGCAAGAAAGAACCAGTCTTCCTCGTCACCTGACTCCTCATCCTCCTCATCTGCAAATCAATTAATGATGGAAATCAGTTAGAGCCCCTTTGTGCCCACATGACTGTTGTGATGTACTTTTTTTATCTCCCCCTTCATGATACGTACAACACCGCCACATTCCACTTTGTTGCACAAGCTTCAAAGTTAATTTCCCTCCGTGTGCCAGGTTCGCCGCCGCCCTCCAGGAGGCAGCCCAGGTTGACAAGCTGATCGAGGAGGAGACCGGAGGCGAGGAGGTGCTGGAGGACCGGCTGCCTCTGCTGGGAGTCCCGCTCTCCGTCAAGGAGTCCTTCGCCCTCCAGGGTAGCACTTCCAGAAATCCAATCTCCTGTCAGCTACATGAAACCAGGCTATTCTCTGATAGCGTACTATTTTTGAATATGAACCAGGACTGATTTCATTTATCCACCCACACCCACTCTCAGGGAACAAACACACACTCACTCACTGGACACTTCACAGCTACTTAAGCTGTTTTTCAGACTTGTACTCCAGGAAATGTCCAAACGTCAGACGTGTTCACATCAGCAGGACAATTCAGGCGGGGGGGGAGTCTGGGGTCGAACATGTAGGTGGCAGGAGAGGACGTATAAATTCAAAAGGGGAAATTACCTGATTTTGTTTTAAAGCACATAGAATGAGAGGACCAGGCATTTTCTACATATAGGAATGAAGTGTTTTGTTCCATACCGCAGTTGACACATGTCCGTCTCGCAGGCATGCCCAACGCCACAGGCGTGGTCAGCAGGCGGAGAGTCGTGTCCACCGTGGACGCTCCCCCTGTGGCCCTCCTGAAGAGAGCAGGGGCCATCCCGCTGGGCGTCACCAACACCAGCGAGCTGTGCATGTGGTGCGAGTCCCACAACCACCTGAGAGGCATCACCAACAACCCGTACGACCTGGGGAGGATCCCGGGAGGAAGCTCAGGTCAGTGGCTGCTGTGTTCATGTCTGGAAGAGAGAAGAGAGGGAATCAGACACTTGTGAGGTTCAGAGGGGAGACGCTTTTGGGGTTGGACTCGGCCCCTTTGTCTCCAGGAGGAGTTGTGGTTTTACCTCAGAATCATATTACACTTTGTGTGTTCACTTTGTGCTCCACACGAACACGATACAACAGGAAGGCTTGCAGGGAATTTCCTCAAAAAATGTCTAACTGAGCAGGTTTAAGTGGTCAAAGGTAAAAGGTCGATGACTCAGCGAGAAAATAGACAAGACGGTCGGACACCTATGAAGGAGCGTCTACTCAGCTGACGACCTCAGACTGATTTCTGGAATTATTAGTAGGATGAACAAAACTTTAACAAGAAGTAGTTCCTAATTCAAAAAGATGTACACAGTGGAATGAACAGAATAAGAGAAATGGAGGATTGAAGCAGGTTTACTCTTGTCCTGTGTAAGTCGGATAGACCTCAGACAATAAACCTTGTTATGCGGGACACGTTATCCAATTAGCTATAATCAAACAGGACTGAGGATCAAGCCGATCCCGTTGCCAGATCCTCCGACTTATCTCCTTCCCCCGTGTGTCTCTCTTGTTTTCCACGCCCGGCCTCAGGGGGAGAGGGCAGCATCCTGGGAGCGGCAGGCGCAGTCATCGGTATCGGCTCAGACATCGGAGGCAGCATCCGCATGCCCTGTTTCTTCAATGGAATATTTGGCCATAAAACCACTCCTGGTAACTATAGAAAGTTAATCTTGAATTTATACCTCTTATTACACTAAAATCCGTTTTTATTTGGAGTTTTATAAGATAAGATGAGATAATCCTTCCGTCTCTGCAGGTGTTGTATCTCCTGAGAACCAGTACCCCCCTATCTCCGGCAGACAAGGGGAGTATGTCAGCACCGGGCCCATGTGCCGCTACGCCGAGGACCTGCTGCCCATGCTCAAGATCATGGCGGGACCCAACGCTCACAAGTAAGAGCCCAGTTAGTGTCTTCTCCTCTCTCTACCACACTGAGAAGGTCTGATCAAGTCGTTGAGGTATGACGGTTGGTTCTCTACTGTCGATCTAACGCGCAGCATTTGCTTTCCCAGGTTGTCCCTAAACACGAAGGTGGACCTGAAGAAGCTGCGGTTCTTCACCATCCCTCACGATGGTGGCTCCACTCTGACGTCCCCCGTCAGCAAAGAGCTCCTGGACATCCAGAGGAAGGTGTGTCGAGTTCCTCTTGGACATAAAGTGTCTGACATCCAAACAGGAAGGTTTTTATAATCGATATCCTCGTGTGATGTTCTCCAGGTAGTCGAGCGTCTCGAGGCCGATTTTGGAGTCAAAGTGGAGGAAGTGCATTTCCCCTGAGCTCCGCTACAGCTTCCAAATATGGGACACCTACATGACTCTGCCTGATCAGGAGGGGAAGGTGAGTCCGTCCAGACCAATGTCTCCAGGCATGTTTGCACTGAGACGCTGTGGAACAAGAGATAATCTGTGGTTTCATCTGTTTCTCCGCTGGTGGAATGAAGATAAACAAGGAAAGACGGGAGAAAGAAACGGCCTTTATTACTTTGCTGTTGCCAGAACTCCGGTTGTATTCACATGTTTCTCAGTAAAAGAAAGCAGATCAAGCCTTGGCCGGAGATTATCATGATCTGCTGCTGAATGGTTCACTAATCTGTTCTCTCTCACTAACTCACACACACACACACACACACAGAGAGAGAGAGTTGTGTTTCCATCACCTCACGTCGATTTGCATTTCCCGGAGACTTATCCAACAAATTTAATTTAAAATGTATTAGCTCCGTCAAATAGGTTATGATTTGGCTGCTCTCTGTTTGTTGGTTCATTAGTTTTAACAGCTGGACGACACTAAAGCTACTGAAACGGGTCGAGAAAGAACACTTTACATTCTGGTGTGGATCTGGAAACACGGCCAGAGTTTAAAATGGAAATTACCCGATGAAGAGTTGCTCTTTGTCCCGATAGGAAGTCAAATGTGACGGAGCAGATGTGTCCCGACCGCATGAGTTATAAAACCAACCAGCAGATCCTTCGGTTTAACTTATATGTTTATATACATTACCACAGTATCATTACTTATTCACAGTGTCTTGGCATGGAATATTTTAGATTCAGATTTAGACGATTGTACATTTACTCAAGAGCTGTACCATGTTTTTGAGGGACTTGTAGTTCAATGAAGAATTTAGATTTCATGTATTTTTATACTGCTGTACAGTTATTTAACAGCCGCTGTCACACTTTACATATCAGGTTAAGATTAAACATATGATAGATATGATGTAACGCTTGACAGAAAAATTTATTTTTCTCAGTGTTGCATTAAATAACTTGAGTTTCCTTTCAAGGTTTGAGATTGAATGAAAACACCACTTTATATTTTCACAAAGAATGAATATGAACCGATATAGAAGAAGCCCACCTTTCAAATCACGTACATTTATTTAGTGAGCCACTTCCTGGGCCTGAGGTCGAGGTTGGTAACCACTCGACTTCTGAATTTTAAAGTGAGAATCCCAGACTTTCTTTACAAGGTGGATTACACACAGCTTATGACACAATAACCTCTTTGTTCTGGCTCTTTTCTCCTTTTACTCTGAGCTCAAGTGGATTTTAAATTGAGTGTTTTATGCAGCAAAGCCTCAAGATGATTTCACGAAGAGAGCATGCAGGTTTTTATTTTTCTAATATTGTATGTGCCGAGTTTTATTTCTGCTCTGAAGCATTTCATGACTGTTAAATGGCTTGTTTCAAATGGAAGCCCAGTGTTGAGACATCCAGCCTGATAATGATTACTCTGCAGAAGGAACACCACCCTGTGCCACTTAAAGATGATTTACACACTGAGTGGGTCTTTCATTGCGAACTTTGAAACACAATTCTGTTTGTGTTTAAAAATGTGACCTGGTTTCAGCCTCCTGTGGCGTTTGCCGAACTGATGGGGGAACCAGGACGACGGGTGTGGCCTCTGTGGGAGCTGCTGAAGTGGATAATGGGGAAGTCCGAGCACACCATGGCTGCTATTGGTAAGAGAGAAAACATGTATACGTCTTAAATCATTTCAACCACAGACTGTAGCATTAAATAACCAATTCACCAGCTTCACTAGGAAAGAATTGTATTAACTTTGTTTTAAAACTGTGTGTGTCTGTGTGTGTGTGTGTGTGTTCAGGTCTGGGCCTGCTGGAGATGGCCCCCAAGTTCAAACCCTCGACCTTCTTCATCGAGCAGAAGGAGAGTCTGCAGAAGAAGGTGGACGAGCTGTTGGGCACCGACGGCGTTTTTCTTTACCCACCACACCCGAGAGTGGCCCCCAGGCACCACCACCCGCTTTTCAGACCCTTCGACTTCGCCTACACCGGTCAGTGATCACATTTCAACTCTCCCAACACGGTGTGAAAGAGGTTTTGTCCACTTACCTTATCTTTTATTTTTCGCCCATTTCATCCCTTCCTCTCGACCCACAGGTGTCATCAATATCCTCGGGCTGCCGGTCACCCAGGTTCCGCTGGGTCTGGGCGAGGAGGGTCTGCCGCTGGGCGTGCAGGTCGTGGGCGGGAAGCTGCAGGACCACCTCCCCCTGGCCGTGGCTCTGCACCTGGAGAAGGCGTTCGGCGGCTGGAGGGAACCTGGAGCCGTGTAAAACTCGAGCCTCGACCAAACCTCCACACCGGAGCCTGTAGTACACAATCAAACCCAGAGGTACAATCAGTGCACTGAATGTTTTAGATTCAAACATTACTTTGTGCTAATGAAGGATCCGCTGCTCCTCGAGGTGATTCTATCGTCCACCCGGTTCAGGGACTGTAATGTTGTGAAAATAAGCTTTAAAAATGATTCTTGAATATCTTAAATCAAACATTCACATTATCAAAGACAAGGGTTTTGTGCAGATCATGTTTTACTACTCCAGTGAAATATGGAAGTCTAGACGGCAGATATGGTTTTCAACTTTCATTTTAAGAATTGTCTATACACTCTGGTTTTACCTCATTTTTCTTAAACCAGCAGCTGTACAGCTACACACACACACACACACACACACACACACAGGGTCAGTAGACGCACTGTTACTGTTCCAACTCTCTACTGGTCCCTCAACGATTTCAATTTAAAATGGTCCCACACACAGTTTGTTCCTGCTCTGACTAATCAGCCCTGCCAGAGGCATGCTGGGAGTTTGTCACCTGACTCCTCAGACAGGTGACCTTTGTCCTCTGCCAGCAGGCGCACCTGATCTAGTGAGAAAACACCCCCCCCCCAAAGTAAAGAAAGGTGTGTGGGACCATTTAAACTCATATCTTATACTCTCCATGTATCATACTGTAATATATATATATATATACATATATAGAGATAAAAAGGAAAACTCACCGGACATCAATAATGGACGACAACAAATGTTTTACACGCTGACGAAGTTGTGCTAAACCTTTGTTGTGTGATAATATGAATGTTGCACACTGGCAGTTAATTGTGGTGCCTGTTTTACGCTGCCACTGGTTTGTTTCTGCAAATAAAATTTAAACAAATTCTGTCTGAATCTTCTTAATGAGCGGAGACATATTGTTGCAGCAGGTGCACGAGTCCGGAGGGGGGGGGGAGAAGGTCGTGGAATCCAAGAGGCACCGAACCAGGAAGAAATATTGTTAATCTGAAGAGATGTGTCCTGGAAATAGTTGTAATACAAAGAGCAGGATGCAGAAAACAATAGTAGCACAACAACTGAGCTATAGACAGAAACAAATCTCTATAAATGAAGCTTGGACTGTATAAAAAGATGGACCAAATCATCTTGACTGCCCCCTGGTGGCTGGATGCAGTAATCGGTCAGAGGCTCATTTATTAGATGAAATAGAATATGGCGGAAGCAGGAGATGATAGAAACTGTATCAGGGATATTTCAACTTTACTTCTGTACAACAGGAAGTCAAGGAGACATGTCGGCCATCTTTGTACACAGTCTATTGTATAACAACCAGTTTTCAGTTAGTACAGTAGATCCAACACTTGTTAGCTTTTCTCTTCGGTTTAATGTCGCTGATAAAAAAAAACTGTGGCACTGTCTTTATGTTAATGCACAAGTTAAGAAACACTTGTAGAAGACACATTCAGTAACTGGTCATTTTAAATGGTTGTGGGGGGGGAAGAAGATTAAAAACAAAACACAAATAGAAGTCGTGACAGCTTCAAAAACTAAATGCTCAAATTGAGAAAGAACGATGAGAAATGTCCTCTTGGAGTCCGTTTTTTTATTCTCTTCCCTTTTAATAAAAGGATGAAAAATTATTCAACATCTACCAGAAGGCTCGACAGCACTGAGAATTATTTACTTCTCATCTCTTGTTTTTTTTGTCACCTCTGGGGCGACGGTCATTATTGTTCTGTGGTTGTGTTTCCTGTCCCAAACCCAAAGGTAGAATAAGATGAATGTGACATTCATACAAAAAAAATAACACATATCGTCTTTCCCGACTCGTGACATGCTTGTACTCCAGAGTACAAAAACGTTGAGGTGCGTGTGACCCCTCCCGACCACGCGGAGGAATCGGAGGCCACTTTTAAAAAAACAGAAACGATAAAAGGGAAACAACCAAAACAAAAAAAGTACAGAAATATTCTTCGGAGTCCTGCATTTTTGGCGTTGCAGGAAAAGGGAGGATCTTTCTCTCCTTGACCATCTCTCACTCTCCCGCTGCTCGATTTGGCCCAGACGTGATTGCAAATACTTGTATGTGTGTAAACATGTTTTTTCTTTTCTTTTAGAAGTGGATAAGAACTTTTGGGTGTGGGATTTTTCTCCGGGGCGATCGAGGTGCCTCAGGAGGTGTTGGTGATGGGTTTGTATTTCTTGAGGCGGGTCCACTGTCCTGTGGAGTAGTTCATTTCGAAGACCGTGTCCACCAGCATGGTGGTGCTGCCGGTGCCGTCGGCTTTGGGCAGAACCTCTGTGTGTTCGCTCAGCTTGATCTGGATGATGTCCCCCTGCTCCGGGCACGGGTTCTCTGCAAGACAGGAGGAGGCAGGTGGGCCATTGTTACATTATGACTATTTAGTGAATTTAGCTTTAAATTAAACAAATAAAATGCAGGGGGCGATCAGGGCGAGGTGTGTACCTCTGGATCCAGCCATGAAGCCCAGGATCAGGGCCTTCTCGGGTCTGGTGACCTTGTTGGCCGTCTTGAACATCTCCTGGGCCGCGTACATCTGGTCCCTCTGATCGGGAGAAACACGTGGAGGAGAATATTGATTTGATTAATATTTTATACATTAACTATAACCCTTTATGATAAATAACTATACATGAATAGAACCCACCAAGTACAAAACACTGCTTGACATACTTTGTTTATTCTGTAAACTCATTGACGGATTCAGTGCTGGGAGGAGAATATGTAACCAAAGGGATATGAATCAACTCCCCCGGCTCTTTTCCACCTTACCGTGAGTGAGAGATTCTTTTTGGGCTGGGGCTGTGGTGGCGTAGGGGTCGGTGCTGGGGTGGGCGTCTGAGGTGTGCTGGGAGGCTGGGTGGGGGTCTCCGGTTGGCTGGCAGTGGCAGCAGCCGGGGGCCCGTTGTTGGCGGGGGTGGAGGCCGGCGTGCTGGGGGACGTGGGCGTGGCGGGGTTAGCCGTGGTGCTGGCGTTGTACATAGGCGTCCTCTGTTTGTACTGGCCCGGTAAGGTGGGGGTGGCGCCAGCGCCCGCCGTCGCCGACTCCTCCGGCTGGCGAGCCGACTGCAGCGTGTCGCGACCCGAGCCGCCGGCGTTCGCTTTGGAAAAGGTGGACGAAGAGAACGTGAGATAACAGGGAACATCTCCTCTGCATGGAAACAAAGAAGAAGAAGCAGCGAGGCGATGTCTGACCTGGCTGCGCCTCGGAGCTGGGAATGTACGAGGAGGAGGGAACCATGCTGGGAGTGGCCGGCATGTAACTGGTTGACGGCAGAGGATTCTCGTTAAGCGCCCCGAGTTTCTGAAAAACAAAACAATTAGCAGGTTTGAAAAAGAGAACTGAAAGATACAGGCGATGGGGGGGGGAGAACTGTAAGACAAAGTAGTGAAGTACCTGTGCGGAGCCGAGGCCGGCAGCATAGTCCGGTGTGGTGTTTTCCACCACAGCTTCTTCTTTGGCTGCTTTCTCTCCGGCCTCCGTTTCTACAGCAGAGAAAACATTGAGTTCAAACCAGTTCAACGACACATCTTCTGGAGAAAGATGTTCGAGGTGTTGCTCTGAAACGTGGACAGATGGAAGGCAGAGGAGAAATAGTTACCCAAAGTCTTTCTTCTCCTCTTAGCTTCTCTTCCAGCTCCGACCACGTCCAGCTCGGAAATATCTAACAGCTGGAGGAGGGGAAAAAAGAACACGATGAGAAAACTCATGACCTCACAGCTGCTGCAGGAACTGAAGGAAACGAAAACACTGTTAAAATCAAGGACTTGAATTTACCTTGACCCCCCTCTCCTTGCGCAGGGGTGTCCGTGCAGGGGCTACTGGTGTGCGGTTACTGGGAGGGCTGAACATACTGGGGGCAGTGGGGCTGCGGAAAGGGGCCTTGGGGATTCCCTTGAGAGGAGCTGTGAAGCAAATATTGAGACATCCTCTCTTTAGGCACCTAAATACGAACTTAGTAATTGGATTTTCTCTTCAAATTAACCAATTGGCTTTAAAGAAGTGGATTTATTGGTCTTCCACTCACTTGTGGTGTCAATCTTTTTGACCAGTCCTCTCCCTTTGGCGTGAAAAGGCACTCCGGCTGTCTTTTTCAGCTGTTGGGCTGTTTCCGTGGCTGGAACGCAAAGAAATACAGAAGATGTAACTTCACCATTACAACAAATCCAAAAAATAACAAAAACCAAACCACAGAAGGTCAAAATGAGCAACTTACATTTCTGTAGCAGCTCTGCTCTGAGGGTTGCACTCTTCGGCTTCCTCTTCAGCTGGAAATGTTTGACAGGGGGTGTGAGGGGTCCAACCAGGGTGGTTAACGCACTCTTGTTCAGGTACTGGCACTCCAGAGGCAGCATGGCCGACGCCTCACACTCACTCACTGAGGACGATAAAGAAGCAAATGTTTATGAATATACAGAAGAAAGATAAAGTTCATCCTTCAACAAAACGATGAATCAGCGTAGAGCCATCTCTTTCCAATATACTACACCTCAAATGTCCACTCTCTCTATAGATGTTTTATTAACCTTTAATACACTTGTTCACCATAAAGATTAGCCGAGCGTGTTTGATATAATTCTCATACAACAGGTGATGGTTGTAAATAAACCTTGTAAACTCACAGAAGAAGTTTTCAGACGACCTCTTCAGCAAAAATGTGAAATGAAGCTAACTGGTATAAAACCTCCAACTTCACAAGAGGGTCCCTGCTGAGGTGTTTTCCAACCCAACACTCCGACATGTCCAGATAAGTTTAATCTCTATCTACAAAGATCTCCTCATAAAGGTCAGCTCGTGTTAACCTCACACGACCTCTGTCCTACTTAGAGAACACGTGTGTGACCAAAAGACCCAAAGTCACAGGTGGGGTTTGTTGTAACTCCGCTCTTATCTCTGATGACGCTCCGGAGGGTCGAGGCCCCCCCCCCACCCACCCACCCACCTTTCTCCCTGAGCTCGCCGAGGATGTCCTGCACATTAGGGTTCTGCTCCTCCAGGTCCAGGTTGAGCGAGCCGGTCTCTGGGAAGGACTTGAGGATGTCTGCGACCATCAGAACCCACGGCTCCGAGTCCACGGTGGCCAGCTGGATGATCTCCGACAGGGCCTCCTTCATCTGGAGAGAGAGGGTCCACAGCGTTAAGTCACAAAGGATAAACTTACTCTGCACGGAAAGTGAATGAACTTTGAATAACTTGACTGTTGCTAGTAACACTGATCAATCTTGCTCCAGATTTAAATGAAAACACGCATTTAACAGACAAAACAAAAACTGATAATAGGAATCTATAGTGAAAAATATTGTTACAACCTCATTATATATACTCAGTCACATTTTAGACGTTTCTTTACATATGTGAACGTGATTTATTAATATAATACAAATGTTGTATTCTAATACTTTGTTACACCAAGTTGTGGTTGCATCTTTTATCCTTGCCATCAATTATAGTTGTTCTATTAGGATATGATAACTTGTGTAGTGTTTAGTATTTATCTACTACTGTTCAATAACTATTCATTTCATGTTTTATCTTGCTTTGCACTTTTTAACATCTTATTTTATAACAATCTGTTCCTGTTTTGTTATGTTGTGTCGTGTTTTAAGTTAAGCACAGGGGTTGTGTTATTGTGCACTTTGTCCATTCTTTGTAATATAGTTGGATATCTTGTGCATAGTTTATGATCATTACTACATTTATACATAATCTACATGTGGGTTTGTTATTGATGATTTCCCATGACAACCTGTGGGAGTTCCTCCCGTAGCGGGACGTGTTTATCTTCCTCCACGTGAATAAAGCTCCATCACATCCCGTCTAGAGGACCGTGGAGACCCCGGGAGTCACGCTCCATCACCCCCCGGTCCGTGTGAGGAGGTGCGGGACACCGGGGAGCGTGTGACGAAGCCCCGGGCGGCTAGCGGAGGATCTGCGGGGCAGAGGCAGGCACCGCCCTCCAGCTCCCGCCCGGCTGCTCCGCTCGCCGGCGCCCATCCCACCATCATGTCTGGGACCCGACCTAGCGGGCTAATGTCTCCTGTCGTCGCCGCTAAGCCACCGCGGGGGGAAACTCTCTCGAACACCGCAGATAAGTTAGCTGTTGACCCGCCGAACTTTAACACAGTTTGTTTAAAACCCAACTATCTTCATGTTGGAGTTTAGAAACTTTGATGTAAGTAGTTTGCGGCGTTAACTGACAATTAAAACAGTCCCCAGTAGCGAGAGAAGCTAAGCTAATGCTAACGCAACATAGTTAAACGCGCGGTTGGATGATTTAATATCGGATTAAAACACCTCCAGGAGGAGCAGGGGGCTTCCCGGAGAGCCACTAACCCGCCCCGGGGCTCCTGTTCCCCGCCTGCGTGTGCGAGTTGAACACCTCGCCAGGCGGGGAGTGCGGGTGTTAAACGCCGAGCTAGCGCCGCGGCTCACCTCGTCCACGGTCCGCCGGGGGAGGTGCAGCATCCCGAGCAGCAGCTTCAGCTTCACCGGCGGCGACAGGCTGGAGAAGCACAGACGGATGTTGTCGATCACCGACACCGTGAGCAGCGAGGCGATGCTCGGCGGCGTCCACAGCTCGTCCGTGGAGCCCAGCTTGTTGTGAAGCCACAGGCCGGTGTCGCTGTCCTTCATCGACGCCATCTTGGAAAAAGAAGTGTATTGAGTGCGGGCATTTTAACGGGCTACCTAAGAAAACAGCAGTCAGGACCCCGCCCACACCGAGGAGGAGAGGAGATGTGCTCCATCAGCAGAGCGCGTGAAACATCTGGGATCACAGCAGCTGTAATTCACATGTAAACACTTTGACTGGGTCTGATTTCATTGATTTATTAATAAAGTTTTCAGCTGGAGGATGCAGGTGTGTTTTGGTTTGACTTGTAGTAAAGTGCACATCTTCTCATTTAGCTCTTTTTAAAAGATTCAATTAGAATCTGGATCAGAAACTGGTTTTACTCATGTGACTGGTTTTGTTTACAATGGGGACTACACACAACTGAAGCAGTCCATGACAGGGGTGTATTTCTATATTTATCATAACAACAATAATAGTTGAAGCTCTTGAAAATCACCATATCTTGAATTATTAGGGCCCGCTGTCTCTCTGTCCTCCTCTGGATGTCCTCGTTCAAGTTTATAGCTTCTCAGGTTGACTTCCACTTCATGCACAGACCAGCTGAGGCCTCACCACTGCACGAATCTACAACAACAACAAATCACTGGATCTTTGCTGATTAATTTCCAAGCTGTCTGCTGCTGCTTGTTTCCATGTGGTGTCCTGAGGCTGCCCCCTGCTGGCTGATGGGTTCCTCTGCTGCTCTTGCTTGGTTTGTGCAGCTTGTGATTAACTAAAGTTGTCCATAAAAGATCATCTTTATTATCCCTCAAGGGCAACTAGATGTACAACCAGCAATAAGTGCATGACAAAAATAAACCAATATATACATTTCTTGTCCATTTGTTGGTTGATTGTTCTCTGTCTCCTTGTTTGTAATGTACATTGCCCCTTTTTAATAAATAAAAGTAATATAATATAATATAATTAATAAATATCTGAGGCAGTATATCGAAATACTCAAGAAAAGTACACCTCAGAATTGATGAGCACAATATTTGAGGATGCATACTTGGTTAATTCTTAATTCAGACCAATCAAGATTTATAATTTGCAAATATACCTGCAAATGTGACGTATTGTATATTATGATAATCCCCAAAATATGCTCTGATATCAAAGAAAAGGAGCAATACTTTGTTTAAATAAAATTCTAAATACTTATTAAACAGCTTTCAGTTTTAATAATATTACAGAAATAATATCATTTTTTTAAAACCAAAAGTGGTGAATGAATGTAGTACAGGCTTGTTTTGTATTTGACTTAGTTGATTTGATCTGGATATAATTAACTGATAACTTGGTAGAATCTGTGGTGAAAGCTTATTTATCCAGGCTTTAATTCTGAATGTTCACCGGAAGTCCTGAATCTGGTCCCTGAAGCATTAATTATAGATGAGCCCCGCGCACGCGCACTAACCATAACCTACATAAAGCAACCCGCATCCTTTTGAGTGTGAGCATCATCGTCTGATTGGAGGTAGGTCTGTAAATACACGTCGGGTTTTCTGTCTAATCTGTGTTTGTTAACCCGCACGTGATGATTCACCGAGGAACCGCAGTGTTGTCCCCCCCGAACAAAGCCTCGGGAGCTGCGGGGTTCCAGTCCCGCACGGCCGGGGAGGACACTTGGCCTCTGATGTGTGTGCGCAGCGCGAACAGCTGCTGATGCTCGTGTCCGTGTGAAAGGTTCTCGACCGTCGCAGCAGCACCATGACGTCCAGATGTTCCCTGCAGACAGCGGTGCTCCTGCTGATGCTGCAGCTCGTCTGTGTCCCGGTGGCCGCGGAGGAGTCCGGTACCGTCATCCCGGCAGAGAGTAGGTGCACCGGGGGGTCCGAGGGGCTCCTGGAGGGGGTTCGAACGCACGTCAGGTGTCGTCTGTTCCGCCTCAGTCCGGTTCTCTGACGGCAGCAGCTTCTTAATGAGGACTGGAGGTCGTGTTGATTGGTGGAGACGGTTCACGGTGAAAACCACATGAAACTGGGCCTGCACTGAAACCCACCGGAGGAAAGCACCTGCCGTTTCCTACACTGGACCTTATTATAAACATTTACATATTTACCATTATCAAGACTGAAAACACTCTGTGATGATATGAACATCTATATGTGAAATTATACCTAATAGAAGGCAAATTATTATTTTAATCACACATTAGTTTGCAGACCATTGTCTTCTTTAATCAATGTGGTACATATATAATATAGATTCATCACAGGTCATGATCTAATGTAAAAGCTGGTTGGATTCCTACATATTCACTACTGTCTTCTGTCAAGTGACTAAAATCAATGATCAAAATACTCATAAAACAGAGTATTACATGTAAAACTGTATATACTTGTATATATTTATGTCAACCCACAGGGATCTGTTTCAATAGTTATATGAAGGAGAACAGACTGTTGAAAAGCTGGAACACGCACATGTTTAGTATTTCCTTAGATCAATTATCAAAATATTTCTATTTAGTTTTCTATCAATCAACAAATGAATGCAGTTGATACAGAATATGAAGAAACAACACAATATTCCTCTTACAAATGAGAAGTTCAATCCAAAAGCATCAATATTTTTCCTGTACAACCACATTTCTGGCAAAATGACTCAATATAAGATTATTTCTACTCATGCTTCACAACACAGGCTGTGATTCGCACCTGTGGCCACAGAGGGCGCTGTGCAACCAGAGATTCACAGGCTCAGGACTCAGATTTGAACTGATTTAATATTTGAGGATATTTTTCATAACACCAGGAAAATGTAAATGATTATTTCTTCATCTCTGAAATGTGTTGCTTTTATTTCCAGGTCGTCCGTGTGTGGACTGTCATGCCTTTGAGTTCATGCAGAGGGCGCTGCAGGATCTCAAGAAGACGGCCTTCAACCTTGATGCCAGGGTAGGTCCTGCTCCTCGGGAGGATTTCCCACTTTATTTAACAGCTGATGACTAGTTATTACATTCACACAAAACCTTTATAACACACTACAGCAAAGAAAGAACACACAAATCACGACATGTCCAGTTTAAATCATGTGTCCTTTGCAGACAGAGACGCTGGTGCTGAGAGCAGAGAGGAGGGCTCTGTGCGACTGTATGACCACCAACTCGCTGCGCTGAGATCTGCACTCCACCACCAGCAGCACCAGTTCACCTGAGGACATGTCCACCAGTTGTCATTACCATTACCCCCCCCTCCCCCAGCACCACCACCACCACGCTGAACCCAACCCTGTTCCCCCCTCATGAACATTCACATCTTAACTTATTCTCACGATAGGCACTTTATTTTCTTTGTCGTCACGTCACCGTTAAAACTTTTATTTCAGATCATCCAAAGTCATGTTTTTGTCTTCGCCTTATTCTGGACGACTTTTTAATACAGTGTTTTACAGACGTCGCCCCATGGGATTCGGTCCAGCTCTCACCTGTCTCCTCTGAAACAAACTATTTTTTGTACTTTTTAGTATTTGACTGAATAATGTAGATAACAGTAGAATGCATCGGTCAAACTTACTTGTCGAATGTGTTGTATGAGATTAATGTTTACGATGATTATACTCATCAAACTGTAGCATCTCATGGAAACTTATTTACCTGCTTTGAATTAGTTGATTAAATGACCTGTCGATAACTTCACACATTCAAATGATTTGATTTTGCAGCCTGGCTTCTTTTGCAGGAAATAGGTTGGATACCTTAATAAATAAACGCAGTTAGATCAGTATAATAACGGTTCCAGTCTCAACAATTTCTGGCGTCCGTATGCCTCTCATCACTTGATACCAGCTCTCTCCGGTAACCGTGCAATACCCCTACCTACCTACTTGTAACCTAATTTGCACCTGGCCTAACATCATGCAGTGACTTTAACTAACTGATCTACCACAACCGCCTTGAGAACTAAAACAATTGGTTACTCCTCACAAAGTTAAGTTACCGGTTTAGTCCCGACATCGTGATCTACAACTCATAATTCCGTAAGCACTAAAAACCGTGATTCAAATACTCCTCTGTGAACGCTAACCTCATAGCAACACTTTACCACCGTCACAACCCCATCCCCGCCCACCCCACACCCTCACGTAACCCGAGCTAAACAGCACAACTCCTACAACTTACTATCGACTTCGGTCATAACCTTACAAACTATTACAAGACCCCAAAAACACACCGACCCCTAGCCATCACCAGAACTACCTTGGACCAGAAAACATCTCCTAACACAATTACTCTTGATCAGACTCCGAATTCAGCATACACTCCCACTTGAAACATCTCTGATCTCAAAAAACAAACCCCCTACACAGTATACTATCACACAGCTACTGACACACCCCACGGCCCGCCCTCCCCCCACCCTAGGAGTATACAACGTACTTTACGCATGGAACTTGCATATCCATACGCCAGTCTTACTGCCCGAGCACTATGTCGCCAATCATTTTCATTGTAAACGTAAGCACAAACCCCTAAATAGTCACGCAGAACTGGACAGGGAACCAGCATCCAAACCACCATGCTCACAACCATCACCCTAAACATCAATCACTCAAAAACAAAAACCATCATCACAACTCTCACATCCAACATCACACCCCGGTTCAATTTACAAACAAAACGCATTCAATAAAGACCCCGCAACGAAGCCCTAGCAAGCCCCGACCCGATTCTCCCCACACACACCACACCACCATCATGCCCTTACACCCCGACAACACACACTTACACCTACGCATCACATTTAGCTATCTGCAAACACAGCACAGTCTACAACCCATGATGTAACCTACCCCAAGGTAGGACAATCCCAATACCCAACTCAGGAGCCAAACATAAACTCATTAACTTTCAACCTGGCTAGCAAAAAAAACCTTCCGAACCCATCCTGCACCCAGCCCCTATTGACACCCACCTCACATACCCATCACCCAGCTGTTCCCCACTCACCCAGAAAGCACCATATCACCTGGACCCAACCCCCACTACCCAACAACATTTCGCCGCCACCAACGCAAGAACCAACCGCCCAATTAACCCACCAACCACAACCGGCAACAACCAACCCATTCCACAAAGTAACATCAACTATACACACACATGACACCCCCCCAACAGGCACAGACCACCACCCCAGCCCCACCGTACCCCCCCGACCCAGGGGAATCTTTCCCCCCAAATACCTTATTTATGTCTTCAACTCATCCAACCCAGCACTTCAATCCACCACCTACCCACCACAACTGAATCATTCAAGCCAACGCAGCACTTAGCACTACTACGGAACAGCCCACCCGCCAACTCGCCCGCTCGACCAACTTATTGTAGCCTCCGGAGCTGTTCTAAACTGCTGGACAACATCTCTACGAAAAGCACGCCTATCTTACGCTATCAATCACTTACGTCAGATGCACTTTCATTAGCCAGACTATAACATAACAACACCTAACACCAAACACCTACCTAACACGCTAACCATTCTTGATGCCTTACCTAACTCCGCCCTTTGAACAGTGTCGCCACTACCATACCAAACGTCCAGTTCATAGTGTAAATACCAACCAACATCGCACCCATACAAACCAATCAGGCTACAACACAACCAACACAACGACCAAGCTACCCCCTCCAAGAGCCCTTGTATTCTAGCAACACTCCACAATTTGGATAAACACTCCGGGTATACCCAATCAACTCAAGCAACACAGAGTCTCGCCAATCACTCCTACGTTTTCTACCTGCTCTAACCCTGGGTGCACATCTAACCTAACTAAGCGATAGGAAGATCTCAAACCCACACTACATCACCATACTACGTTATACATCTACAGTATCAATGCAGCACTCACCCAACACAACGCGACAACCTTACCATCCATCCCCCCACCCCTCGGACCCACAAGACGACCCCACCGATCGACCCGCTTAGGCATCGAGACGCTATTCCCTGACGCCCACCGAGCACACCAACCACTAGCCGCACCAATCCAAGATACCCAACAGCCCACGACCACCGCTACCCCATGCTCCACCCAACCAAACCACCATTAACACTCGTCCTTCCCATCCCACCATCAACACACAGGCCATACACCCCCCCGCGTACTGTCAACCGTATTTCTAAACTGGCCCAACCAACCAACCCCTCCAGACTTCACGACACACCACGCTCACTGCCACGATACCCAGTAACACGACACTAACGCCCAAATAACCCCGTCACCTTTCCGACCTACATCCGAACAAACAACAATGAACTTCTGCATAACTAACAAACTCTGTAGACAGTGCAACAACCTACTTTCGAACATCCCGAGAAAGGCTCATACTCACTACGCACAAACGACTCTAGCTCACAATTTCACGAGGCCCAAAGTTGCTCGACGATCATGTCTGACCCATGGCACTATCTTCCAGATTACCGAAACGTTCCGTACCTAGACTTGCCGACAACAAGCAAAAAGGTTACCTACTCGGTATCATAACTACAACAATTAACCTCACGCTATGGTCATATAGCTTAACTGCCTACACCCATACCAAGCCGGCGTACTACCTGACATCACGCACCCACCCAGCCCCACCCACACCCGTACTCTCACATGCAGCCACACCCCCCTATACCCACCTACTACCACCAACCCCCACACTACTCACTCCCCAACCAGCCCCAATCTTCACTACCAACAACCACGACCACTATCCTGTACACCTGCAACAACCTACGCAATCAAATTACAATGCTACGCTGCGAATTTATACACACCCAAAACACCACCTCAAAACACAACCCTATGCAACACTCAACTCAAGACTCACACTACACCCCTCACAAGCCCACACCACCCCCTCAGCCCGACCCAACTTATTCATCCACTCCAAACCGAACAACCAACAAACTTCATCGCAAAGAACTCACAGTCAAACAAACCCAGCAGTCCCTAGGAACTAATGGCAGGACATTCCACTAAGCCCCAGTGATCCCACCCAAACCTCAAAACACGAAACTACCCCAGAACCCACCTACAACAAAACACCCAGACAATTCGCTCGACCAAAGCCGAACCTTATCCACTCACTATGCGCCCCCACCACAACTTCATCCACATCTGTTACTCACCATCGACGGAACACTCCCCGCCATCCCGCCCACCCCAACTCACCTCCACAGTCTTAACACACCATCCCCGCCCCACTCCCTACGTACCCCAACCCCAATCCACCCGAACAGCAGTCACATACAATCCGCTATCGGACTTCACCACCCCCTGACACACACCTACCAACCCCCACCAAGTAATTACCATATGAAACGTTTCGATCACTCTGAAGATTGCATAATCTACGTCATCCCCATATAACACCACTAACATACAGGCACGCTCCCAACCCCTCCAACCCCGAGGGTCACCAGTTCAAACACACCCAATCAACACACTGAACATTAAGCATCTAATAGCAAATCTCCACACTCTAAACATTCCCATACAAGGTAGCGACCACCCACCCTACCATAACACAGTTCAAAACAACAGGCCAAAGAACAAACATCCAGACACTAAAACAACACCACACAACCCAAGACTACCCCCAACCAACCACCCATCCCCCTACCTTCCACACCTAGACCCCCCAGGTAGCCCATCCCGACACCCGACCAACCCCAGCCACACCCATAAACAAACCAGCCCTATCCACCCAAAGAAGCCTAACACTCCATAAACTAGCATCACCTTGGCCACGCTACTTTCGCCCTCCTAGATGCACATGACACCAGCTTCCATACTTAAACAAACCAGTTCCTAACAAACAGACCATACAAACAAGAACACTCCCTCCCAGCAAACCTTCACCGTGTCACAGATAGAATAATACCCGCAAGCTGCCCTACCCGCACCTTCCCACACACTTAGAAAAATCCTTCAGATCACATTACACTCCCACAACTCTCTACAGCACCGATACCCCACCCACCCCCCCCTAACTCCTAACCCTAATCCACACTCCCAATCACCACCACCACAACTCACTCAACGTCGACCCGGACCCCAGAACACACAAACCCCAATCCCCACCACCCGCACCCCAGGCACCAACCGCACGCAACGCTGAGGCACACCTAACTAACCTCACTTTATCGCACCGCCCACTACCAAACCACACCAATCACACACGCACCCACCTACACCACCCTACAACTACGAACTCCTCTAACAGCCCACCACTTCAAAATCCTAACCATTGATTCAGTCACTACACATTCAGAACCAAGCCCGTACACCCTACAACACGGCATCCACCTCTGCACCAATACCCAAAACCCTTAAACGACTAACACTTATACATATCCACCCTTTATACTCCCTGATGCCGTCTGATTGCATATGACCACACCTACACTACCTAGCACTAGAACATCCCGGGTACGCAAACAATAACACACCATTCCAAATCGAACCAACAACAACCCACACCAGATCGTACACAGCCTAATACAAGCATCTGCCAGCTGTGTAACAGTTCTGCCACGCGGATTACCTTGACGTACATAACACTTCGCTCAACCGTTATGAAAGATGACCGTAACCCTCAAACAGGGACCAGGTGACTCCCAGCCAAAAACAACACCACCAAGCCCACACGAAATACCGCCTAACAAACCCTAAACAAACACCCAGTCTATCACCAACCACCTTCCAAGATTACACAGCCACCCTTCCCTGCGATACCTGCAAACACCGCACCAACTAAATCCACCATCCCAACCCCAACCCCACACCCCCATCCAAACACATATCCCCCCTTTATGTGAGACCCACCAACCCACCCAGGCCCCAGACCAGCCACGGCCTAAGGGGCCTATGCTACCACCACACACTTCATAATACCCCAATTTCACTACTCGATAAACGGGGGTCATCCCAAGATAACCGCACACTAGCAGCAGCCTACCACCCCACGC
>CM076738.1:10889305-11055370 GCA_038501795.1 Pseudopleuronectes americanus | reverse complement strand
CTGTGGTTTACGGGGGAGAGTAGCGGGTTTGGTGGGTAAGTAGTTAGGGATTTATCGGCTTTATACTGAATGAACCGTTCGGCTGTTTTTGCCGGGGTTGTCGGGAAGTGTCGGAGGCAGGACTGTGACGGCACACATGCACTGAGCCCGTTCAGACGCGGAGAGGAGACGAGCAGAGCCTCTCCCTCCCTCCTCCCTCCATCCATCCATCCATCAGCAGCACTTCCACCAATCTGTGCAGCGGGAGGACCGACCCCGCACCCCGCACCCCAGCCCCCCGAGCCGGCGTCTACCCGCCCTGCGCGCCTATAAATACGGCTTGACTCGCACCGGCAAGTCTTGGTCGTCAGAAGCGCGCAGGGTTGCAGCAGAACATCCCCCCTTCGTCTTACCCCCCCTTTCATCGTTTCTCTGTTTTTTAAAAAGAAAAGGAACCCCCCCCTTTCCCCTCCACCCCCCCACCCCCACACACCACCCCCCCTTTTCACGCGCATCATCCATTTTTTTCCTCCATTCGCACTGTTTCATCATCACTTTTTTTTTCGTTCGCCTCCCCGAGCTGCAGATCTGTGATTGCCGCGGCCAGTTGCATGCATTGTTCGTCTCCCAAAATGGTTTGCGAGACTAAAATTGTTGCGGACGAACACGATGCTATACCCGGGACCAAGAAGGAGTCGATGATGTGGAGCTCCCCGGCGTCCAGCGCGGCTCTGAACCCCGCCGAGGCCAAGGAGGCGCGGCGAGACGAGGTTTTTATCCGCGAGTTCGAGCGCGGGGATCAGGGGGAGGTGCGCCGCATCTTCTGCGAGGGCATCCTGGAGCGGATACCCAACACGGCGTTCAGGGGGCTCCGGCAGCAGCCCCGCACCCAGTTCCTCTACGCGCTTCTCACAGGTAAGTACAGCACTTTGCAGCACGTATACAGGCCGAGCCCCACTGTGCCGGTTCCCCCACTCCCACAGGAACCACAGCCAATCTGCCGATGAATGAAAAAACCTCACTCTATTTATGAGAATTACCCTTAACGTGATTGTTTATGCATTTTCATCCCCACGAGCTCTCGTCACAAAAAAAGGCAGAATGTCTCTGTTGCGCTTCCTGTGATGTTTCCACCCTCAGTGGGATTCAGGCTATTTGAGGATCTGCTCTTAGATCCCAGTCATCCCACTCACACTCTCTAAAACGCTTCTCCGGCCCCAGTAGGCGATGACCAGTTAAGTTCGAATCTGTTGCACCACCACACTGTGCCATCGCAACAACAAAAAGGCATGGCACCGGCGTATGGTGCATGTGCGTAACCGGCGAGCCTCGCTACCAGCGCCACTGCTGCTGCTGCCGGTGGTGGTGGTGGGGCTGGTGGTGGTGGTGGTGGGGCTGGTGGTGGTGGTGGTGGGGCTGGTGTGATGACATGCCGCGGCCGTGAATGATTGGGTGAATGAATTTGAGGATTGGTCCACACGGTGCGCGCACGTATAGCCTACCACAAAGCACCACAAACCGGCGTGCCATCCCAACACACACAGCTTACAGCAGCATCCCCCGCGACGCGCACGCACCTGCCCCCCTCCCTCCCTCCCTCCGCCCCTGCACAGCAGTCAATGCGCCAGTCATGCACTGAACTCGTTCGCCTCTCGCTGTTGATGTTGCCGGAGCAGATTGGAGCATTTTTACGCATCGTGACCGCTGTGCCCCTTTACGCACGGCGAATTCCAATCTGCGCAGCTTTCAGCTGTACAGCCACTGTGTCAAAGTGGCGTCAGCTCCACTCATGCACGAGACATGCCGGTGACATCCCCGAACACAAGAGACTCTCCATTCCAGCGCTGATAGCTGTGGTGTAAAACAACTACTGTAGGTTCGTGCATGCCACGCAGCAACGCGCTATGCAGCACCCAGCCTGACTGCTTGTTTCCCTGTGCGCCCCCCCAGCGTCACATCGCACTAATTACTCCAACATGGAGGTACATGAATCCACCAGTAGCATGTTCTCTCTCTGTATGATGCTGTCAACGTGTGTGTTCCTGCAGCTCACGTGCGTTACACTTTACAGCAGTTTGATGAATGTTATTAATCCTGATTTGTCTTTACCAGAGTGTTCACAATACGACAAAAGCTGTTTCACATATTGATGCTTAAATAATGTTGAGTTAGTTGAATCTGCTTTTCTTTTTGGTCTTTGTGTGTGTGTGTGTGTGTGTGTGTGTGTGTGTGTGTGTGTGTGGGGTCAAATTCCGCCAAAATCCAACATGTGATTCTCTCTTCTGACAGGTTTCGTTTATTTTTCTCCCATTTCTCCATAGTAATGTGCTTTTTCGTGAGCAAGTCTGTCACGCTGACCTGCTGTGCACCGCTCATTCTCATGGGAGCGCGCTACTTCTACAGCAAGACCGTGATTCAGAGATACCTGGACTGTGCCCTGCAAACGGACATGGCCGACATAGAGGATTATTACATGAGAAACACAGGTAAGACGTGGGAGAGAGGTCCCGGATGTCACTGTGGTGTGCATGATGGGATGAACACATGTTGTCGTTTTGGCAATGCTCCAACACCAGAGTTGAAAAGATGATAAAGACACAGTTCAGATGTAGAAAAGTTAAGGTTTCCTAATGTCAGTGTAGACAGGAAAATCAAACCCTCTTAAATAAGCTCACTAAGAAAAGGAAATTGTGGACCAACTTAAAGAATGACTTAAACTGGTAACACACCAATCAATAAGGTTTCTTCAACTTAAATTTGTATTGATTCGTGTGACGACACTGTGGCACGTGGCCGGGTGTCCAGGCATCGCAGAGGCAGCTCATCAACTATCCCCGCCATGCCTCCACATTCCTCCTCTTCCACCGCTCCTCCTCCCCATCTCTCTCTCTCTCTCTCTCTCTCCTCATTCCTTCCCCCACTCGCTTCTTCTCCGGTCACAGGGGTGGGGGGGTGCATCACAGGGCAATTGATCAGGAAAACTGCTGATACACTTTCTTCAGCAGGCCCCGGCGTTGGCTCATTTCCTCCACTCAGGCTCCCAATCAGGAAAATCAATCGGCCCCTCGAGTCGTCCAGGACTCTTTTACTCAGTCAATTTGGGGTTTGAGGAATATGACGGTTAATTACATGACACTTTTCATACTTCCCCTTTTTACCCAAACCACATGGGCAATATAAAAAGCAGGTGTTGGTTAAGCCAGTCAAGTGCCCCCCCTCATTGTCTGGTTCCCTCTGACATTGTGCCCTGTGGACTGGTAATCCGCTGCACACACAATTGCAATTTAGCATTCCCATTATTGCTGCCGTGGCCACGCTGGTTTTAGAGGGGGGTCAGGCACCAGTGCTCCTGGACAATGCTCATGATTGTATCCAATGCGAACGGACTGGGCCCAGTGGGACCGACACCTGGGCACCGGCACGAAGACCCGACTGAGACGCACCTCTGAGTTTGATTTGTTTTAGCGAGTGAGGTGTGCACAGGATGACACGACTGACTGTCTGTACACAAGCTACACAAATCAATAATCTTATCTGGTGTGTGTGATGTGATCACTCACTCGGCTGCCACTTAAGGCCAGCTATCACCTTCTTCATTTGCTCCACAATAAAGCGAGCTCACGAAGGTGGAGGGGTTGTCAAGAAACCTCAGAAAACAATGGCTGGGAGTTGAAATGTAGATGGTTTGGTATTGATGAGGTTTCCTTGATTTAAAAGCTTCTGGTGTTTATACGCACAAATTACAATAACATGGATCCAGATTTTTCCAATCAAGCTGACCTTTAAAAGTAATTTTGGAAGGGTTAGACCATTATTGGACTCAAACAGATCAATAACAAATTAAAAAAGATGCAATTACCATACGACATCTGCCGGCATGAATCTGGTTGGAATTGAAAAACCAATAAAGAGTCAATCTGGAGTTGTCCATGGGCGTGTCAACAGCTACACTCCAATCACAGAGAGGGACAAGAGACAAAAGACAAAAGACTGAAATTATTTGTCCATAAGCTTTTATGAATGAGCAGCTGACCCTAATTCCTTGTTCTGCATCTATCTAATCCGGTTGTGGTCTCGCACTGGAAGATTAATCTATGTGTATTTGTGATATTAGATAATGGAGGGGCAGGAATCAGACAAGACATGTTTCCTCAAAATAAGAAGAAAGGATTGACGAGTTGCATCAGAGCTTATCTAATCAGGCTGTGCTCACATGGCTGCTCCCTCGCCTCTAGGCAGAGGATGATAAAAAGTATTTTCTGAAATAAAAGGAAAATGACAGTAAACACAGAAAGGATGTTTCTCATGTAGCCGGACGACAAACTCTCTGCCTTTGATTCGTCACTTGGCTCTGAAGCGGCTTAAAGCTTGTGAAGTAAGTGAAGATAATATAACGAGCCGAGCAGGCTGGAAGTGATACCAGCTCAGTGACGCCGGATGTTTAATGAGGCGGCATCACCACTGCAGGGTCTCATCAAGGCAGCAGGCATTATAAAACCTGCTGGTCAGCACCTCGGGGTGTGTGTGTGTGTGTGTCTCTGTGTGTGTGTGTGTGGGGCGAGTTTGAGCTTGACTCTGCTCCAGAGGAGAGAGAGAGAGAGCGTCTTCCTCCACCGCTACCTGCCGCGCTTATTTTAGCTCTGAATGACAGAAAGAGGGAAGCAGACAGAGAGAGAGAGGGGGGAGGGATGTGTGAAGGGAGGGAAGGAGGCGCACGCTACATGAAATGGGGGGCAACAGAAGAAGAAAGGGAGTGCAACTCCACTACACAATATCATTTTGTGTGTATGTTGGAGAGAATTAAAGAGTACGCTGGTTAGAGGGTTCCCTGGAGTATGTTACAGACTCGTCAGCTGAAGCACCTCAGATTTACAAGCCATCCCTCCTTCTATCCTCTCCTCCCCTATCCCTCCCTTTTGTCTCCCACCTGTACTGGTCCACCTCCTCCTCCTCCTCCTCCTCCTCCTCCTCCTCCTCCTCCTCCTCCTCCTCCTCCTCGTCTTCCTCTCAGAGTCTCATCCCTGCAGCAGCCAACTGGGTTATCCATCATCAAACAATGTTTCCTTCCAGCCAAGGAAACAGCCGTCGGTATCTAGGAAAAGAAAATGCATGGAAATACGTTCTTTAAGTTCTTTATTTACTCTGGTTCTGCAATCGGTGGAAGAACTAAAGTTTAAAAGTCTCATGAATGACTTTAATTACTCAGAAAGATGACGTAGAAGCAAAGAGGACAGACGCACAACCTCCATTTGTTGTCCTGTCCACGAGTGTCTGTCTGTCCCGGGTCAGCTCCTGGTGGGAAAGTGGAGCCCTCACTCCTCCGCTTGCCTTTTGCTTCGCTCGGCGACTACGTGAACATGTGTATCTGTTGTCTGTCGCGTGTTGTGAGGAAGTGGAGCCGCTCATTAATAATTCATTGTGATCTCAGTGGCCTCGGCCTCTGGTTCACGTTCTGTCTCAAATCAATATACTGAACAAAGGCACTCGTTGGAAAGAACAGATGACGAAGAGGGGGGCGGCGGCATTAACTGCGGCGATTCCCCCCCCCTCACCCCAGCTCTCTGGTGGCCAATCACGAGGCTTGATTACAACAATTAAGTGTTTTAACGCTTGCTATTGATAAGGGGTGGGGGGGGGGATTAGTTGTGTTGTCGATAGATCGATAGATTCAGCAGAAATCAGCTTGATTCCAAATATAGAGAGGGATTCATATTTAACGGGCTGCAGTCACATTCTTAATGTCGGTGTGCAGCACACCCTGATGACCTTTGACCCCAGGGACTCAGGGCAAGTTGGCTGTAGCCGCAGTAGCCAGGAGAACAATGGCATGTGCCCAGTAAAGGGTAGAATGTGTGTTAAATGTGCACGTGTGCATACAAACAACATGTGTTGTCACGTTGATGGACAGGAAGTCAGTTAAACCAACAGTGAAGGGCCGGATAATGAGTTCCTCCGAGCTAATGGCAAGTGTGTACCGTACACACACACACAGACACACACACACACACGTGATAACACACAGGTCAGTGCATCAGGGCCGAGTTGAGCTTGAAGACCAAGTTAATGGCAAAGGCTCTTTTTTTTCAATACACATGAATTATTCATCGGTTTTAACGGATGTGTAAAGTTTGTCCTGTGTCGGACGGTCACCTCCTTTCAACCCTCATCTGGAGAAGCTGCTGATGTGTTGGTTATGCATGACAGGTCACTCCATACTCCCAGCATGCACTCTGATCAGAGGAGAAGGGCATGTCTGTGTGTATGCGTGTGTTTGTGTGGAATTTAAAGAGGTTGTATTTGACCTTGCTGAATAGACCAAGCAGCAATCTGGGTTTGTGATGTTAAAAAACCTAAAGAAACCCAAAAAACAATAAGAAAGAATCCACAGAGAAGGAGAGAAGCAGCTTAAGAGCTTCCATCCGGACCCACAGGGCTCAGAGAGCGTCGGGCTGACAGAGGAGTGAGTCGGTGAGTCGGTGTCTAGACTGAACGCCTATCAAGCGAATTAGCCCTCTAGGTTTCATCCGAAGGAAAAGAGAATAATCTCGTTAGACGCAAGTTTGTGCTCCTGAGTGTGCGACTGCTTCACACAGAGTTCTGCTTCACACAGGGTTGATATCCCAGAGTCTGGAACACTCCCACCCACCCAACATGCAGGCAGGCTTATTAATATCCTTATAAAGACGAATCAGATGAAGAGCACACTCGTCAGATTTGCTCTCGCTGGGAGTGAGAGTCATTACCGATGAGCTCCGAGCTCTTCCTCTCCCCTGCTTGATTGACTGTATTCTCTTGTCTTGAGATCAGTATTGTCCAGACCCCTCCCCCGCGGTAAGAACGGTAGATTTGCCGACCTCCCCTCCTCCCTCCTCTTGCGTTTGTGTGCAATAATGGATCCTTTCAGTCTCATCACTACTACTGGTAACGCAGATGCCTCCTCCTCCTCCTCCTCCTCCTCCTCCTCCTCCTCCTCCTCCTCCTCCTCTTTCTTCCAGAGACGACAGACAAATGACTTATTCTTCTTCATTGTTCTGTTCTCCTCTCGTTTTTATCACTTTTTCCAACTTCATAAGACTTTCTCTTACACCGTGTCACTACTCTGTGAGGCTTGACTCCTACTGGGCGAAAAAAGCAAAATCAAGAGATTGGCTCCATCCATAATTAATCATTAATTAGGCTTCCTCCTCTGGGGACCATGAACATCCATATGCATTCTTCACATCTGTCCATGCAGTAACTGCAGAGATATTTCAGCCTGTATCAAAGTCCTGGACCGACTGGGAGACTGACCACTCCCAGCTCCTTGCCTCTAGCGCGGCTGCTGGGATCCTTTAATGAAACCCACTTCATATCACTGAGTGGCCCGCACAGCCCGGCAGTTAAGTGCCTTGCCCAAGAGAGGCTTTACAAAAGGCTGTTAAAGGGAAAGAGGAGAGAAGGAACACCGCTTCCTCTAAACTCAGGGATTACCTAAAAAAAAATACATGCACATATGCAACAGTAGCTGTACCTTTTAGAGAAGAGAATCTGGAGTGTCACATTACGGCTTTTCCTCTTTTCTTGAGCTAAAATACTCCTGTAACTTTCTCTCTCTCTCTCTCTCCCTTTGTTATTTCCATGTCTCTCTATCCATTTTTCTATCTCTCAGGAAGCTCACAATAGAAATAGCCTTGTCTCTCAGTTTTTACAGTGTCAGTGTTGGATGCGGCAGATGTGAAGTTTCCTTTTGGAAGTTCCCAAGGAAGTAACGGTCTCACCCCTGTCCGTCTGTTTGTAGGTTTGTTTGTTTTGCACTGAACAGATTTCCACGATACTTGGTGGAAGGATGGGACACGAGAGAGAACCCATTAAATGTTGACCTGGATCCGTATGAAGGTGCAAATCCTGGAATGTTTAAAAAAATATATTTGACATTTTCACTAATTTACCAGGGAATGATTAATGGGAGAATTTAGGGATTTGATTTCAATGACTGGCCACACGAGGCGACACCACCACTTTGACATCTGCCTGTAATGAAACATCGCTCTTTAGTATTAGCTCAGGCTCCCAGACACTTACAACTTTACAAATCCCAGCCACACAGACGATTCTCTTCGAGGCTCATCAGACCAGAGCGTCTCATAATCAACTTGGCCCTTTGCCGCTGAGGCCTCAGACGGCAGAGAGACTCTGGCTCAGGGTATTTTTCAATTTGCAGGAATTAAGCGATGGAATTGCAGACGACTATCTGACCCACATCTCTTCAGAGACGGAGCAAACAATTCCTTCACATTTTTTAATTTCCTGAGAGCAAAGTTTCCCACCAGTGCGTCCGTACCAGAGACCAAAACCCGACTTGACCACCGTGAACCTACGACTGGGGTCACGGGGTATTTTTGAGATATTTGGAATATCTAGGAGTCTTCTTGCATATAATGAAGAAAGCAAACCCTGTGGCAGATTAATGAAACAGTGGTTGCTCACTGGTTTGACTGGGAGTTGCTCAGGCTTCCCTGTAGCTGCTGAATCCTGCAAATGACAGTTGTTTGATTCGGTAAACAGAAGCCTTGAGTCAGATCAGCTTGATTGAAGCCCAGAGGGGCATGAAATCCACTCTAACATGCGAGGAATCCAGCAGGAGCATGATGTCAGTGTGACTGTTTGTTTGTGCATGTGACTAATGGAGAGATTCAGCAGAAAGGAAGCAAGATGTTTCAATGAACTGAAAGCTACGCAGGCATTCAGAGGAATCCAGGATTAAGAAGTTAAACATCTTACTGTACTATTATCAGTGAAAGAGCCATTTGACAGCAAAAAGGGAACATAATACACAGACACAATGTCTCTGTGTGAAAGTGAAGAGCTCAGAAACTGCAGCTTCAGTGTAGACTGATATTGAAGCTCTGTGCTCTGGTGGAGGAGCACTGTCTGATCTGTACTGGTCTAACCTTGTTTGTGTGTCTGTCTGTGTGATTGTCTGATGCATCGCAGCAAGTCTCTGACACAGGATGAGCTGCTGTTAAAATGTTTAGATCCTGTTTATGAAATTATCACGTGACAAAATTAGATTCAAATTCTCTTTGTGATGGAATCAGATGTAATAATTTAAGGGTTTTTCCTCCTGCAGAAACTACTATTATACTATATATACTATTAAAGTACTACCTACATGTCTAAACTCTCAGTACGTATAGAACAAATGATCCTAAAAGAAATGGCATTAAAGGAATAGTTTGACTTTTTAAGGGAAATAAGCTTCTTCACTTTGTTAAGTCAGATTTGAGGAGCAGTAGAATCTTTATCATAAATACTCCCACCAGCAGATAGCTTAGCACAAAGACTGGAAACGGGGGGAAACTGCTAGCTGGTCTTTCCAAAATCTCCAAATAAGCAAATTCAACAAGTCAGTCAAACTAAAAACTCTTGTTTAAATGAAATAAATGTATTAAATACAACTATTTGAGGGCAGATAGAGATTTTGTGTCTTATGGACTAAGAGTTTTTAAGCCTTATGCTAAGCTACGCTAATTGACCTCTGGCTTGTCCAAACACTCCATTAACAAATGTTTAACTCCAGCGTTTGTAACACAACTCTTGAACTAATCTGATCGCTGTCTCGTCCCCTTGTCTCCGTCAGGCTCCTGCTTCTGGGTGGCGGTGCTGGACGGACGCGTGGTCGGCATCGTGGCGGCGCAGGGCCGCGAGGACGACAACACGGTGGAGCTGCAGCGCATGTCGGTGGACTCGAACTACCGCGGCAAAGGCATCGCCAAGGCCCTGGGGCGCCGCGTGCTGGAGTTCGCCGTGCGCAACAACTACGCCGCCATCATCCTGGGCACGACGGCCGTGAAGCTGGCGGCCCACAAGCTGTACGAGTCGCTGGGCTTCCGCCGAACGGGCCAGAGCGAGGACTACCGGCTCCCCGGGATGAGCCGCTCGCCGCTGGAGAGGCTCTTCTTCCAGATCCGCTACAGCCGCTACCGCCTGCAGCTCCGTGAGGACTGAGGGGTGCCAGGGAGAGAGGGAGAGAGGGGGAGATGGAGAAAGAGAGAGAGAGAGAGAGAGAGAGAGAGAGCAACACCCTTCCTTCACCTGAGAGCCCCGACTGCATCCTCTCCTCCGACGTCTTCTATTTATTTTGTGTCCCTAGAGATAAGTTCAAGTTCTTCTGCTCTTTCATCCTCACTGACGTCTCCACGACTCTTTCTCTTGCTGTTGTTTTTGTTTTATACTTTTTACATTTTAAATAAGAGTTTGTTTCTTTTTCTTCTATTTTATTAATCAATCATTTTTTTTAGTACATTAAGTAACATTAGTAGAAAAGGTGCCCGTCCCTTTTCATTGTGGGATAAACAACAACTAATTATGGGATGCCAACCATATAACAACCCCCCCAGCCCCTTAAGATCATGAGAGTCAAACCAAAACCCTTTAATTTCTATTCCACTGTGCCCCCCCCCAACGCAAACCTCCCCTTCAGTCTGAGAATATTCCATGAAGTCCCCCACCCCCCCCAGTGAGACTCCACAGGTCTATATGTGTGTATATTTGGTAAATGCTCTGTATTTATAAAGTGCTGTTCTAGTCGTGATGACCTCAAAGCGCTTTAGAGAACAGTTTATTACCATTCACACATTCACACAGCACTTTTATTTATTTTTTTGCTATGATGGGAAAGACTGGGATCGAACCGCCCGACCTTCTGGTGGGAGGACGACCGCTCTACCCCCCAGCCACAGCCGCCCCCTATATACATATATTTATGTATCAGTGTATGATGGCTTCCTTACGAAACAAACACACACAAACAGACAAACACACACACACACACACACACACACACACACACACACATACACACGTCTCTCAAGACACCATATTGAAGCACAGCAAGTGTGTTGCTGACCCCCACAGTGAGAGAGAGGAGGACAGGATGGTTACCGGAATATATGTGTGTGTGTGTGTATTCTGCAGGAATCAACACATTGCATCTTCCTCACAACACAATCCTCCTCCTCCTCTTCCTCTTCCACTAATAATCGGATTGGATCTCTCCTTCCTTTCTATTTGACTTTTCTTAGATTCACCATCAGTTAATTGCTCCTTTTATCTCACCGGAGCTGTGGAGAGGGTCTCTGATTGGTCGAAGTGACAGGAGGGGTGTGTATGTTTGTGTGATTGTTGGGCGCGTGTGACTGTGTGTGTGTGTGTGTGTGTGAGTGTGTTTGACTAGGACATGGTCGGACGTACAACCACGTCTTAAAGAACTGAGCTATTTTATTTTCTGCGTGAACAGAAGCGCATGTTTTCTTGTTTTGATTCAAATATTAACGACACATTGATACTTTCTACTTGTACTTGTTTACTGACTGAATCAAGGTGAAGCCTAACATTTTGAATATGTTTACTATTTGACTGACAATTAGTAATTTTATAACTTTGAACACAGTGTATGCAACACAGTAGCTCCAGTTTAACCCTCCACACACTTAAACCAGGTTATTAGGTGGAACCAATGGTTTACTGGCAATACTTGCGTTTCCTACAGAACATAACTGAGCACAAATAGCAAATAATGATTGAAACTAATATACTCGCATTATTAACCCCTCCCCCCCTCCTCTACCCATTCACCTAATATTGCGAATAGTGTTGAAAACTCATGTAGCTAACTGAACGTCAACACCTCTCTCCATCTCCATCCTCCGAAACCTCCCACCAGCAGTAGATCCAGCCATCCACTACTCTGAGCCCGAGTTGTGTCATCAAATCATTTGTAAAAAGCTGATTTTAAAACAAAATACGACAAAAAAAAATCACAAAAACAAGAAAAACAAGATAACAAAAAAAGTGAATACAATCGTACCCGTCATGAAGTTAGCACCGACCCTTGAAAACTTCCCCCTCCCCCCCGTTCATGAATCTGTCTGCAACCCTGGGCTAGACCCCACACCTTCCGTTTGACCCCCGCGGCGACCTTTGACTCGCCCTCGTCCCAGGCCTGACTCACCCCGCCCATCTCTGCATGCGCCACAGAGCCTTGCTGCACTGCTTTGACTCCATTTGAAGCTTGTTGGACCAACCTTAAACCCTGCCCCCCCCTGCTGTGATGCCATCTAGGCAGTATGGCGCTGCCTCTGCGACAAATTAGTGAGAGGGGGTGACTGGTAAATTGAGACAGTGTGTGTGTCAGTGTGTGTGTGTGTGTGTGGGAGGTTTAAGTTGTCGCAGACGTAGGAAACACTCACCAACCGCAGCGCTGCCTGGATGACATCGTGCCCGTCAGCCAAACAACTGTAGAATGCAAAAAGCAATGCAAGCGTGGCATGCCTCTGTACCCGGTGTGTGTACGGTGCCTGCCCCTGGAGAAGTACAGAAAAAAAATAACACAACAACTGATTATATATATATATATCAACAAACAATATATATAAATATATTTAAAAAGAAAATAAGCTTCTTTTTCTTTTTTAGATGAAAATATAAAAGAAATGTGTGTTTCTAAAAGTGTACTATTTGCATGAAATGTGTCTTTGAATGCAAATATCACTTTTCGGGGAGACGCTCCTCGCACATGGCATCCAGTGGAACCAGAGACTTGTGACTTTTTGTTTTTATACCAGTTTATTTTTATTTGAAATGATGCGAGGGAATCTGTCGGACGTAGCAAAAATGAAATCCCATTCTAAAAAATCCTTTGTAGATTTGTGCGTCGCTGGCTGGAGGCCGGAGGTTACTTTTGTATTTCTTGATGGGAGTGGGAGCACGGGGGTTAAACCAGTTTGTCGTCAGGTTCCCAGTCAACGGGCATTTAGTGAAAGATGCACAGGAAGTCACGTTTTCCAATGCACAGGAAAATGCAAGCAGTGAAGTCAGGTGTCATAGGAAAATCCTCAAACCTCCAAAAATGTACTTATATCTAATATTTACCTGTTTTACAAACGCAAGGGCACAAATGCACTGAAAGCATCAAACGGTTTTTGTTTCCATGTGAGGTTTTCATATCATCGGCTTTGAACGTGGGTTGAGCGAGGGAGGGAGGGAGAGAGAGCGAGAGAGAGAGAAAAGAGGACGGGATGTGTTTTGTGATGTTTCCTGAGCAACAGCCTCCCCCCCGACCTTCACACAGCTCTAACAAGCTTCCCATTAAAACCAAGCAGGAAAGTAGAAAACATCCAAACAAACCGTTTTAACTCGAGGAGCAAAAATCCGATATCGCAGCTGGAGTTTGTTATTTAGCTAACGCTCGATGCTGAGCCACTTTCTGCCGCTGCCACTCTCAAGTGTTGTTTGCCTGATGAAATTTAAAATGCTCCTTTATGTAGTTTTTCTTTTCGGTGTGAGGTATTATCGGTACATACTCCGAACACAAAGGTATTATTCAAAACGCCTTCGCCAATGAACGCCTCATGCCCTGGAACCAGACAAGTGGAGTATATCTTGTGGACTCGCATGGCTTGAGGTTTATAGCTCAAAGGTGATTTTTTTGAAATTGTAAAGACGAAGTGCACTGACTATATTTGCATTTATGTGTGTTTCTACTTTCATGTGAATGCTCTGCTGTACCCTCACCGCCCGTTTGACCCCCCGGTACGGCTACTCAATGTTAGAAATGTAGTAATTAAACTGTATGCAACTTCTACCAGAGGGTACATTTATAGACAAACCACGCCTCTGAAATGTTCTGCTGATGTACAATCCAAGAAAAATAACAAAAAAACAATCTCACACTTTTTGTATTTGTTTTTTTCTGTGATTTTATTTTGTATTTCTTTGGGGGGGGAGTGAGAGTGTTGTTTTCCTGTCAGTTGAGGTTTGACAACTCCGCCACACAAAGGCTCCTCCAGCAGGAGAAGGCTATTTTTGGTTACAAGTGCTTATCCCCCCCCAAAAAAAACACACAATCACGATGCCCTCTCTCTCCGACGGCAGACACAGAGGCACAAGCCGAGGCCGCTGACGTCAGCAGTTTTTTTCTAATTCTTAAAACGTGGTCACAGGGAGTTCTGGTGGTTTGAAACGATGAAATGAAACCGAATGATCATTTATCATTTAATTGTCTTTTTATTCAGTTAGTCTACTGGCGAAGGAGCGTATCATTCAAAACTGCACAAATGTACAGATCCTGTGGTTGTGTTACTCTGATTGTGTGTGTCCTAACTCAATGGTAACACTCACAGGCATGAATGTAAACCACTCATATGTTTGGTCATAGAAAGGTGTCTTATGTTTTGACTCTTTTTTTCTGGTTTCTTGTTTTACTTTGTGGAAGAGAAGAAACCAGTGATGAAACCAGTGATGAAACCAGTTCACTGGACGTCAGGCATTCTTCTGTGTGACTGTAAATATCCGTATCATTACTAATCCCCGATGTATTATTTACTGCGACCCGTCATCTTTTACCCCGATGGGAGTTTATTTTTGTCTCAGAAGATGGCTGTCGCCTGGAATGTTCCACCTAAGGAGGAGGGCGAGGGGACGAGGGAGGAATGTACCACCTGGGCAGTTTCAAGGGGGTGGGTGGGTGACGTCTGCAGCATCACAGCTCCACAGCATGGACTCCCTCTCTCTCTCTCTCCTGCGCTCTGCTGTGGCGAGTACATGCAGACTCACTCTGGACTGAGGCCACAGGTGCCAAGGACACATAAGCACTTGTAGCACAACTGTGTCTTGTTTTGCTATTACAGTACAGGTAGTTTTTGATTTATTTATTTTTTTATATTTCCTATAAGAATGCTCTCCTGTGTTCCTCCCGACTGTGTGTATCTCTGAGGAGCGTACACAATACACAAGTCGTGACACCATCGTATTTAATTCACACTCTGGCCCACAGCTATTTTTGGAGGAGGACATTTTCCAAAGTTTCTCTTTTTCTGCACGACCCCGAAACGAAACTCTAATTGGTTTTATTTGGAAGAATCCTGCCCACGGTGCCATCTAGTCAAGCAATAAACACAAAACCCACAAACTAATGACACATTATGTACAAGGATATTATTAAAAACATGAAATGCTGCATCTCCCTTATCCTGTACCAATTAGTGACAGTGACCACTCGCTGTATCGAAGCCTGGAGGGTGTGTGATTGTAAAAATGTTTGTTTTTTGTATTTTCTTTACAAAGATGTGTTTTTTGAAAAACTCAAAAGTTGAAGTATCTGTACAGATGTCAACAGGAAACGGGGGGAATGACAAGAGGGGGAAAGTGGATGCTAAAGAATGAGCGGCTCAAGCAGACAGGGAGAAAGATAAGATAAGATGGCGTAAACCGGACTCTGAAAGTGCTTCGTGCTGCGCTGAGCTTTTATTTAAAACGCAAAGACTTCCGACACTTCGGAGTCGCGCACTGCAACTCTACCGTCAACACAACTGAAATAATCCATTCCAAACATGCTGCAGCTGCTAGAATCACAACAAGCAACCATGTGGACTCTCCTCACGAGTTAGTCACTGTAAAGATGTAAAGTATATTGTATTGTAAATAGCATCTGGGGGTCATTTTTACTCCTTTTGTAAACAGAAACTGTGGATTTAAAATATATAAAATATATTTTAAAGATATTTACAGCACTAGGAAAGAGATTCTCCAGTAGGGCAGGTGTGTGGTCATCTGTGCTACATCACAACAAATCCATACTGACTAACAGCAGCCACTTTCAGAGGAGACCTCACACGCCATCTTAGCCCCGCGGCCTCAGAGGAGGAACCGCTGACAGATCCGGAGTCAGCTTGGTCCCGCCTGTCTGCTTGAGCTCTCATGTCGTCAGAGCAGCTCGGTGATCTTACAGCAGAGAACCAGACACAGCTCTGGACGGAGCAATAGAGCTACAGCGAGCTGCTGCAGGGCGAGGGTCTCTCTCTCTCTCTCTCTCTCGCTCTGCTCCGGAGAGCCCTGTCCAGGCTGTTGTCTGTTGCCGGGAAACCAGGCCGCACAAAGCACAGCAGGGGGGATTGATATGCAGCCACACTGTGGGGAGGCAGGCGGGTCAAGCAGCCGGCCATGAGAGAGCAATGGGAGGAAGGATTGATGGATAGATTGATTAGACGGATCCTCTTCGGGGGGGAAGGGAGTTAAAATGTAACTGAGGGAACCTTGTAACCGAGGGGGGGGGCGGGGGACCACCAGGGGAAGGAAGGGTGTTTTAGGAATTTGAGAAAATAGGCCCAGAGGGATGTGAAGTAGAGCGATGGGTCAACAGCACCTGAGGACCACTGGGCTAGAGCAGCTAGAGGAAAGAGCAAGAAAAAGGAAAGAGTCCATATTACAGGGAAGGACGATGCACGGAAGAGAAGAGAAGGCTCTGGGATTCACAGGGGGGGAGAGAGAGTAGATACTGGTTCCACTGGTCCGCCCCCCGACCCCAGTGACACTGACAACCTGCTTCTTATCGGGGGTCTGTTATAGCTTTCAGTTCCCTTTCTGCCATTCCTTTGGACGACTGCTGTTATTACCACCCGGGGATTAACTCTTATTATTATGATTATTTTACGCTTTCTTTTATACTGACAACAACTGGAACACTGTACAGATGTAAAGAGGGGATTACTTGCATTATGACGATGATTGAAACATGGATGTACATATATTGTATCAATTAAAAATGACGATGCATTAAGCTTTTATTTGTTGCAGCTGTAAACTTATTTTTTAACCGATTACACGGACAAATCAGATTTACTGTCACCTCGAAGTCAGCGATCACGACCGTAATGATTTATCTGGATTACTTACACATCACACACGGTCGCCATGGCAGCTGGGGGGAAGCTTGTCCTGTTGCCCTTGACAACTGGCCTCCAAGGGAACCCTCAGGCCTTCACCTGTTAACGGCAGGAGGCCATTAGTCCGTGGAACTATGACACTGAAATATGACACAAGATATGAAGGCAAACCAAAAAAGTATTTTTACATTATTTTATTAACCCACTTACTGTATAAATAGGCATTAAATATGAATTATTCAGTTTTTATGACTTGCTGCCAGATCATTTACTGCTGAAATAAGCAAAACAAAAAGTGTTAGAGATTAATCCTGAACACAAAGGAGTTTAAAACACTGAGAAAACAACTTTATTTGTGTGTGTGTTTTACCTCCACACCTACTTTGAGCACCCCTGATCCAAAAGTGCAGAGAGCTCTCTAGAATTTGAACACACCGGTCTCACACTCCCCTCTCAAAAAGAGGAGGAGGGGGGGTGGGGTAAGGCCTTGCACTCTGAATATCTGCGGAACAATGAGAGAATAGAAGAGACCGATTTCCATAACACTGTCCGTGGCCGTGGCTCTGGACTGCTCACACTGACCCGGGGGAGAAAAGCTTCCCCTTACATCAGCGCACGGAGAGCACATTCCTGCTCGTGGGTTCAATGGGCAACCCGAAGGGCCACCGCGCCGCCCAAGGGAGGAAGCTAGAGGAACGTAAATACACAACGAGACGAGAGCCTTCAGGGCCACCTTTTGTGACCCACCGAGGAAGTGACAGCTCCTCTAATCAGGAGGCAACATGAGGTGGCGTTTCAAATAGGTAATGGGGGCTGAGGCATTGTTTGAGATGTCACATGGCCCCGTCCTGTGGGCTTAAAGGGTCTTAATTGGAGAAGAGTATAAAAGGAGCAGAGAGGGTCTCGCTGTGGCTGCCAGAAACAAGGAAAGTCGGTCAGTGTGCCTGGAAGGTGGCGAGTGTGCTCGAGTGCGTTTGTGGTGTGTAGGGGAAAAGAAAACTGTGTTTATCCTTGTGTACGGGCATTTGTGGAATGTGTGTGTGTGTGAGAAAGAGAGAGAAGCAGGAACAAGACAAAGGGGAGAGTGGGCTCGAGCCAAACGAGCAGATAAAAGATGAGCTGGAGAGAGAGAGCGAGGCGCGGACTCACAGCGAGCAGAATTAGATCATCTGCTTTGAATCAGCTCAATAAAACACAAAAGGTTTCAACGCATTAAAGAAACTCAACATCTGACTAATACGATTGACTTTGTCTCAACTCCCAGTGGCTGTGTTCGCATCCCGGAAAACTCCCTCACTGAAATCTCTCAATGATCGTTAGAGTTGAAATACAAGAATATTATCCTGCTTTCATTTTGCTACGCTTCTGTAAAATTATCCTTTTAAATTCGACACGCAAATTAGCTTAAATTAATTGAGATTTAGTGCCTACACACAGAAAAACATAAATAAAATGGTTGTTAGGTTCATCATCAGCAAAGAGGTTTTGTAAGAACAGGATAAATGCTATTTTTATTCAGCACAAACAAGGTACTACAACAATAAAAACACGAAAGTCTGAGAAAACGCAGAACAACATATTTCACGTGTACAGTAGCCAAACTGCTTTAAAAGCCAATTCCACGAACTGATAAATATCGAGCACTCCCAGCAAACATGGAGCTTCACCTTGGCAACGAGGCAGAGAAAACAGTGTTGGTCTTAAACGAGATAGTGTGAAAACGGAGGAGGAGACGAGTAGGAAGAGGATGGATAGAGAGAGAGAGAGAGAGAGGAGAAGAGAGAGAGAGAGAGAGCGAGCGAGAGGAGAGAGAGAACCGGTGCGATCCAGTCTGTGGCTCCTGCCGTTGCCCCCGGATACGGATGGAGAGGAAGCGCGAATTTGGAGCTGGAAGGAGCTGCAGCTGCCTGGTTACCATAGCGATGTGGATACAGGACGAGGGAAGAGAGAGAGAGGCGGGTGGAAACGAGAAGATGTGAAACACACCAAGAGAGATGGGGGGTGTATCTTGTTGAACAATGGTGAAGTGGAAAGGTGTTGATGAAAGGAAGAGAGGAGGAAGGACTCAAAGAGAAGGAGATGATGAAGGGATCTTAAGCTCAGTCATGGACCCCCAGGACTTCCCACTGGACACCACCACCTTAGAGGGGACCTAGGAAAACACACACACACACACACACACACACAACACACAACACACATCACACACACACACACACACAGAAGGGAAAAAGTTATATTTTCTAGTTGTATTTTTGAAGGCACAATATTCACGAGTAGTTGAAAACCTTAAAAATACGTAAAATGTGAGTCCTGTGGTTTGTTGTCAACATTTTTAAAAAATCAATACTTCTATTAATAATTATTGGTTTTATTGACTGTGCCTCCATTAGCCTGGGTGACATGGTTTACCAAAGCCACAGAGTGACGACTGACTCTATTTTAAAAGTTAAATGATTTTACTTTCAGGCTGTGGTCACTGACCTTGAGATGGACGCCCAGCTGGTCGATGTGCTGCAGGGACTCCATGGTGCTCTTCACCAACGCTACACACACACAGGAAGCCACACAAATATTATAAATCTTGTTATAGTCATAATCATGGTTACTAAGTGATTTCCAAAGCCGATATTTAATCTAGTGCATTCACCTGCAAAGTTTTCCACCTGTGAGTCTTCCACTTCATACAGGAGCTCGTCATGGAGCTGTGCTATCAGCCTTCAGTTACACACACACACACAGAAAAATACATAAAACAGCAACTGTTACAACACATCTAACACAAGTACCAGTAAGATCTGTGGCACCCAGCTGATCCCCAGTGTCTCCATCAACTCCCCCAACATATTCATCTGGTTCTGGTGAAAATCTGGCTCGCTCATCAAGTGTGTTTACTCGAGCTGAATGTTTGGTGTGTGTGACTCGGGAGAAAGTCACAACTCTTCACAAAGCATTTGGCTCGTAAACCAGTGACTTCTTCTTGTGTGGTTCAATGTGACAGACTCAATCATTGTGTAGACTCAGAGAGATGTGAGGAGTGAGGAGACAGTGTGTGTCTTTTCCTGGTATAACACTGGAGAAATGGTTTGTAATAGGAGCCTCCTCAGCTCAGTAGCCCCATGTTTCATGGTTGTACCTGGCGGTGAGCGAGGTGGTGGACACCAGGTTGAAGATCCGGATCATGGCCACTTTACAGAGATCAGCAGCAGAACCTGCGAACACGTACACATGAGGTTGAGCGCACGTACGTTTCCAAGTGGTTGTGCAACTGTCAGTGATCCCACCTTGGACTGTAAAGTTCACAGCCTGCCTTTCAGCCTGCATGCGGATTCCCCAATCTGGAGAGTTGATGTTGGGGAGGGTTCTTCTACGACCCATGATGGACAACACGTAGCCTAGAACAAGCAGAGAAGAGTCATGATCAATGTTTCCAGGCACGTTCTTGTCTTCAGTTGACTTTATGCATATTTAGACCAGCATTGTTCCTAAGGGCTGGTCCTCTCTCATGACCAAGGACACAAAAATCTATATTAATCGGCCTCTATAACCTCAGTGGAGACAAATTCACATTTTGAATGAATTCAGCGATTCATCCACGAAGCCACAAAGAACAGTTACATGTCAGGCCATTTGTTGATGCAGCATTATCGGTGATTATGGTAACAGTAAGCTTACAATGACACACACACACACACACACACACACACACACACACACAGGCATGCAACACAAACACACACACACAAACCATTGCATCCACGTAACAAGTACAAAAGCAAAGAATTCAGGCCCTCAAACACATTGGAGTACAATAATGTGTGTGATGCACAAAATACACAAACAGGTATGCAACACACGTTTAAACACACACGCACATACACACCCACCCACTCACTCACAGTGGGCCCAGTACATTCCACCAGCTGAACAACAATGGAGCAGGCTTTACAGCTAAATCCCTGTAGTATCCCGTACTATGAGGAAAGCCAACCGTGGCATGAAACCTGAATGACCCTCTTCCCAGAACACACACACACCTACACACACAATCACGAACACAGGCATTAATGCATAGGAAATGAGCGCACACCACTGGAAACAAACACAAAAACCAACTCACTGTGAATCCACCCATGACACACAAGTGTGACCTTTTCACGAAGAATGTGACCTTTGTTCCGGGCCCCAGTGACAGGGACGTGTAGTGTACTTTAGGTCAGTGAAAGCACATCGCACAAATGTTCCATTTATGGACAGGTATGACTGGGAATCACGTGAACCATACTGGAATGTGTGTGTTGGTTGGACTCCGTGTTCTGGATTTTCAACTGTCAATAACTCTGCTTTTCAAGTTCAATCTGTTTTCACGTGGCTCAGGGAGAGTGGCAGAATAGTTGATGGGCAACAAATCATCATAATAATTCACTGTTTTAAACTAATGAACCTTCAGATGTATTAACTAAATTATGTGTTATTTAATGTTGTAAAAATCAATTTTTTCAATATGGATCAATATGAACACACACACTTAAAAATGTAAATATTAAAGCAAATATATTTCTGCACTGTTTACTCTGTAACTAAACTAAAGTTTATCGGCAAACGTTGAAATCAATGAACCAATGTGGACAGAACTTTAATTAGTATCTTAATATTGTTTTTGTTCTTTATTGCCTTCTATTCTACTTTATTAATTTGAGATGTAAGACTTGTAATTAAAAAAAGGACTAAAATAATTGCAATAGCTGCAGTTTGACTTTCTTCATTATTCTTATCCATAGCATTAAGTGCTACTGCCTTTTGTATTTTCAAGTTTCTGTCTTCATTCTCTGCAGTTATGAAATATCCAAACAGATTTGTGCATGAAGAATTTGAGCGTCAGAGCCTGGACGTGCTGATGTGTGAGTGTTAGCTCAGCAGGGTGTTTACATATCCGTGCAGATAAAGGCTTCCCTTTGTCTGTCGAGGCCTCTGAAGAGTTGACTCATTCCTTGTCTCTGTGATTCCCCTCGTTGTGTGTGTTTTTTTTGAAATCCTCCTTCTTTCTACGTCCTTCTTTAAAACCTCAGACGGTCGTGTGAAGGTGTGACACTCGTCTCAGGAGCTTTAATGAAATGTGCACGATATGAAGAACAACAGGACAGGCTTACCCAGAGTGGAGGCTTCAGCTCATTTTAATATCAAACACAGTGAGTTTCAAACACTGTTCAGAGAAGCACAACCCTGGCAACTATTCAATATTCCTTCTCTGGTTCTCATCTCTGTTCCGTTCCTCCTGGGTTTCATTTTATGCTTCTGTCTCTATGAAATCTTCTCCTCCTTTTACTTCTTCTTACTTCTCTATGTGCCATCTCCCCCTGACTGTGAAACCGTGACATTAACTTCACCTTCGCTTCGCCCCTGTCCCAGACGCTTCTAACAAATATGACAGCAGCTGAGCCTGCACCTCGTCTCTGAGCAGAATCCTGCTGTGTCAGATACCAATCAACTCTTAACTCAGAGAACAAGGAGCTACAGCAGTAATCTCTGCTCTGAGCCTCAATCCACCAGCTCCAGCCGGTGGATCTGGTGTGATGTTTGCACGTCTCCCCCCCGGCCAGCACAGACCATCTTAATCGATCTGCTTTATCCCTGCTGTGGAGTGAGAGGGGGGGTGCGACCGAAGGGGAAGCGATTTGAGAACAAGTGGCGTTGAGGAAAGTGCGAGGGAGACACGAGAAAACGCTAACAGTAAAAGAGGGAGAGAGAGCCAGCCAGACAGACTGAGGGACGGAGCGTGTGGGACGAGCAGGGGCTGATAAATCCCAGCAGCGTCTCCGATGGGAGCGTCGCCATGGTGATGAGCTGGTTTAAAGCCGAATGCTGGGCGCTTCATCGCTCGGCCACGGAGAAGGAGGAGGCTTTCCACTGTGATCCATGTGCAGCCTTTTTTTGGGGGGGGGAGAATGAGTCCAGAGCGCTGTGTAGATGAAGAAGCTGACACAGAGGAAACAGGGGAGGTCAAGAGTAATCTGATTAGGTTGCAACTGGTTTACACGTCAGCCAATCGGTGCTCAGTTAGCAGGAACGTCAACACTGCACAGGTGAGATAAAGAGAAGACGGGATTAGATCGCCCAGCCGGACACTGAGATCCTAATCCAGACGTGGCGCTCAGGATCGTCCGATCTGATTTCAGTGAATTCTGACTGACATTGAGCTCGTGTGCAACCAGGGTTAAAGTGCAGACTCGACACTATTCTTTGTGTTCAAGTCTCAGGTGAGCTGCGCTGGCAGTTATGTTGGAATATAAATAGATTGTCCCGTCTCAACCATCAGCCCCCCCTTCACATAAAACAGTCGCCCCCCCCAACCCAACTCACCTTGTTGCCCCTCCTCCAATTACTGCTAATGTAAGCACATCCTCTTCTTTTTCAGACAAACACACTCACACATTTGAGTGGAAGCTGAACGCAGACGCACCTTGTCTGTGGCACAGCTGGATGGTTCTCTGGATGAAGGCCTGGACGTCTCTGTAGGTCTGGAGGAAACTGTCCTGGAACTGACTGGCCTGCTGGGCACTCACACCCAAGATCCCTGAGAGTCGCTCGCGGCCTGTAGGGAACAACTTTTACTGAAGGCCCAAATACTGGTTAGCTTATAATATCGGCTGATATGGGCTTTTCGCAGACATATCAGACTTTATGTTTACCGATATGAAAGCTTGTATTTTCCAGAATAAACAAAGCATAACATTAAGAATATGTGTTTTGGTCGTGCTGAGCAAATCAAATTCTAGTGTTAGCTTCATGCTCATCATACAGATAAAGGAGCAGCACAAAAGCAGATTTTGTTGAATTATCATTATGAATGGCCGTCATGGAAAAGACCTTGAGCCGACAGATGAATAACCAGATATTTTTAAATGGAGCAAAACAACCTCTATCTTGACTGATGAGAGGAGAAGAGGCCGGGGGGGGGGAGATGAGCAGTAGACAGACTGGACCAGAGGGTGAGAGAAATTAAAAGTAGAGCCAAGTGAAGGGCGAGTGAAAGCAGAGGACAAGATAAAAGCAGAGAGAGCAATGTGAGGTTTAGTTTCTACTGTCCCTTCCTGTTATCATCCTCTGAGTTTGAGGATCAAGATGTTTGGATTCATTCAAGTTGTCTCATCTCTGTGTCAGGACGCCACTGAGGCCCCGGTTCAGACCCGACACGAACGTCCTTCAAGTTCTTTTTTTATCAAAACTAACACAAACAGCGTCGTGGGCCACAGGATCCTTTAACTCTCCACAGCTTCATAATGAACCGAATCATATTTTCAGACGTCCCATTGTTTCCCGAACATTGATTTTATTTGCGGAGGCCCCGACACACCATCAACGCTGACGCCTCATATTGATTTCCATTATTTTGTTTTACTAGTTTAAATGAGTAAAACCTTGTAGAGCTGTTTGTGGCAAATTGATTCGCTCAGCTGCTCCTTGCCTCTCTCTCTCTCTCTCTCTCTCACACAAACACACACTTGCTAAAAAACAACCACACATTTTCTCTTCACAAACAGCAGTGACGTACAAAGATGCATGTAGACGATGTATATTTGCATATAGAGCGTGGGATCCAATCACAAATGGGTCAGGTTCTAATCTTAGACTCTATGTAAAGATGACTGACATGACAGCTCCCAAACAAGTGAAGCCAAATCACCTTGCTCTGCCCCCTGGTGGCTGGCTGCAGCGTAGGTCATAAACCTCGCCTCCTCCTTGTTAGCAGAGGGGGCATGGACCAAAACAAAAAATTAAAAATGCATCAAATATATGTTTATTAAAGATGGTTTCTGTAATTTTAGGCCATCTTTAAATACACCCTATAATTTCAACATACTGGAACTGTGCTGTAAGAGGCAGAAGCACATGTATTACATGTAGATGTTGCGGAAGGAGCTTGAGAGCTCTACCTCTGGAGAAGCGTGTTCCTGCATCTGTATGAACATTCCTGCTGAATGAAAGCACCTCAGTGAGTGACCTCTGACCTTTGTTCCTGACACCCCCTGTACTGCTCCTCTTATACTCTCTTCTATTACTGCTGAGATTTCTTCCTGATAATTCAGATTTTCTTTTTTTCCTGCCCTCTCTCTAGTGCCCTTATGATTTCTGCCCCCCACGATGAAACGTTTTTTTTTAAAGCCAAAATGTGAAAATACATAAAAGGCTGTTGATAAACATTTTTTTGGGGGAAAGGCCACTGAAGAACCTCCGCTGACAAAATGTAGATCAGGTCCATCAGATGTAATTAATGTAGCAGTTAATATTGATCTAGTTTTTTAGGCCTTTCTTTTTGATGACTTATTTTCACAATGCAAACTCATCTCCTTCATCTCTACTTTCTTTTTTCTCCAACATCATCGCTTGGCCTTCTTACCAGTTGACCTAATTGTATAACGTATGTATGTGTGTGTGTGTGTGTGTGTGTGTGTGTGTGTGTGTGTGTGTGTGTGTGTGTGTGTGTGAGAGTCCATGGGACCGCTCTGCCCCTCCTCCCTGGCCTGATTATTGTCTTGCGGAGAAAGCTTCCTTTTATTATTCAGTATCCATGGCAACGCTCCTTCCATGAAGAGCTGTCTGTCTATGCTGATCAGGAGCGCCTTCAATTCCTCTTCTCAGTTCCCTCTCTCTCTCTTTCTCTCCCGCTGCCCCACCCACTCTTTACTCTTCCCCTTTCCCCTACATTACTCTCTCCTCCGCCACCTCCCCCCCCCCTCCTCTCTTTGCCTTTAGCCTACATTTCCAGCCTTCCTCCTCTCAGTATCTCGCTCCATCGTTCTCCTTACACGCTTCATATGTTCTCAGCCTTTTTCTGAACCATCCCACGGCTCCATACATGTCTCCAATTATTGCATTTTGACATTTGTCCGATTCCTAGAACGGTATCAGTCTGTGTGTGGCTCTGTTGGCTTATTGTTCTTCTCTCCTGTCGAGCCATGACTCCAGCTCAAGTAGAAATACCCCAGAAGCCTCCATCATCAGCTCGAGAGCATCAGATTTTGTTCTCAGAGCCTGTGGAATATCAGCGCTGGCCCAGTTCACCTACGTGCACATTCTGATGCAAACCATGCGCTCTAGGGTTTCTGCTGATTGGCTAATTAATGAAATCAAACCTATTTTCTAAAGAGGTCGAAACCAATGACATAACGGACCTATGTAGACGTAAACCACAAGCTAAGCACATGACTAGGTTAGTGATGATCTACTTTTATAGTATTTTAACCTTCTCTCAGTAGAATGAACGAGAACGTCTCTCACAACAATGACCTACAAACCCAGAACAGCGTTCAGCACCTGGGCAGATACTGAAACTGAGAGAAACTGAAAACTGAAAACAATAAGAGCATCTGAAGGTCACATTTTTTAAAAGCTTAACCCTAGTCGTGACCTCTGACCTCTCCATCCAGCTCTACAACATGTTTTTCAATAATATATAATGACTGTCAACCCCCCCAATACCCTCTGGCACTTCATTACAAGGAGATGTTAGGCGTTCACTTTGAAGAAGCAAATTCATTGTTTAAGTTTATGGTCATATATTTAAAGATATTTATGTTTTACATTTTTGAACAAGCTCATTAGAAGCCATGCAGTCACTGATTATTAGATTTAAAAGTTGCTGTAGTCTGGTTTTTACTTCTAGTTCTAGCTGACATTGTCAAAACTGTTATTATTATTTCACACATCAGGCTTTTGAAAATCAGCCTTTTATTAAATGTCAGTACCTTGACGGTTCACTGACTGTTTCACATCGGATCCTAGCAGAGGCTGTTATGGTGCTTTGTGTTAGTCAGGAGGAAAAAGCTGTAATTCCTCAAAAGCATTTCAAGTTTTTAAAAACCTGCCTCCTCCCTCTACTGCTGAAAACACACATGCCAACTTGGTCACACGCACAAATGTCCATATTGAGAACACGCACAAAACATTTACTCACACATATAAGTGCACAGATGTTAGTTTAGTCTCACATGGCGCTGCGTCACTGGTCATGTGTGTATGTTCACAAGAACATGGTCAGAGTCTCTATATGAGCCACAAGGGAGCATTATACATTCATCCTCCTCTTACGCATTTCTCTCCGTCTTCCACAGCCCCTCTGCCTCCCACCCACATGTCTGTCCACTGTGTGAACTCAGGAATGTGTCAAACAACATGAAACTAAACACAAGACAATCTAAAACATATAAGATAACCTGGAATTATACTAACTTCAGGTTCTTTCTCAGAACCATCTCTGCTGCTCACACAATTCTGAAACTATCCAGCTCATCGATGTTGACTGAAGAATACTTCCATCTTCATTAATCAATTATTTATCACCCACTGCCCTGTGAGAACGTGCCTCTGTGAGTGTGTGGGTGTGTGTGTGTGTTTGTGTGTGTGTGTGTGTGTGTGTGTGTGTGTGTGTGCTGACCTGCCCCGTACACAACAGAGTAGACGATGCGCTTGGCGTGTTCCCGATCCTCGGAGGTCACCTCACCCTCACTCACCCCCTTCCTGAGGTACAGAGATAAAGAGATTAAGAGAATTTTTTAATACTTTAATTCATTTATATTGCTTAGGGTGAACAAAATGCTGAAGAGGTGAAAAGATTAATGAATAGGTTACAATTTTCAAGAGACAAATTGTGATAAAAAACCTAATAGAAACTGTAGAAAACTGTGGCAAGGTAAGTATTGTGTGATGAGTTGTGTGCATGTACAGATAATGACTTGTTTGTCTACTTTGATTCGTGTTATGGGAATTGAAACAGAGACAGATGAGGCGTTAAATCAAGAACAATTGAAGAAGGTAACAAATGAAGCAGAACGAGAGAGAGAGAGAGAGAGAGAGAGAGAGAGAGAGAGAGAGAGAGAGAGAGAGAAAGTTATGTAATGTGACTTGGGGACAGCCTTAGTAGTGGGGATCAGACAGGGTGGGACGTCTGCAAAGTTCTGGAGGGGCTGCCAGGGCAGATCAGTGTTAAGAGTGCCAACCACCACACACACACAAACACACACACACACAAATTACAAGTGTCTGCTGAGCCTCAACAGTCTAGTGTTTCATAAGGTCAGTTGTGTCACTGCCTGTTGCCTCAGGGTAGGTTCTTAAATAAGAGATAATTACAGTAAAAAAGGTTCCACATGCAAACACATACATGTCTGTTAAACGTCAGCTTAGGGTCAATGCTGGGTTGTGTAACCTTAAATATTTGTGACCCAAAGGTGAGCGCTCCCCTTCACTGGGCATCTGGCTGAGAGAAATCCACACTAGCTTTTCACTGCCCCCTGCTGGATAGGTATTTATCTACTGGAGGCTTTAAAAGGAATCCCGGCGGAGCTGCAGTGACAGGGAAACCAATTAATTTGTTTAAGGTGAAAGAGAGATAATGTTATTATAGTGTAATTATGGCTTGTGTGACCAGGTAATCTGTTTCACTGGCCGCCCTCTGCCACACATCTGACTGAGATAGATGACAGGAGTAAAGGTAGGACACTGGGACGGACACACACACACACACACACACACACACACACACACAGCATTGACAAGACAAGACTGACCTGTGTGTTAACACCAACACACACTGGCAGCAGGAGAGAAAAGGACAAAAACACAAATACTTCAAAAGGTGACAATGTTGTCACCAGGGGCGACCGGCCCAGGGGTCTCCTGCCCGTGGACAACCGAGAGCAAAGGAGGCTGTTGGCATGGTAGTCATGGCAACACGATTATTAAGCATTTGAGGTGAAGGAGGCTGGATGATAGAGAGGGAAGGAGAGACTCTGCGTGAAACCATGAGTGTCATCACTGGCCTTTGAAATCAAGATTGAGTGTGTGTACGTGTGTGTGTGTGTGTGTGTGTGTGTGTGTGTGTGTGTGTGTGTGTGTGTGTGTGTGTGTGACTTACCACTGAGAGGCCAGCATGGTGAAGACGTCAGCTTGGGGGTTGGTAAAAACACGGAGCAGCTCAGGGTCGGAGGAGAGATGAGCTAAGAGACGCAGCTCCACCTGGCAGAAGTCTGAAAAGTCCACACACACGTACAAACACCTTCTCAATGACACATGACTTCAATCACACATCCATGATCCTCAACCTGTCACATTCAGCTGAGTCATTCCCAAGATTTTTATCTAATAACCAACAGTTTAATTGTCCTCTGAAGCGTCTGAAACTGAAATGCAAATTATGCAATAAGAGGGAAAGGGTCTTAAAAAAATCAAAGAAATTGCTGCTAATCTTCTCTTTCTCAGCTTTTCATGTTTTTTAAAGCCCCCTCCTGGTACATATTAAATAGTGTATAAATTGTGTCTATCTTACAGCACAATGTGGACAAAATAAAACATTTTATGTAAAATTATCGTTGTTTGTCAAATATTAACAGATTCAAAACCTAGAGATAGAAGAGGAAAGGTTCCAACAGTTACAGGAAAATTCGGTTACAGAACAGACACAAGAACATTTCAACAAAAAAAACCTCTGAGACCAAATCCCTTCACAGACTCGCCCGAGGCAATTACAGTACAAGCAGAGAGATAACCAGAGGTACTAACGAGACACAGACACACACACAGACACACAGACACACAGACACACACACACACACTTCTTTCTGGCAGGTGACAATGTATCAGGATGACATGTTCTGTACTGACAAGCCTACAGTTCTCTTGTCAGCTTGTCAGCTCCAAAACCGAAACATCTCCCAAGACAATCACACTCACCCGCACATGCACACACTCACACACACACACAGACACACACACACAGGCTCAGAAACACCCATAAAGCCACTGCTGCTCATTCCATTACTGAAATTTCACCCTCTGCTCGGCTGCTTCAAATTCCAATTAAACTCGACTAAATCTGGGAATAAAGACTCAAAATGGAAAAGGGGGGGGAAAAACCGAAAGAGTCTTTTCTCAGTCGGGCTGAAGCAACCGTCTGTAACAGGTTGCAGCTCTCGTGGGAGGAGAGAGAATGATGGAGGACGGGTGTATGGGATGGCGATGGAGGAAGGACGTGCACCAGCGCGTTCAAAATAGCTCCATTTATTGTCATGGAGATAAATATGAGAAATTACTGCGATGCGATATCGGGGGCAAATTATTCAGCCCCACTGAGAAAGAAACTCCCTGGGCTGTGCAGTTTAAAATGCAGGTCATGACAAACACTGTTTAACCAAGGTCAGACACGTGGCAGAGGAAGCTGAGGAAAGGGAGAGAGAGAGAGAGGGGAGGATGGAGGGATTAAGAAAAGAAAGCAGGGTGGAGGGGAAGAGATGACGAGCTTCGGTTGTCATGAGGTGAAGGAGGGAGTTTCTAAAGATATCGTCCCATCAATGTTTTATGAGCCCGATCACATTCCCTCCGAGCATGGCCGCCGGCCTCGGAAACATATTGCTGACCAGGATCTGTGTGTGTGTGTGTGTGTGTGAAAGTGTGTGAAAGTGTGTGTGTGTGTGTGTGTGATGGTGAAAGGGGCATGAATAGAATGAAAGGAAGATTATGGGGATGGATTTTTGTAAGAACTAAATTAATGAAACAGAAAACTAAACGTGAATGTAGGGTTTTCTGTGCGTTTGTTGTTGATTGTGTGTGTGTGTGTGTGTGTGTGTGTGTGTGTGTGTGTGTTGTTCTGCTTCTTCCTGTCTCTGTGATAAAAATGCCACAATCAAGAATCCTCGTATCGATCCATACAGAAATAGCTCCGATCCGCAGTAAGCTGTCAATAGACTGACCCTTCAACTACAGCAGATACATCCTCTCTCACCTTCAGACTCAAACTACATAACACAGAAGATGTAGTTTTTAAGATGCTCAATCTGATTAGTTTTGTTAGTACACTCATTATTAATAAACTTAATATTCACTATTGTCTCCACTCACTTGAGAAGTGAAGTTTTAAACAAGAGCCACTTTATCCTTAACAACATCCAATGCGTGGTACTGAAGCTGAAGCCACAGCAGTTTGGATGATTGACGGAACAATGACTGTTGATTGACAAGTGTTGTTAACTTCATGAGGTGGGTTTTAAATATTTAATAATAGGCATCTACTGTTTTTACTAACAAAAGAATATATAACTAAGAATTTATTATTTGTAGCCCTTATAACTAGAGCCCTAGCAATATATAAATAATATGAGTCCTTCAGAGAAATATCAGTATCTGCGTTTATGTTTGTAAAAAGTTTTATTTTATAGAATAAATAATGCAGAAACGATGTGTATTTGTTTTTATTTTTGCTCTATATATTCTGTTATATTTGGGTTTTCTTTATGTTTACACTTTATTATGATAACAAGCTTTTCATACACTTGTCTTTATCATAAAGTATAGTTAGTATAAATCAGACCATGTATTGCTTTAGATCACAGATATTAAAAACCATAAATAAGAGGCCACCAGCTCCTGCAGTTCCTTGGACAACGTACTAAGATATTGTGTGGACTAAGTGTCATACATCTTTAATGCAACCAGCCACAGTGGACTGGACATGCGTCAGTGCTGCTCTGCAGTACAGCACAGACTCTGAAGGTTAGAGGGAGAAACAAACCTGCAAATTGAGAATATGAAATGTCCCTCGTGGGTTGTGGTTGGTGGTGAAGAGCTTCCAGAAAGAATAAGCAAACCAGCACAGGCAAAATAAATAGTGCCATAGGCTGTTGGATTGTTTAAGTAAAATAATGTGTCATCAGCCCAAGGAACCTCTAAGTTAAATGACATAAGATTAGACCTACTTCGTGATAATAATTTAACTTTAACTTCAGTCTTTATGCGGCATTGAGATTCAAATCTTTGAGGTTTAGGATGATGATAGTTTAAACAAACACACACAAACACACACATGGTCAGCAGATGCTCCACTTTGGGAAGGACATCAGAGGACACCACTGGGTGAGGAGGGGTTGTTCCCATGGCAACCCTGCCTCTAAACGCGTGTCTGTATGTGTGTGGGTGTGGTTGTTGTGGGCATGCGTTGGCCTGATGCTGACCATGTCCATGTGTTTGTGAATTGGTGCCATGTTGTGTGTCCATGTGGGATCCTCTCTCCTTTACACTGCTGTCCTCCTGCTAACCCTGGTTCATCCGTCTGGTTGTGTAAGTTGGCGACACACTGTCAGGGTCAGCAGACGCCCCCCCCCAAGCTCACAGTGTCCTCTCTCTGCAAACCACAGACCGGCGTAACACCCCAAACTGACCTCAGACCAGCTGAGCTTGTGTTAACATGAGGGTTTTTAAGTTACAAACTTGAAACGACAAATATAACCAAGTAAAACAGTTACGCTGATTAGAAGCTACACATGGAGGTAAAACAACACAGCAGTACAAGAACAAGAGGAATCTGAATATCTGGACTGCTGTCAACAGACTGACACACTTTTCCCACAAGGTTGAACCATAAATGCAGAACTAAAGGGGTTTAGCTGTGGAGCAGGAACATTGGGTCAACTGCCTGAAGAGCAGCTAAGGGTTCAAATCAATTTGTGTCAAACCATGTGAGTGACTTTAGTGTATGAGTGAGGCATTTGCTTGTTAGTCGCACAGCAGAGAGTGGTTTGTGTTGTTTTTGAGTTTATTTTTTCACCAACCTGCAGCGAGGAAGGTGCAGCCCTTCTGAGGGATGAACATGGCTCGGGGGTGAACTGTCACCGTCTCCTCCTCCTTTCCTGTGGGACCAAACACAGAGCCCTGAGGAACACTCACCACATCACGCCTCGGTCGCTGCTGGTTAAAATGCCTGAACTTAATTCTAGGGCCCTCCAGTAACGGCTGTGCAGGTTTAGAATTTTTCAGGATTGTCTGCATTTAAAACCACGACAATGTACAGTGTTCAGCAAATGAGAGTTGTGTTACAACACACACACAAACTTAACTTATCACAAAGCACTTTTAATTCCATATAAGGAGCAGCACTGTCTTTCACAGCCGATCACAACAGATAGGTTGTGATAATTAATACATTGTGTGTGTGTATTTGTGTAGTTGACAGACAGTGACACACACAGTGACACACACAGACTCAGAGAAACACTCAAAGTGAGCAGCTGGGGGCTTAGTGCAGCAATAAAGAGTCAATACACCTAACTTAGTTAAGTTGTGGAGCCAAATCGGTGCATTTAGACACAAATCAGAATCCAATCAGGATCGATCTATCACTGCACTCTGCACTGATGAGGTCCAGTACAATGAGCCATCACATCCTATGTCAGCAAGGTGCAAACACCTCTTCAGCAGCTGCAGGTCACACACACATCCAAATACTGCACTGTAATCAGTTGTGATCGAGGATGCAGACTCTCCCCTGAAGGCACGAGAACAGAAGTGATAGGGGGATGACAGTTGGCAGGAGGGAGAGGAGGGAGAGGAGGGACAATGTGCAGGAGGGACTGAGGAAGATTTGATGACAAGGAGCTTTGGGAATCTGAGTGAGGAGCAGGAGTGCTGATGGAAGCACCTACGAATCCCTCAAAGAGAGAGAGAGAACGGGAAAGAGAGCGGCAGGGAGAGAGCAGGGGATAGAAATAGAGGTGTAGAGTCGAGGGTGAGACCACCGCAGCTACGAGGAGCTGATCGTTTATCAAAGGATGTAAAGCCATGAAATTATCTTGCACTAAATGGTGACATTAATGGTGCAGCTGGAATATTTTGATCAGCATGTTCTCTTCCAGTTTACATGTGATCCCTGAAACTTTGAAAAAAAAAGAAAATTCTGCACAGCCTGAAGTTCACGTTTAATGATTCATCTCGTAGCGAAAACTATCGTCATATTCTCCACCTCCCTGCTCATCATAAACATCTATTACTGTATCATTCTCTACAGCATGTGGGAGGGGTGTTTATGTGTGTGTCTGTGTGTGTGTGTGTGTGTGTGTGTGCCTTACCTTGGATGTACTGCTTCTTGGTGATTTGAAGAGGCTGTCTGGGCAGCGCCTGGAAGTTCTAGTTTGGAGACAAAACAGCTTTTGTTATCGGGCTCAAGTTGATAACACAGCCTCATTTAGTGTGTGGACACTGTAATAGTCTCTCATTACTCCCATGGAAGTGGGTTTTGTACAGATCATTTATTCCCCACTGAGGAAACATGAATGAACTAATAGCTTCTGCACAAGAGAGAAAGGTCATATACTGAAATATCCTGAATTCTGCCCCAAGTAAAGACCAAGCTGTAAAAAAAACAAACAGATCCGACAACAACAATGATGCAGCTCAATTGCAAAAGCATATTTCATGAGGCTATTTCCTTTTTGCGATTATAGGACATTAGTTTATTGCTGACTGGAAAAGTTGCTACTTTGAAACTGAAAAACAACTTTATGACTGAGATGTGTGAGTTTTATATTCCAGTCTCCTGTCCTCGTCAACACCTTTTACAATCCCCAAGTATCCAAACATCCCATGACAAGGAGAAGCACTTAAATTGCTTGGTGAAGATCAAGAAAAACAGAAATCCATCCCGAGACTCCACCAACACAACAGATCCTTGAGGTTTTCAAACCCACGTCTTAAAATAGGAATCTGATGCCCACCCTGCATCGACCCACCGAGTAATCTAATATGCTGCTGATGAAGACACACACACACACACACACACACAGACATAATTAGACGCATGCAGTTTTATTCTGCCTGAAGGAGGAAAATGGAAAAAGCTCACACATACGCAAGCACACACCGTTTGATGGGGAGAAGAAAAAAGCAGGTTCATACTCAGCAGTTCCATTTTAATCCCTGTTAATCCCAATGTAACCACACTTCAAACACACACACACACACACACACACACACACACACACACACACACACAGTACAAGGTCTGACAGTATGTATAAGGGGAATGTTAAAAGTTTAAGCCCTACACACCAACACACAATATTAAGAATGAGGCGGGTCAAGAGAAGGACATGGAAACTTGCTCTCTGAGATACACACACACACACACACACACACACACACACACACACACACACACACACACACACACACACACACACAAAGCGACAATAACTTAAGTGTCTTCCATCGTGTTCAGAATACAACTGTGCATGTAGTTGGTTCAAGCCCACAGTGACTGTGCATGGTTGTGTGAGATCCGGAGAGAAACAGCTCTCTGTTTCCACAGCTCATTCATTATTCAGGAGGGAGAGAGGGGAGAGAGGGGAGAGAGAGAGAGAGAGACTATGAAAAGACAGGACTGCAGTGACAGGGTGTGGACAGTGGAAACGATACATGAGGGACCAGGGACCAGCCCCACAATGCAGAAACACACAAAGTTTGTGTGAGATAAATAACCTGCAGTGTGTATTTGGGGCAGAGTGAATGACAGAATGACAGAGGGTGCAGGTATTTACAAATGTGAGTGTGAGTGTGTTTGTGTGTGTGTGTGTCTGTGTGTTTGTGTGCTATGTGGGTGTGTTGCCCTGTGATGGGACAGGTGATGCACTGTGTCAGAAGTGAATGCTCAGCTTTCCCATCATGCGCAGTGTCGGCAGCATAAATCAGGAATCAGGACACAAAAACACATATACACACACACAGGCACACACACATACACACTCGCACACGCACAAACACACACACACACACACACACATATAGCATGCAGAGCACAGTGATGTACCTGAAACACTGTCAGCACACTAATTTCTTCCAGGGTACACTCTGACCTCCTTCTTCTTCAGCTTATACACAAGTTTCTCTGCTGCTGCTGCAACACGTCATAGACACAACAGTACACACAATGTGCTGCACAGGAAAGACAACAAAAGACAACTGATGCAAATGTAAAGATGGTCGAAGCTGCGTCAAACTTATCAGAATTCAGACCTTACAGAATAGCTTTGTTGATTATTCTTATGTAAAAGTGAGTAGTGCTGTGTGTTGTGCAATCCGATATGTTTTCAAGGGAAAGTCGGATGTGAGGGTGAAAGGAGGGATGAGAAGGAAAAGAGGATGAAAAGACAATCAAGGAGACGGAAATGCAGAACAGAGAGAGCGACAGAGATCAGGAGATAAAAGAGAGAAACAAATATCAACAAAACGAGAATCCAATGATTAAACGGCAGAGATGCAGAGAGACTGTACGGCGCATGCATCACCGCAGTTTGAGAGAGAGAGTGGAGAGAGAGAGAGAGAGAGAGCGAGAGAGAGAGAGAGAGAGAGAGAGAGAGAGAGAGAGAGAGAGAGAGAGAGGAGAGAGAGAGAGAGAGAGAGAGAGAGAGAGAGAGAGAGAGAGAGAAGATGAATGAGGAATTGTAAAACATAAAATAGCCCAGGTCAGCTTGCTCTGCTCACTGCTGACAATACAGTTAAACACACAAACACACACACACACACACACACACACACACACACACACACACACACACACACACACACACACACACACACACACACACACACACAGGAGCCTATAGACAATAAACATCCATATATCAATACCTGCTGTCACACACACATTGTGGACATTTGCGACAAGGGGAGGAGCTGCATTTTAGGTTAACGTGTCAAATAGGTATTTTATTTATCAGATAACTATTTCAAAATTTGTGTCAGTGGTGTGTGGAGGACAGAGAGAGAGAGAGAGAGATGAGAGAGGAGAGAGAGAGATGAGAGAGAGAGAGAGAGAGAGAGAATGACCAGTTTCCATAACATTACACTAACAATCACTTCCTGCCCTAAGGCACCTGCTAAAGATGACAGGTCAGACAGAGGCAGCAGGACGGCAGGGGGCCTAGCAACAGGAACCAGACTAATAATCAATTAGGAACGTGTTGAAGGCAGACGTGCGTATATACGCTGTGATGCCACGAGCTCTTGCAACTTTGGTACAGTCCAAACAAACAGATCAGTGACCAGTAGAACTTACTACTGAAATGTTGCTCCTCCAGCAACTCCAGTGACGGTGCTACCCACTGGGCAAAACACCAAAACTTGCTCCAAAGCTACTCCCCACACAGGATAGTAACCACAGCACAAGAAAAAAAATACACGTTGACTGACTGGTTATTTCAAATCAACATTCTGAGCACACCAACCACCAGTAACAGGTATGAATAGAAATTCATGTATTTGCACACATCAGTCACAGCAGGACACAGAAACAATCACAGAAGCAACGTGTGCATATTATCCGTCTTAAAATAGTCCGTAAATAAAATGGGCGAAGAAGAACTCGCCGTACACACTCACACAAACGCCTGCTCTGTGTGGCAGCTAAGTCATTATCACCCTAACTGTGCATGAGGAACAGGGAACCAGTTCATTAGTGGACACTGTGGGAGTCAGACTGAGAGAGAGACTGGCAAGGCTCCAAACCAGTGCAGAAACAAACGCACACACGAGCGCACGTCCTTGGATTTGATTCATTCTGTTCTCTAAATGTCTGAAACTCAAACGGTTCTTATGACAGTTGAAGTAGTGGAGCAGAAAGAGCTGGGATCTCAACCGCAGAGAGAGAGAGAGAGAGAGATAGAAGTCGCACAACGTGTGTGCGGCAAATTCAAATACACACAAAACGATACACATGAGCCCCTCTGCAGGATAGGCACCATTAAATGGCGGCTGACGTTGTTGTTCCTCCGACTAATTACATCAACGTGCATGAATTATACCGAGCTGACACAGACCCTTGTGTACTGCACACATATAAAAGAAGACACACACACAACATAAATATTCCTGGACTGTCAGACACAAAACAAACACACACTGAGACACTGCTTGAAAAATATGCCTAAGCCATTGTGTGTCAAACACAGCGACACACTCTCCCAGGCTCATCGACTCTGAATGGGAACCTGAATCATGCAGATGAGTCTCTGTTGTTTTCTCTCCATGACTCAAACCGTGGACAGCAGCATGTTTGTGTTCTTTAACGTTCTCCTCATTTGCAAATATGGAAAAAAAACAGCCCGATAATGAACCTGCAATCTGCTCCTACTGGTCCTCCACTGGTTCTGCTGGGACCCGACCGGAGCCTGACGATGACACTTGGGTGACAAAGCACCTGTGAGTGCTGTTGACTCAGGGATTCATGGTTCTGGATTAGCATTGGATGAGATATGCAGGTAAAATGCATACCAGGGCACTATAAGTTTTACAAAGGGGAAAGGGCTGAATAATGACCAATTTTTGGGGCTGATACCATAAAACTAAAACAAAAAAAACATAACTTTCATCATATAACTGAATCCTTGGCCTCAGTGTATGAGGGATTTAGAACAAGTGGATCTTTAGGTCGATGTATTGGTCTCAACAGATGCACCAGCCCTCAATTTGATGATGTACGGTTTTTAAAACCTGCAGAAGTATTTCACTCTGTGGTTTATGTAAATTATTTGAAACCTTTTTGTGTTAACGCAGCGTCTCTATGTTAATTCCACCAGTGAACTGCAGCAGGTCGTCCCAGCAGGGGATGATTCTGTAATGAGCTTCAGGAGCCAGAGCCTTGACTGAAGAAGGAGCTGTTTCCTACAACATGGACGTGCCCTCTCCTTCTGCTGACTCAGGATTCTAGCTGTGCAGGCATCATAAATTCACAATCTGACCGCACAACCGTTTATCTACATTAATTTACAAAAATTATTGGACTGATCAGGGAGGGACACTAATACATTAGTGCCTCTGCCACTAATTACACACAGAGTGTGAGCATAAATTGAATGAAGGGAGCACTGTAAATCCACCCTGCGCTCACATGAGGCCACAGAGATACAGAGCGAGTCTCAGAGGAGCGATGCTTTGTTAAACAGACGGGCACGACTGAATCTCCGAGCTGATGTGGGGTAATTTAATCGCTCTGCACAAATTGAATGACTCATGACAGAACACATGCACAACGTACCACACATACACATGGATGTCTTTCTGCACACTCGCTGTTTGTGCCCACATACAAACAGACACACAAACTATTACACTGTCTCCATTTATGCAGCAACCACAAAATGCATCTGTGCAGAGTGTGGAGATCTGCACAGCCGCCACAAAGTCCACAAGCAGCATGTCCATTAGTTGGTGAGGAGGCTGGAGGGCACTAAGACCCAGAGGAGAAGGGGTTTCCTGCTCACACAGTGATAAATTCAATGATGAATATATGCATATATATATTGTTTATACACCGATGTGTCCCTGTCTGTGTTTTCAGTTGTGTGCATGCACTACAGTGTGTTCAACACTGCCGGTGAGTCAGCAGAGAACATGACACACTCTTCAGTGAAGTGCTGAGATCAGCCTGGGAGGGCTTTGTGTGAGTGTAAAACATTTAATGACTAAATGCAGAGTAATCCTAAACCAACACAAAAGTGCTTGAGAAGCCGTAAAGGAAGCTCAGCTCGCAGTTTGGGAGGAGGAACAAAAAACTCTTTGCCGTATCAAATATTTTTGGTCAGGATATAAGAGGAATTTGATCAGTGTAGAGTTGTCGTAACTCTAGACAGTGGGTAAAATATGGAGAGAGGTAAATGTGCAATGAATCTAGAGGTAGAATGCCCTCAGTTGAATTATGAGATTTTAATGAGTCGCTGTGAAAACGCGTGGACACAAGAAAAACGTGTTAAGGAGAGAAATGGAGACGATAAAAAATAGTTTGTCATAAATCTCAAATTGACAGCAGCACTGCATGTTTCCATCTGTTCTCGGTGTATTTGCATGAGGGAGTGATTGAGTTTGGTGCATTTGTGGGCGGCATGAGCGTATAAATCTTCTAGCGCCATAAAGGAGCAGATGATACATAGTTGGTGCACTGCATAAAGGACCCAGAAATCTGAGTGAACCCACATGGAGGTAGAGAGGGAGGAAGTTCAGTGGTATCTGCAACACCTGGATTCACTATTACACAGTTAATAGTGTTAATTAGAGATGTTCTGATACCGATACGGGTCAAACATCTGTGAATTCGTAAATCTCTGTATTGATCCAACGCCACATCTTTAAAGTATAGTAGTTTCAACTTCTTTTCTGCATTGCTGCTCCAAAACAGCCCTTGTGATTTCCAGTCATGTAGCGTAAGCCAAATGAAAGAATTATTTATATATATAAGTTCTCCTTTTAAATGCACTGGTAACGGGAGCAAAGCAAAGTCCAGGTACCGCAATCTCTATTGGGAAGGAGGGAACAAGAAAGACATGGCTATGTACATAGAGAATTAAAAATTAAAAAAGAAAAATAGAGAATTTAATAGCGAGGGACTAAAACAAACAAACAGAATACGACAATAAAAAGGGAGAAGCAAAGAACACACAGATAGAAACGGACGCTGACGATCGGAGGCTGCTCAGATTTGTGCTTTTAGAAGATAAAAACAGAGGAGGCAGAGTACAGAACCCCCCCACGTCCCTCTGCTTGCAGTGCTTTAAACTCAGCAACAGCTTCATTGGCTGTCCTGTTTTAATTCAGGCTCCCCTTTGTTGCTGCAGTCTGGCTTCACCTTGATCGAACCCACAGATGAAAGCTAAACCACATCTGCAACACGGCTCATTATCATATGCATGTGCAAGTGGCAGAGCTGCTCCCTTTTTACTCCCATAACTAAAAACTACTGAATAATCTGCAGCTTTTTTCCAGCAAAGCAACAGAATGTGACATGAGTGGGATCACTGAGCGAGAGTCAAAAATCATGGATGATTTCATTTATTATATTCAGGATTTTATAACTGTGTAGGACTGTTGTCAGACTCTGTTACTTCTTCTAAAGACTATCTTGTATAAAATATCACTTCCATTGTGAACAAATTAAAACTATGGCACTTTCTAAAAGTCAAAGACCAAGCTGTCATACACACTCACACATTAAACACTAAATGGGAAGATGCTCCTTCAAATCCCAGACCTGCATTAAAGCAGAGGGGACAGAGCCGAGTTAAATTACAGATGCCCAAGAGTCGTACATCATTTAACAGCAGCATGATCAATCTACTGTGTAGCTCACACCGGTCCCCAGTCGCTAAGTGAGATTAGAAAAGTTGTCTCCACAGCTCTCTGTCTGTGTATGTGTGTGTGTGTGTGTGTGTGCGACCAGTATTCACAGACAGAATCCCTGGACCCTGACAGTTGGGTAATGTCGAAATGAGCTATCGACCGCCCCACACTGAGGGGATAGAGAGCAGGAGAGGTAGTAAGGGAGGAGGTGATATCAAAGTTGACAAGTAAAAAAGAGACAAAGCATTTGTTTGTCTGCTCTTCATCTGTGTGTTCTGTAGCACATAGTGTCTGGAGGTGTAATCCACTGGGAGACAGACAAAGGGAATGTGGTAGTCTCATATCTCAGCTACATAAAGTATCCTGTACTACACCCTAAAACTTTTAATGATTTTTAAAGTACAAACAGACTCACACACAGACTCACAAACACACACAAACAAGTTGCATCCCTCTGAAAACATCTGTTTTCATGCCAATTCTCAAGTCAATAATTTAGGATTATGTGTGTTCATGCAGTGAGTTCCATTCAGGGTGTCCTTCATATGTACAAAGCCAGGAAAAAAAGAAAGGGAAAAAAGGAACAAGCTGGCAAAGAACAAAGAACAGGATGAAAACAATATTTTGTTTCATACAAGCCCAGACAGCCTCCTTCTGTTTAGTTGGAATCGAACTAAAGCAGATGTTATGCGTGGATGGTAAACACAACCAGACATCAAGTTTCAGAACACTAAGTTCAAGCCAAAGGTCTTTTTTCTTGGCCCTGAATATGGAGAATGTCAAGTTCTTAAAGTCTAGTTTTCACTGAAAATGATTCTCGGTTCCTTTCATAAGCTGTTACCTGATTTTAAAATTGTCAAGTAGACTTATATCAAGTTTTAAGACATTTTCCATTTGCAAAAGTGTGCAGTTAACAGTGCTTTGAGATTTTAACCTGGTTTGTCAGATGTCAAACAGCACCCACTTCCCAGTCCGGTTCAGCACCATGGACAGCTCCATAGAGCTAAAGACACAGAAATGAGGACAGATGTAATGTGAAGGGACAGAAGACAGGCTACACTTACTGGGTGCTTTGCAGAGATTCTCCCAGTCACAACGCTCGTCTGGTACCATGTAGAGGAGATGAAGTTCTGATGGATTGTTGAGAGAGACAGAGTCAGATACCAAAAAAAATCACATAGAGACTCACACAACATTTTGAGGCACAAAATTAACACTCTGCCGACCACAATTATAATATTATCACAGAATATATATCAGAGAGTGATCAGTTTGTTTTCATATCGCTGATTCTCATCCAGTTCAGCCTGAACACAGCTGCCATCCTCATCGCCATCTTCTGATTGTGCTGTTGGACCGGGCAGGCCTCAGCGGTGCCATGCGACCGCCTGAGGCCCGGTTTGATCAGGCTGTGTGTACAGACTGTGGAGCCGGTCACATTGGTGCAATTTGCAGGTCCTACGACAGCACTACTGGGCTCAGGGCTGCTGTTATGGGATGTAACAGAGACATCTGGTTCCAGCCAAACGTATGAGCCTTGACAACTGGGAAACCAAGGTGTGAAACTGAGCTGTGGGAAATAAATTGACTTTGGGCGATGGTTGCAGTGTAAACAGCTGATTATACTCCAATAACAGCCAAGTAACTTTAATCACATATTCCAGAGCCACTTTTAAATGCATAAATGACACAACACATATTTAATATCTAGGTTATGAGTAATATTTATATGTGGTTTTGTTATCCGCACCCAGAGAACTCTCCACCACCAAATGAATCACCACTACCAGGAGCCAAACAGGTCTCGAGTTTGCCAGACAGACTCATTTGCAGAGTTGAGTAAGCACAGATCGACAAACACAAGCTGCTGCTGCTGCACACTTTCAGAGTCGAACGAATCCCACATAGAGCGACACCCAGACAGAGTGCCACGGGTTTCTCTGCCAATTCAAAACAGCAAGATGGGTTTTGTCTGGTAACGTACAAGCAGTGTTCTTGTGCAGTAAAGCAGAACCAAACTGGGAGTAAAGAAAAACAAAAGCTGTTGAGTCTGTGTTGCCTGAAGCGAGCACTCAAGTTTTGATTTGATTGTCTTGTTTTTCGCTGTTACAGCTACAGGAAGGAAAGATGAAAGGATTTCAAATCTAACAGAGAACAATGGAGAGATACGAAATTGTGATATATCCTGTAAGTTAGAGTGTTCACCTTTTGACATTTGTATATTTTATATAATCCATTCACATCTGAGTCTATAAACTGTCATGAAACTATCTCACCTTACTCATCATGCATGAGAGAATCCCATCAACAAAAGTGGACTTGATCTTGTGAATCTGGGGATAAAAATAGACACATTTTAGTAGTAACACAGAGGGTAGGTGTTGGAAAGAACTGAAAAGGGTCCTCTTTTATTTATGAATCAATTGTTACACACACACTAGCTACCACACAAAAGATCTGGATAAGACTGTGGCTTGAATGAGCAGAGAAACCCGTCGACACGTGAATGAGAAGCAGTTAAAACATGACTCACTTGTCTGTACTCCAGAATGAGCTTTGGAAGAGGATGCAGGTCCTGAAGCTGCAGCAACTAAAACACAATAAGACAGAGAAAGATACTGAATATGAAGAAATTAATCATTTAAGAGCTCATATATCTATGTAGGATTCATCTTTGTGAATGTGTAAGTGCACAAACTGAAACTTCAAATCAGACTGAGCTGGTTTTCTCCGATGAAACATTTGAGATTTGAGGATCAAACCGTGTGTGCCTGTGTGTTGTGTGTTGTGTGTTGTGTTGTGTGTGTGTGCCGTACTGCAACTTCTGATGTGGACTGCTGCTGTGTGTTGATGGTCTTGGGAAGTTTCTTGTTCTCGCAGCGCTCGTGGAGCCGCAGCTTCTCAAACAGGACCTTCAAACACGATACAGAGGAGGAGGTAAACAGCTCATACAGTTTCAGGAGAATAGATATACACATGATCCTATGTACACATGAACGTTTACACACTGTTCGTAGCTGAGTGCTGCTGGTGACTAGGAATATTTGCCCTGCTGCTCTGTGGGCCTCCTGCTCCAGCTGCTTCATCTTAGTCTGTCGGAGGAGAGACACACACAGAGATAGAACATGCAAGGTTTAACGGGCAAAGTCAAACATGAGCTTGGATTAAGAAAACGCTTTTATGAGTCGGTTAACGAAGAGACAACCAGCAGCTCATTACAAGTCTAACTGAAGCAAAACCCCACTTTGTTAATAACTTGACAGGCAACCAAGGGAACAAGAGAAGAGGGAAACAGGGACAAGAATAGAAAAACAAAAGGGGGAAGAGAGGTTGAGGTGAGGTGATGAAATAAGAGACCTCAGATAGAAAGAGGAGCATAGTGACAGAGTGGGGGAACGTAGGAGGGACGGAGACATTCACATATGAAATGTTTGAAAATAGTTGAAATATGATCCTTATGGCGCCTTGTGAAGACGGGAAAAAAAGGATGAGGGAGGGAAAAACCTGAGACCGAGAGAAATTGAGGAGAAGAGGAGAGAGAAATGGCCGTGGCAACAAACAGACACAAGTCAGACCTAGTGAGACAGTTCGAGTGACAGAACTTGACAGAATGACAGGCCGAGGCGGACCGTGGCAGACACAATGAAAGAGCAATGAGGGAGAGGAGGGTGGAGAGAGAAGGATAAACAGTGGGATTGATAGAAAGAGACAGAGAAGGAGAGAAAGGGGGGAAAAGTCACAGAGCTGGAAGACAAATGCCAAAATATGTACTTTCTCTGTCTGTCACTTTCTGCCCAGAGCAGGCTCCAGACGGCCTCATCTATATTGAATGCTCGCCTCTTAGAAGTGAGCGTGAGCAACAATCACACTCTCACACACACAAACACACAAACACATACACACAGAGAGAGAGAGGGTAAGGCAGTGGACTAGATAGATGGATAGATATTTGGTCCTTTCGGAAATTCGTGCAGGGACAACCACAGCTGTATTATCACACACTGAGGTCTGGTGTTTTCCTCCCACAGGTGTTTTAGTTAGGCACCAATATTGGAGGACTTAACAAGCTGCAACACCCTCTGTTCCTAACCTTCAGCAAAGAATAAGGGAAAATGAACAAATAAAACACTTTTGACAGGGAAGAATAACGTAGAAACCTCAGAGAGAACAACCCAGGGGACAAAACAGTCTCTACAAATCACTTCACAATGGAAGCTGATATGTTTGGATCATTACTTTCACTGAATTGCATAAAAGCTGTGGAAATCGTTCATGTTGTTTTTGTTCTGACATGTTTACAGAAGGATATCAATCTAATCTAGTGTTTTATTAGTTGACGTTTGCACGACTGAGTTTTGAAAACTGTTGTGTTGAAAACAAACGAGGACATGTGCGTGTTTGTAAGATGCAGCAGGACAAACAGGAGGGATCATCTCCTTGCTCTCAGACAGGTGAACCTGACAGCTCAGATAGAAAGAAATCCAACAAGACAGAGTGGGGACGAGCATGACGAGCACATGTGCATGCATACACACAGACACACAAACACACAGCTCTGCAGCAGTCTGCACAAACGTCAGTGCCTCTGTGTGTGTGTTGGCAGACACACACACAGAGGCTGCTTCCTGCGGCACAACCTCTTGAAGGAAAGAGACAGACTCTCCTTCCTATTTATAGCAACACAACAAGACACCAGCGCACTCTCTCTCTTCAACGTGACACCCCTGCTGTCCTGTGCAAGAGTTGTGAGTGTGTTTAAGAGTAAGTGTGCGTTTGTCTATGACCACCCCCCCAAAAACTGATCTATGTGTATAACATCTGTATTCTACTCACAAGAAGGAAAAAGGGAGACATTCTGTTTTCCACATCCTCCCACGTTTTTGCTCCCATCTGTATAAACGCAGCAGCTGCCTCCAGCACCGTGTTTCCAGCAGCCAAAATGAAATGCTCAGAAATGATGCAGTAAAAATCTGAGCTGACCCTGAACATAATAATTATACGCAGGCTAGAACAAAAAGTTTGCGTCCCGAGGAAGCTTTTCATTAAGTTTGACTTAAACACAAGAGGGTTTCAGAACAAAGATTTATGTGAAGATTCTTGTTTTCTAAACAACCTTTTAGGGATTCTGGTTAATTTGCTGTTTGCTGTTAATGTCAGCTGAAGACCGTTCAATAAAGATTCTGTGAAAGGCCATTATCTCCAAGTTTTTTCATACGTTTCAAATGGATTCTGATTAAGAACACTTCTCCCGGTTGATTGCTGTGTTCTGGTGGGGAAATCTAAATTAACCACAAGGCGGATGCTGATAACTCCTGGTTGCAGTAGATAAGTGTTTCTGCTCTGATTATTAATAACACTGAAGTGATACAGCGTGGGGTTCTCTGCAGTGATGATCGTCTTACCCCCAACAGGTCTGACATTCTCTTCAGAGCCTCTTTGTCCACGTGGATGTGGTGACTCTCCATGGCTGAAATAACACAAGCAGGCGTTCACTCATCCACAAAACCCTCATCAGAGAACCAATGAAAATATAGTTAACCGCTGGTTCCATTCAATGAAGAACCCTGGGTGTTAAGATAAAATAAACAGTTTTCTTCAAGTCAAACTTGTTGAGGAGAACATAAAAGTCTTCACCTGCCAGGACAGGAATCATGTTCAGCTCCATGTCGGAGTAAAGCTCCCACAGCCTCTGGTTCTGGACACACAAACAGTCATTACAATAATCTGTGTCTTCTGGATGTACAAGTGTGTTTGTGTACATTCTCTGACCTGCAGTTTAGAGCATAGCTGCATGTTAAGCCAGTAGAGGGATGAGAGGCTGGAGATGATCTGAGAAACCTGAGAGTGCGACGGACAGACATAGAAAAAGAGAGTCAATGGAGAGGAGCAGGCCCTGTTAAGCTTTCTTACTGGATTTGGATTCTCAGTTTAACCTACCCTCTTTGCACCCAGGGCAGGTGTTGCTCTGGGTCTTTTGCAGTGTTTATTGAGAAGATCCTGGAAGCAAGAGGAGGGATCGGCAGGATCTAGCAGCCAACCTGACACCTGGGGGTCCTGGATGTGACAGCCTGCCACTGCACAGAGGAAAGCTCTTTATGATACTAAGCTGTTTTTCAATATGTGCTGTGTACTGACAAGAGATCATCCTAGACCTTGTTTCGAGGTTAGTTCTCCTTTGTAAAACTGCAGAGCCGTACGAAGCAAATCCTTGGCTTTATAACACACCACCATTTCACGTCTTGAAAGCACCTGTAGCAGCATATCCCTACACACACACACAGACACACAAGCTTTTTAAAGGATGCAAAAGCACAAACAGATGAACTGTAAACTCACACAACACACATGATCATATTCTCTCTCGAACATATCTCTAATACAAAGACCTAGTGAAGAGCTCCTGGCTCTGGAGGCTGTACTGCTGGGCCCATGCAGGTGTTTGTTCAGACAGTTTTAAATAGACCAGACTGTCGTTTGGCCCCAGAGAGTCCTCCGCTGAGCTGTGGTCCAGATGGTCCCCGATCATCAGCACGAGGAGGCCACACACTGCTGCAGGGAGCTTCTACACCGAGGACCAGAGAGGGGAAATAAAACAGGCAAATAGCATTGTTATTGTTTTTCCTTTACAGATGCAGATTTTATGTAAGTAAACATATATTTCTTGTATTACATTATTTAATTCCATTAGACCATTAGTTCCTTAGCTAGGGGTTGAGACACTGAGACGTGAGCTCACCTGCTCTGGGTCCAACTGTGTGGCTCCGTCCTGATACACCATAGTCATCACCAGAGTCTTGGCCTGCTCTGCCTTCTCAAGCATCTGCCTCCTCTCGTCTGTGCTCAACTTCCCAGAAGCCTTTACTCTTGGGTCGGACGTCAGGGTTTCAGTTTTCTTAACCCAGTCATGGGATGTTTTTGATCCATGTGTGTCATGGTCAAGACCATGATTGGCCCGTTTGTGCTGGGGTAGTTTGCAGCTCACAGAGGCTCGAGCCGGTTTGGAAACATTCCTGGTGGATTCCAACTTACTGTGCTTTTGTTGAGTTTGCTGTGGGACATCTGAGTGTGTTCGTACCTTTGTTACTTTTCCCTTTTCATGCCAAGGACTGGCTTTAGTCTGTGGTTGTGGAGGAACCACCTGATGAGTGACTCCTCTTTCTCTTGCCTTGTCTTGTGAGGAACAGGGTGGTTTCCATTTTGGAAGACGCCTTGCTAGGCAGATTTTGGGAAGAGCGTTATCCTGTTGGTGAAGTGCTTCATGTTTCCTCTTCAGAGCAAAAGGGTTTACTGGAGCCAGTACTGTCCTTGAGCTGGTCCCACTGACACTTGTATCTGTGGTCTATAAAACAGGTAAGAATAGAGATACTGCTGAGTCAGAGGGCACAGAGGGAATATTATGTTCCATTTCTGAGAGATCCCCCAAAATCCTACATTCTGGACCTTTGAGCATTTTCACCCGTGTGTAGGGCTGGTTAAAGACGAGAGCAGGTGGACGAGCAAGAGAAAAAAGTTAAAAGAAACAAAACAAAAATGATGTGATGAGAGGAGTTCTGAGCGTTTCAGCCTCCAGTGCTCTGTCCCAGACAAAAACATAGACAGTCAGGACACTGCTCGTCTGAAAGTCGGCCTCCAGCTGGGACAGGGTCACAGACGCAGACACACACTCACACAAATTCACCCTTATTTATTTTTCATGACACAAAAACACTGCCTGAATGATAATGAATATTTGAGACGACACAATCCGTTTAGAATGGTTCGATGAACAGGTTAGATGCATAGACTGTATATACAAATTGATATAGTAGAATCTGGGTCCAGAAAGAGAAGCCAATGTATGAGTGCCAGTTTTTTCTCGATTGACCAGCACTGATGCAAAGTCTTTGAGAAAATGAAGCTATTTCTCATTTGAATCATTAAGGGATGCAAGATATATTTATATTGATATATATATATTTAACAGAGTGGTACGACCCCACACAGGCCAGTGTACAAGTGGACAGAGGAGCAAAAAGTTGCGGTGGTAGAAAGGTGAGAAGGAACAAGATGGACAGAAATTTGAGCTCCATTTCTGAAAAGCACGTCCTCACCTCCCTGTAACCTTTCTAGCATCTCAAGAACACCTCCATTATTCATAACCATAAAGTCCCCTCTCTATTTATGCATAAGCGCTAAGTGCACATGCACGCACTTGGGGATTTTCTTTAAATCAAAAAGTGTGGGGTTTTCTGAGGACTTTCGTAGACCATGAGTTTTATGTATGCACACGAATATGTAGGATTCCCTGTGACTCAGCTCACTGAGGAGAGTCTTCCTCATTTCCCAGAAAACACGACCCGTTTTCCTGCTGACGAGGTCAACAGCCCCGGCTGCTGAGCTGCAGGATATAGATAGAAAACCGAAGCAGGGCCTGAAGTCCGGCCGCGGCTGAGGTGGAGCGTGAAGGAGTGTATGAGGAGAGAAAGAGAGAGAATGGATCGGTGTGTTTTCTGCTGATCGTAGCAATACAGTGAAGTCCTGCTCCTCTTTCCCATCTCTTCTTCTCCTTCGCCTCACCCATTCCACTCTTTCTCACTCCCACACCTTCCTCTCCTTTACTTTTGTCCCTTTGCTGTTCCCTCTCTTTTTCTGCCAATATCCACCGTGGACTACTGTGTCAGGGATTTTTTTATGTTATGACTCAGTGGGGAACTATCACTTGCTGGCGTTCTGCAGTACTGCCGACAGCACACTGTTTGCGCACAAGCCAGATTGATTTCTATGTGCATCTGGGAAATAGAAGCCTAATCCTTTTGGATGCAGCGATTTATATTTCAGGACTTTTTCTCTGTTGATGCTTTAGACACTGCCTCCACATACAGGGATTACAGCAGTAGAGTGGGAGACGTATACAAACAGAGAAACATAAAGATGTGTCAGTATTTCTGTAGAAAAGACGAGTAGTCAGGAACTTTCTCTTCCAGTTTATGGGTCTCAGAAAAGATAACTTATAAAACATTGGATCTCTGCCTCATATGCTCCCCCATCTTGCTCATATTATGTATTCAAATAAGGCAAATGATGTCTTAAACCCGTGACCTTGCTCAACAGACTTACTTGCACGTTGCCATGGTGCAGATGGAGAAAGGACACGTTCACCTCTGACCCTCTTGCCTCACACTCCAGGGACGTCGGTGTGGGACAGCTCTCTCTCCCCGAGTCCTCTGCAGGGATGGAGGTAAGACCGTTTCTATCTGATCATCACTTTTCAGACACATTCTCAATCGATGACGAGGCTTTGTTGTGTAAGCACGTGTTTGCGTAAGCATGTGTGGACGCTTGCACAGTGTGAGACCTCAGCGGTGCGAGACAGGACAAGGTCAGCCAACACCGACTCTGGCTGAGATCAAACTGACATTTTATTGCCACACAACTTGTGATGCTAAGTGTGTGTTTGCGTACGTGTGTGTGTGTGTGTGTTGACTCAGCATTGTCTCAGCTGCTGAGACTCAAGTTCCCTTCCTGAAGCTGAAAGGTGAGCAGGCAAACAACATCTCTCATCAGTGCTGAGTCTCTTCAGCACTGCTCTGTCATCACCGCCACTCAGATTGAAAAAGAAAGATGGCTGAGAGCCACGAGCAAGATTTTTGGCACAAGTTCAAACACTCTATTTGTTCTGCTTTTCCCCTTGAACCAGAAACTGTCATGAAAAACAATTCACACAATTTTGATTTCAGTTCAATGATACATTAACACAGTAATTTTGGGGATGAATGAAACCCAAATATAAATAGTATGTTTACGTGACCTGAGGCCTGTAAATATTTAACATTTAAAGTAGCTTCCTGGACTTTAATGCTATATTGGCACATTTTGTGATCAAATATTCAAAACCCCAAACACCACACACCCTCCTCACTGATGTAACACAGCCCCAGGATTGGGACTTTGACCTTAAAGGCAGTGTTTAATAATTATTAATCTCTTGAACCTATAAATGGGTAGAATAAATACTTAATCGTTGAGCTCTTTCAAGAGACCCTCTCGTTTAATGAATTCTTCATGAGGCTACTTGACCACATCAAGTGAAGATGCTGGCCTGTGCTGCTGCGCAACTCCTGCAGCATGTGCATGGGAAGGTGTTCTAGCGCTCTCTAGTGGTGAGCAGTGGAACTATACACGAGTCAGAACAGTATAAGCTCGAGTCATGCAGATAAAAGTATTTGAGATAATCTAAAGGCAAAACACCTCAGTGTATCCCTCTATTACATGTTACCTTTGCCAATAATGCATTTACCTGTAGCTGTCTCATCTTTCAATGACTCATCTCTGTCTGTCCCCTTCTCTTCTGGCTTAGTGTCTCTTCTCTGTGACTCTCTCTCTTCTCTACTATCTGTCTCAATGTTTATCTGGACATCAGATGAACTCTGTTCTGTCTCCATCTCATCTTCAGTCCCTGTTTGAATTCCTGAATTAGTCCTGCTCTCGGTTTCCACTTCAGATCCAGTCTTCATCACTTCTTCTACTCTTCTCTCTGTGGCCCTGTCCAGGTCATCAGCAGTGGCGTCACACTGGATTAATGTGTTGAGCTCACATTGCACCCTTTCTGGTCTGCCAGTATAACGTCCCACTGGTATCTCCTTACTCTCACCGACAGGTGGATACTCAACATTTTTGACTTCGAGTGGATTAAGTTTGTACACAGCATCTGTATCTTCTTTCTGCCCTGACTTTGCAACCTCAGGATAACAAAGGACACTTTTGTCCGTATTACTTCCTGTAGATGCCAAGTTCCTCCCTAAACTCCCTAGTCCTTTCATTTCATTTGGTGACCCTGTCATATTTTGTAGAGTTGCATCTACTTGTCCTGTCTCTTTATTCTTAACCCAATTTGCTCCTTTGTGTATTTCATGTTCGCCACATATCATTTTTCCAGTAGCTGCCTCAGACACATCCAGTGTCTGCTCCATATCTTCCTCCACATCTCCATGTCTCATCAGCTTTGGTGAATTTGAATAACAGCTCGTCTCTTTCCTTGTTACAAAAGGACTTGGAGATAAAAGTGTCCTTCCAGTCTTGATTGTTTCAGCGTCTGATTGCATATTTAATATCCGCCCTTCTTCTCCTCCACTAGTGGCCTCTTCACTGGGGTCAGACAGAAGTTGCTTGCCCTTGAGACGAGTGTCTGAAGCTACAGCATCTTCAAGCTCATTTCTGGGGATGTTCCAGCTCCGTGCATCTTTCAGGGGACCTGCTGTGCTATTATCTGCATCATAACTTGTGCTATGACAGGATGAGACTGGCTGATAAGTCAAAACAGGCTCCTCTTTATGGGTATCTGGGTTTTCCACTGTGGGGAACAATACATCATCAGGACTCCTATCGTCTGGAGAAAGACTGAGGATGAAAGATGGCCTGATTTCTTCAGTGGTGCTATGAGAGAGAAAAGAGAATTATTCTCTTCACGTCAGCCAAAGTAATACACTACATGAATACCTAAGAAAAAGTAGATAGACACCCTTTAAACTTAATAACGAATACTTTAAATACTCGTACTACTTACTCTCTCCACTGATGTTCAGAAAGCCTCGCTGGTACTTGCAGAGAGAGGTTGTATCTGTCTCTATGGGAGAAGGTTTCTGCCTCACACTGAATCGATGATGGAGCCTGGCTGGACTGGTAAGAAGGGGGTTTGGAGTGCTTTCTGTGGGAATAGGCCTGTGAGCACTGATAACGGGCTTCAGCCTGAGAAGTCTCCCTTTGGAGTGTAGGATCCCAGCAGGAGGAGGAGGAGGAACAAGAGGCGGTCTGGGATGACAGGGAGCTTTCTGGTGTCTGCGAGTACTGATAGTCGGCTGAGGTCCGAGAGATCTGCCTCTCACTGGAGGAGTCATGGTGAGGCACCTGGGGTCTGGACCAAGGCCTGAATTGTAACATGGGGACAGGGGCTTAACTTAATTTCTCATATTTTACACTTTTATAAAGACAATTCAGGATTAGGATTTGTTATGGTATTAGCATATAAATAAGACATTAACAGTTAAAGTATATTAACTTTTGCGATTTAGAATAATTCAACCAAATACTGTGATTACAAATCCTGTTATTGGCACTTTAATAAAGTATTAAACTGCTAATGTCTGCCATGACTGGGCAGACTGGGATGCCGCCGCAATTCTCCACTCTGGAAAACCACAAGTATAACATTAACTGGCAAATGAAGAAGCTAACAGAACCCAAGTGCATGTGAGGACAACTGTGTGAAGCCTTTCCTTCACTTGATCTGATTTACCGATCAGTGCCTCTGTCTTTTCTCTCCTCATGATTCATGTTGCTGCTGCTCTGGACCCAAGGCTCCCTCTGGCTGTCATAAAACCTCTCCACTACCACACACACACAACATGGAGAAGAGATATATACATCTCATGTTATAGGATATCATTTAAAGTATGTAACTTGGCTATATTATAGTTTCCTAATGGATTCAAGAGGCCAATCAAACCATAATGTTAAACACTAGACATGAATAATATACATGTTAGGTTTTCTTATCCATAATAAACCACAAAAGGCTTAAGTAAGATTGTCTCTAATTGTGTCCTGACTGACTTGGCCTGTGATTGTTGGAGTTACGCTGGGACTGAAGAACAGCCAGAATCTTCTGGGCCGCCTGGGACAGAGGTCCTGAGTACAACCTGCAGCTAGACTGCTCCATCTCCACCCTATCAGCACAGCTGCTACTCTAACTGAAGGTCTGACTCCTCAGCTGTGAAACACCTGAGCAGGACAAAGGGACAAGGAGGGACAGAGATCAGTCAGTGTAATAACTATTACGGGAATGCTGCTAAACTTCCACAAATATGTGCAACTTTACAATGATAATAGTGAAAAACAACTTTATTCATAACATGCCTTCACCCAAATAGACAATAAATTCAAAACAATTTCTGGGGTTAGTTAACGGAAAATTCTTTGTTTGAAGTACAGAAGTCATGGTATAAGCTTTTTCAGACACATTCGTTCTTATAAAACCAAACTTTTCCCCAAGTTGAGCAAAGAAGAGTCAAGTGAGGACTTCAGGGATCGATCTCCGTCTCCAAGACAAACTGAGAGAACGTTCAGTTTCTCACAGAGCGGGGCTTAATAAGTAAAGCTCCACTGAAGGCACACGGTGTGCTTCTCCAGCCAGCATCTCTTCAAGCTTCAATCAGACAGTTCACCTCCTGTTGCACGAAGACTCCACAGAGTTTGAGTTGACTAAAATAAATCTCCTCATCAATTCGTGTTCGTTTGACTATCGCTGTCCCCTCTTCGCAGGCATCTTGCCCTCCAGATCCTCCACTATTTTCTGCAGCAGTCGGGCATCCAAGTGAAAGTAGATGTATAACTGTCTCTCCCGCTTCAGGAGGGCATTGCGCTCCAGCTGAGAGCGTTTGGCTTTTACCTCCCCCATGATTTCTTGCATTAAGTTCTGCAAACTCTGCAGCTGTGACTCTGCTTCCAGAAGCTTGGATGTCAGCTCCTGGGGGGACAAAGCACGAGGGAAGAGAAAGAAAGAAAACAGTAATGAGTACATGTCAAACTATGGCCAGTTTTAATCACCAAAACAACTAGTTATACAAATAAGGTTGTTCAAAGAAACTTCTGCAACATTTAAAGGGAAAAATACACTTTTGCTTGTGACAGAAACACATGTACACATTCATATTCTCAGACAACCATTTCCCACACAGTGCTCATATACCAAACACCTGTGCTTGATATTGTGATATTTGTGAAAAGAAGGAAAATGTGGTGCCTTCAGCAAACCTCACCCACTGTGACGAGTAATTTAAAAAATCAGCAAACTCACATTAAGGATTTCTTGTGTGGTCGACTAACATGGCTGTAACTTAAGTGAAAGGAAAGACACCAACCTGTGCATTGGGGCAGAGCATCTCCTGATCTGTGGTGGCCAGTGGACATACCTGCGGCCCCATTACCAGCTGCTGGAGCTCGGTGTGCATGGCCCTGTGAAGCGCCTCACTGTCGCCGTTAAGACGGGCAGTGGTGTAGTGCTGTTCGCGGCCAGCACCAGCTAAGGCGTCTCGGGTCACCTTGATGTTTCCTGCCAGGTCACGAGCCGCCTGGTCCAATGCTTCGTACGTCCGAAAAGGCTCCGATCGGCCTTGATCTGAATCATGGTTGAGGATCTGGAGCAGTCTGAGGACAGCATTGGAGACAAGGGGTTACATTTCAAGGTAACAAAGAATTGATTTAAACAATTCAGTAAAATACAGATATTGCAGAGAAGAGTGAACAAGCTACTTCACAGTCGGACTCTTCTTACCGGCTGAAGGCTGCATCCCTGCTGCTGATGATCGGGTTCTTCCTGGGGTTGATAGCCAGGTCAGGACTTGCCAGGGACTCAATCCTGAGAGTTGCTGCTTCACTTTCCTCTCCCATTCTTCCGTTTACTTCTCCCAGGTGCTTCAGACACAACCTCCACCTCCTCTGCTCCATCTGCTGAGCCAGCGAGAGCAGGTCAAAGGACGCCTTCTGACGGAGAAGGTAGTCACGAACCTAAGGGGAGAGAGTTACATTTAAATTTTACTGTGGCTGTGGATTTTTTTGTCCAAGCTGTTTTACAATGGCTGAGGTAGTTTCATGTGTAGGAGGCAGCAACAGTCCAAGTTTATCACCGAAACAATCTCATGGTGAAAGGTGAGATGTCACCTACTAACCTGATCCTGTCTGGAGGTTAAGTAGTCCTGCCTGGACAGCTGCAGAGCCAGGTCTCCCCTCACTACAGGCACATTGATTAGCCTGGCTGACTCCCTGAGTGCAGCAGGTACTGGTCCATGAAGCAGAGCCTCCAGCTCGGCCTTCACAGCCTGCAGCTCTTTCCTGGACACCACTTCACGCACATGTAGCGAGGAGGAGGTGGAAATGCTCTGACAGAGTAAAGAGAAGGTTATGAATGAGAGCACAGGGGAACAGTGACACTATGAACAACAGTAAAGAAAATACACTTTACTGGAAATGTCTGCTTTACCTTAGTATGAGCTGACTGCTCTGACAGCCAATCCAGTCCAGCCTTGACACTCTTCTCCTCTGCCAGTGCCTGCATCAGTTGATGTTGGGCCACAATATGAGCCCATTGAAGTCTGGCCATCTCCGTCCTCCTACCCTCCAACACCCGGGCCTCCTTCTCTTTTCCCTCATGCTCTTCCCTCGCTTTCTCCTCCTTGTCCTCCTCTCCATCTTCACAAGAACTGAGGTCGAGGACCTGGAAGCGCTCAGAGCAAGAAGTCTCAACAATGTCAGAGATGCCCTGGAAGAAATGCTTCCGAGTGAAGGCAGCTAGTGTTTTAGTGTTGCGCTCCTCCTGGTGCAGATAAGGATCCAGGGACAGCTGAGAAAGGAGGACTGGAGGCCTTTTGGAGATTGAGGAGTGAGATGGAGCCACAGTCTCTGGCTGAGCAGGGACATATGAAGCAAGTTTCCTCACCTCATCCGTTAGGTTTTGTAACAGAGTGTTGGTGTCAGCATTCTCACCTCCGATAGAGGTACTGGCCTCCTTAAGCTTACACGCAGCTTTCTCCAGCTCTGCAGCGAGTCGCATGTCAACATCTGCCCGAGAGGTGGCCACAACCTGTAACTTGTTAAAGCGTCGCTGCTTCAGATCCCTCTCTTTACGCAGCGCTTGGAGCTCGGCCTCCAGGTCCTCCACGTCCAAATCGCCCTCGGCTGCAAACCCAGAGGATGAAGAGGAAGACCCACAGCTCCCATCTGAAGGGCCAATGGTTTTTAGGACCTCTCCCAAAGCTGCTTCATCCAGAATCGGTTTGCAGGACTTCCGCAGTTCCTGAAAAGCCTGCGCCTCCTCCAAGGTGAGAACATTGTTGCGGTTGAGGGACCGACAGACAAAGCGCAGGAAGTGGAGGTTCTCCGGAGCGCAGTCGAACAGCCAGTCGAACTCGGAGGCCTTCAGCGATGAGGCATCGGGGTAACCGAGGCGGCCCAGCGCCTCCACAAAGTGGCCCCCGTTTAACATGGTGGCTCTGCACCCTGTGTCCCCCTTGTTATTGTGCTAGTCAGTCACAATGAGAAGTATTGAGAATGAGGTGAAACAGTAAGAGAAGGTAGGGCAAAGACAACTATCAGCTCCTTGAAGACCTTTTCCTTCCTCCTCTTCACTTCATTTGTTTCTCCAGCAACTATATCTGTCTTATGAGTACAGTTAAACCAGTATAACCATTTCCTTACACACAGCATCATGAGAGAACCATTGTTGGAGAGTTACCAGTTGTCTGCTGCTTCTAATAGGAGTTAGCTCGAGCCTTGCATTAGCTGACATGTTGTTTGTATTGTCTGCTGCGACAAGAGGACACCGACATGTTGTCTCCTACTGAGGGGTAACGTCACACTTTGTTTTATTTATCCTCTTAATGATAATTAATACAAAATAACGGTCCATACTTTTAGCTAGCTACCATTAGCATAATGTGTGCTACACTGCTGTGTGGCTAAACAGCTGCTAACAGCGGTCGGTTAGCAGCTGGAAAGCATCGCTACAATGCTAATAGCTAGCTTAGCTCGTGCTAGCTGCGTCGGTTATAAAAATAAATAACATTTAATCACCAAACTTACTTCTTCAACTCGCCAGCTCCACCTTAGCTAGCACTTAGCCGATTAGCTTCGCACCCGCCAAACATCCAAACCGACGCGACGTCAACACGCAGGGGCGCGGCGTGACCTTCTACGTCATCACGCCGGAAGTAGCGTTTTCAACCGTCAGCCAATGGGGTTGGACGAAGGAGGCTCGACTCCCTGCGGGTTCCCGCCCTGTAACCCTGTACCAGCAGCATGAAGCGAGATCTGCCATTTCTGTTGTGAGAAGACATCACTGGTGAGTGGAGCGAGTAACTGTCCTTTCACTGTGAAGCTGCTTGTTAGAGAACACGTTTAAATACAAGGAGAAGAAGAGGATTCAGTGATTAGCTGCTAATGTAGAGAAGGAGCCTCAGGAAGCACTTATCAGAGTTTTAATGCACAGCAGGAAGTTCAGTTCTCACTTTTAATATTTGATCATTATATTCCTGTCATCACATATTAACAGTTAACTTCTCACTGCATGTTTTTTCTTCTTCATGGTTTGAATGTGCAGTTGTGGTTGCTGGTATGTTTTCATTTGCATTTCCCTGTGCCTGTTGATTTGCATTCCACATTTAATTTAACTTTGCACAGAAGAGTCCGGGCTACTTATAGTCACAGAGCACCGAGCCAGGATGGTAGAGAGAATCTGATCTCACACATGCAGTGACAATGTAATGCTTCTTCACACCTCTGAGGAAAAAGTGGGTTAGTGTGTCACCTCGAGGTATATTCACTCTATTCTCTCTTTTCACTTTCTTTCAATCAAATGCATGAAAACAATAGTTGTAAGAAGCCATGGTCCAAGCCAAGACGTGGGTCCTGAACAAATACTTCGATGGCTTCCCGAAGGACAGCGACTTCCAGCTGAAGACAGAGGAGCTGCCCGAGCCCAAGGATGGAGGTATGAGGAGGATCCAGTCTATTTCAAATCACAATACACCTCATATTTGATATTGAAAAGTGCAGTTTAAATAAAGTTCGTAATTATTATCCACTTACTCGTGCACAGAGGAGAAGAAACTCTTTGTTTACACCCTGTGGTTCTTCCCTGTCTTTGGTTCAGAGGTGCTTCTGGAGGCCGTGTTTCTCAGCGTCGACCCGTACATGAGGTAGAATCCTGCATCTAGAACCTTTTCATAGTTATTTACACCATACGATTTGTTAATGGAACAAAAAAATGCATTTAAAATGTAACGTGTAATGTCTCTCCAGGCCGTTCAGTCGGGCTCGCATGAAGGAGGGCGAGGTGATGATTGGAACTCAAGTGGCCAAGTAAGGAACACACACATACACACACACACGCACACACACACACACACACACAAACACACACACACACACACACACACAGAGAAATGTCTTTGAATTGTTGTGAGAGAGCAGGGCCTCCACCTGCCTGTGATTAGCGCAGCCTTTGATTCACAGTGACTCAATCGAAATGTTCTTGGCAGGGTTTACAGAAGGACTGAGTTTACAGAAGGAATGTCTTTCTGTCGATAAACACAGAATAATAAACCACTTTGCGACCAAACTTTTCAAAGATCGTCTAAATAATGACCTTCAAACCCACATTTGCTTTTTCTTCTTTTCTTTGTAGTCGACCACAGTTCGTTAAACTCACTAACTGCATGCGGCTGGTGAAGCTGAAGAGCTGCAGCTGTAACAGATCCACCAAACTCTGTTGAGAATTCTGCATATATTAAAAGTTTCCTGCTGAATATTGGACATAAACGCTTGTTTTTTAATGACTTCTGAGTCTTTTCAACCGATGTGATTTGAATTGGCGACAGGTGGTGACTCCCCCCTCCTCTTGTGTTTCTTCTGTAGAGTGATCCAAAGTAAAAACCCAGCGTTTCCCGTGGGGAGCCATGTGGTCGGGCGCGGAGGCTGGAGGACCCACACGCTCAGCGACGGCACGGACCTCGTTCCCATCATGGCCGAGTGGCCTCAGGACGTCTCCTTGTCTCTGGCTCTGGGCACCATCGGCATGCCAGGGTAAGAGCAACCCGAGCTGAATCCAGAGGGGTTAAATCTCACAGGTTTCCAGAGGTTAAAGAGCAATTTCATGTTTTCCATCACTTGAGCTGCTTTCAGACTTCCACTGAACTTTTCTTAGTAAAGTGTCAGAGTGAGGCTGTATTAGAAGACAGCAGGAGGATTTCCAGCGGACGAGTGGGCATGTGGATGACTGATGCAAAACTGGAACATTACGAATAAGTCATGAGGACTTTTTTGTGTTGTTGTGAACTTGTCCTAACAGAACGATCTCCTGCTGCGTTTTTCATATGTGACAAACAAAGTCCAGAAAAGGTCATGACCCCGTTACGTGGGAGTTCTTCAGAGTTCCTGGTTGAAAAGGGAAGTTTGTGATCACGATGTTCTCTCCGCTGAATCGTAAATACAGACGCACAGCAAGGCTTATTATTAACTTAAAACTGGATTCATACGAGTGTTATAAATTCAGGAAGTGCTAAGAAGCATGACGGTAAGACCAATGCTGAGGAGGAAGCAGCTGAACTTGGCTGACTCCCATGTGTGAATCGTTATTCACTGAACACTAGAGTCAACATTCCCTGAGTGATATCACATCAGGGAAGAATCTAAACCTGAAAAACCTTTTATCGGTTCCTTGTTAATGTTTGCCCCGATAAGGGAGACGGCTGTTTCTCAGCCGAGGGGAACGGCTGAGTTCTGTCTTGCCTTGAGAAAATAAACAGGTGAGCCTCCAGATGTTTTTCCTCCTGATTGGATGAAGTCACCTTATAAACACTGATAACCTCGCCATGGAAACAATGACTCAGAGGCTCCTCCGGGGGGAAGTGAAGGGAAACATCCCCCTTGTGCTTTTCAGCCGTTAAATGTTGAGGTTCACTTCCCTCTCGCTCTCCTTCCCCATCCAGACTCACGGCTCTGTATGGCATCGAGGAGGTGTTGGGACTCCAGAAGGGCGAGACGCTGCTGGTTAACGCCGCAGCCGGCGCCGTGGGCTCCGTGGTCGGCCAGATCGCCAAGATCAAGGGCTGCAAGGTGGTGGGCTCGGCTGGCACAGACGCCAAGGTGGCCTTCCTCAAAGAGCTGGGCTTCGACGAGGCCTTCAACTACAAGACCGTGGGCTCCCTGGAGGAGGCGCTGAAGAGAGCGGCTCCGGAGGGATACGACTGCTTGTTTGAAAACGTAAACAACCTGAACAAGTGTGCTCGAGAACTTCCTGTTTGGTCTTTACACTCTCGCCTGTTGTTCTTTTTTCATTGGCCTGTTTTTGATTTCAGGTGGGAGGATCTTTTTCGAGCGTGGCCCTGCAACAGATGAAGAACTTCGGGAGGATCGCAGTGTGTGGGAGTATTTCTGTGTACAATGACTCCACACCTCAGGAGGGTGAGCACTTCCTCCTGCTCTCATTTTACATATCAACAGTTCTGCAGAGGTAAACTAGATGCCTGCTTGTGCAGAAACATAGTGAAATGCAGATAGAACAATGTAGAACACCTGGAAGTGACAGAAACAATCTGGAAATTGATTAAAACGACTGAATATCCTGGAAATAATCTCTATTGTCCAGGACTTTATTGTTGTATTGTATATTCTCTTACATGCATTACCTGTTTAAACTCCAGTGCATATTTTATTTGATATTTAAGCTGTGAAGTATAACAGATATGTCCAAGGGGTACAAATAACATCCCATTCCTCAAACCTTTACCATCGCCCAAATCACACAAGGGCCTGCATTGAAGATATTGCTTGGATACATTCCAATAAAGTGTTGAAGTAATTAAAGTTACAAAAACAAGTCAGACAACATTTTTGTTCAGTTGGGAAAATAATAAATCCATCACAATTGTACATGTATTAACCTGTGTAGCCACTAGGGGGCAGCATTGTTCTACTGAGAAGTAAAAACAAACTGTAACCTGAAACAGAATTTGTTTTTTTGGACTGTTAGTGACAGTTACTGAATATTTGTTACTGTAATCATCTCTCTTACTTCCTGTCTTAGGTCCGTACCCACATCTCACCATGATCTTCAAGCAGATCAAGATGGAGGGCTTCATGCAGTCCAGGTGGCAGCACAAAAACCCTGAATCCCTCAGGAGACTGATGGGATGGATGAAGGAGGTTAGTGACCGACTCTGTGTCCTCAGTAAAGCTACAACCCAAATGATTCTATATTAACTTTCTGTTTTAATGTTTGTGATTCTTTTTCTTCCTTCAGGGCAAAATTCAGAGTCGGGAGCACGTGACAAACGGCTTTGAGAAGATGCCAGCTGCTTTCATGGGGATGCTGAAGGGGGACAACATCGGAAAGGCCGTCATCGCAGTCTGAACACAGGGTCGAGAGCAGCGTCAGCAACAATAACTATCATATACATTTATACATGAAGGATGAGCATTACACAGGCACAAGGAACAAGAGGCTGACCCATCAGATGAAGCTGATATTAGAGAGTTTCTGGTATTAATATATCAGCTGATACATACAGGATAAGAGAAGAAAACGTACAGTTTAACCATAAACCAAATGATATATCTGCCAATGTAAATGCAGATTTGTCTTTAAGACTCATATCCGTAGCCACTACCATAAAGCATTATAGATGAAAACACTCCATATTGATACTTTTTTTTAAATAATAGTTGCATTTCCTTCTGGTTTATTAGTTTTTAAGGTTTTCACAGTGGACAACGATCTCCATGTTTGAGTGCATGTAAGTAGGGAGAGACACAGGGTGGTTGTTCCTACATGCTCTGTGTGGATCTGCAGCTAAAACATTCACCTACTGTTACATAATCAACCAGGTACTTTCTATTAAATAAGCATTTATTAACGCAATAAAGCTTTTCTTTTTTTTTCTTTTTTTTTCCATTTACTTGTGTGTTTTGCTTCATATTTCGACTGAGGTGTGTTCATTTATTAATTTCCTCCATTTAAGTCCTTTCGTGGCAATTTCTACAACCCATCCTTAACAATGAGGAGCGAGACACAAATCTCTTACGGTATTGTCACACTTTAATGCTCAGAGCATGATGCATACAACAAAGGTTAGTTTGTATCATGCACACCGATGGGAAACAGTTCTTTGTCTTTAGACATTTGGCTCACCCCTCCCACTCTGGTTGGGGTTATTACAAAGTCAAAGGTCGGGATCTTCTGATCACATGAAAACAACAATGCCTAGTTAAAGCAATCAGGCCAAGATTCATTCAGTAGTACAGGACACAGCAGGATCAAGATTACATTGTATAAGATTCAATCAGGATCAATCAAAGGGGAAATAAACATGATCTTATTGTGGTTAAATGTTACATTTCCCTTTCAGTCCTGATGAGAAGAAGCTGGACTGAAAAATGGAGGTGATCTCCATCTGAACAGAAGTGGACAGTAGATAATAGATCAGGAACCATCAGCCTCCTGCTGCCCAGCCGAGCTCTTTGTCTCCGTCAGTATTTATAGACACTAATCTGAATATCATAAGGACATGAGGAGCTTCATCTCCACGGTTACAGAAGATGCTTTTATTCTGTTGTGGCCGATTTTAGGCCAATGAGGCGACACAAGGTTCACACATGGAGTGTAGTAGTGGGGAAATGGGAGCATCGTTTTTAATTCCACATGTAAGCAGGCATGAATGTGAAAGTAAAAGTGAACAAAATATGATGGTGAAGATATAATGAAAAAACAAACACTTGATCAGTCTCAGATAGATGTGAGGAAAAGAACAATCATAACACATATCCAAGTCCCACGTTCAAAATTACAAAGTACGTATGAGCTAAATGTATTTAAAGTATCAAAAGTAATATAATTTTTCTGCAGATAAACTATGACTGATATGTTCACATATATATGCTGTAAAGAATCCTTACTTTAAAAGCATTATACTGGTATATGAGGTGGTCAAGATGGACATGATTTTAATTACTTTAAGAATCAGATGGGTTTTGGGGTTATCTATTTAGGAGAAAAACTAAAAACTATGCTCTGCTACACTTTTAAAGTTTTTTAAATATATATATATGTGTGTGTATTGTTATAAAATGTGAGTTTTACCTTTTGTGAGCTTGAACCATTTATTTGTGGATTTGACCTCATGTGGTGAGTTCACAGGAGCGATAGTAACTACTATCGACTAATCCTCGAACCAAAAAAGGATTGAGATTTTGTCAAAGTAAAAGTAAAAGCTGTAAATACATTTGTGTACACAGTGTGTGTGTGTATCAAGCCAAAATGCAACGTGGAAATTTAGCTGCGCAGACTCAGTCAGTTACGGTAAAGCAAGAATTTGTCAAGTCACTGTGACTTGATTTACCGTCAAACCTCTTAAAAGTAAATATATAAATAAATGGATATTTGTATATACATATAAAGAATAAAAACATAAACTAGTTCTAATTGTTATTATGAATATGATTATAAAACATGTTAATGTGATTGTTCATTCAAGTACAGTTATTAATCACAATTGTGGGTTTATGGTCCGATTTATAAACGTGGTGATTAAAGCCAAAAGGAAATGAACGTAGAATAACTTGATAAACATAGAGGGTGATATTTGTTTCACTATTATACAACATGTGTTAATACTGAAAGATTAAAATGGAATCAAAACACTTTGGACGTAAAGTTAAAACGGTAGACTTTCAAAATAAACGTCTCAACTGCGAAAGACTGCCCTACACAGAGGGATGGAAGTAAAGGAAATACTCAGATCCTCAACTTGAAGTAAACACAACAGATGAACTTCATGCAGCCAAAATAAATCATCTTAAATAAAATTACGGTTTTATCAGCAAAATGTGTTAAAAACGTGAGTAAAACTTCTTGTTCAATCAGATTATTAGATTCTTATTTTAGTTCAAAAGCAGCATTTTACTGTTTGAGCCAAAGTAAAGATAGTTTAATATAGATATGCCTATAAACCTCAATAAAACAAATACTATGATATATTCTAATGAGGCGTACATTGTATGTGTTCTGAATATCCACACACCCCCACACATGTTTATTTATACGTATACTTATAAGTACAATAGTAAAAAAAACGAAAAACAAGTAAAAACCATTGAATGTACACATGATGCACAAGTCACTCACTCAAGAACTGTATATTTGAGTTATATACACTATAGTAAGTTAAGATGTCAAACCACAACCTTCTCGAAGCTGCAATAATCAGTCTTTAAACTGAAATGATCACGATAGATATTCATATTGCTAAATATTAGCCCCCATGAGATAAACAAAATAAACTCTATGCTTTTATTTTGTAAATTCCTGTGCAGTCACTTCCGGGGCGTCTGAGTAAAACCACTGCCCCCCCCCAAACCAAGCGCCATTCACCAATACTCCTCCGCCTGTTCTCCTCCACGCACACGCTCCTCCGCCGGCATCATGGTTTACGAAGTGACGGGTCTCGTAAGTTCTGCTTTTTACACGTTATTAGTTATTATTCGATCTGGGTCGTGGCGCGCCATGAGGTGATCGGTCCAGCGCCCGGTGCCGCTGCTCCTGCGGCCGCTCCGCCCTCCCGCTCCCCGCCTCGGTGCAATCTTCCGGGGTTTATTCTTTATTTACTCTCTTCAGCGACTCTCTGGTTCTGTTCGAACGTTTCTAACGCGTGTGGGTTCGCGACCCGGTGAAGCAGCCCGGTGACGCTGTGGTGTCATGTGCAGCTGAAGTTGGTTTCACAATCGACTGTTGGAACAGGGTTGATGTTAGGCTTGTTTTCAGAGGCTCCGTTCGTCTGATTGATTTAAAAAATACTTTTATGTAATAAATTAAATATAAAGGTATAATGTCCTGTATGTGAAACTGTGCTTTAAACCATAACAAGCTCTCAACCAGGTGTAGAGTGGAGGGTTTTCTGAAAGGAGTCTGGTGAACTGGATTAACGTGTTTTAACAGAGTTTAGTAAGAAATGATAATTTAATTTACATGTTTACAAATTGACAACAGGATCAAATGGAATGAAATCGATTTTGGGAACAAACCATCTCTGATCTGAACCTGATTCAGTTTTGTCTGGGTGTTGTTATTGTTGTTTGATGAGAAACTATGAAAACACAACTATTCTAAATCTTAAATATAAAGTTTAAAATATGTTTCGTGAAAGTCAGTTTCTAACAGCCTTTGTTCAATCCACCGAACAACCGATTAGTTAATCGATCACACACTATTATAATTGTTTCGCTGTATCCCCTGGTGTCGAATGTGAAGCTGACTTCGCCTCGGCTCCAGTGGCGTGTCACCATGTGAGCAGCTGGGCTCTTTTCCCTTCGCCATCTTTCCGCGGGTTTACCGCTCCCGTAGGTGACGTCACACACGGAACACCGTCTCTCTTTAATGCACACACACGTAAACTACATGTGCTACACCGAGGCTAGCTGCTAGTGGAGCTACTGGTGGCCTGTGCAGAAGCTAACGTCAGTGTGGGTGGAGGGGGGGGGGAGCCGGGTGTGTCCTCTTCTGTGAGGGCACATGTTCGGAGTCGCTGTGGCTGCAGAACAATATGGTTTTATTATTCTTATTAGATCAGCTGTAGAAAGGTATCATTAATATCGCAACTAGCCATGAACTTTATATAAACCTAGTTTGGATAATGTAAAACAAAGGTCCAAAGTGCTTCACACACACACACACACACACACACACACACACACACACACACACACACACACACACACACACACAAGTCTGAGTACACAACAAGTCCATAAAACGATAGAGGTACAGTCATAAAAGAACTCCAGACCCTAAAAGAAGGAAGAAGTCGTTCTAGGATGTGATGTTTTGTTAGTCTGTCTCTGATCTGCACAGGGAACATGTGGAATGATAAATGTTTATACGCAGCAAACGTCTTAAATTAAATTAAACGTGTTTGTAATTTGATTCTATTTTCTCTTTTCTCTTCCATATTCTTCAGGATGAGTTCCAGAAGCAGCTGAAGGACGCCGGAGACAAGCTGGTGATGGTGGACTTCACCGCCACGTGGTGCGGCCCCTGCAAGATGATCAGCCCATACTTTCATGTAAGTGGAAGATTGTTGCACTTTTTGAAATCATCTGCGGAATGAGTTAGATAATGAGGTAGTTTTATTTTGAAAAGCAGACCAGTTGCAGCCTTTGAGGAATAAATGTTTGAGGTGCATCTCTTCAGAGAGGGAGCTTGTTGCTCGGGCAACGCTTTGTCACCACGTTCCCACTCCGAGTCGGAAACGTCCTTCAAATGCAAATGTGACAAGTGTGAGATTTAAATGTCGTGTTTACTGATCCTCTCTCTCTCTCTCTCTCTCTCTCTCTCTTGTGTGCAGGAGCTGGCGACAGAGTACCCCAACGTGGTTTTCCTGAAGGTGGACGTGGATGATGCTGAGGCAAGTGTGTGTGTGTGTGTGTGTACATGAGCCCAACACAGAGCAGTGTGTCGCCCACAGTGCTGCTGCGAGGGAAAAGAACCATATGACTTTTGCATAGGACTTTTCCATCTGTGGAGAATTGTAAAGGAAACGTCCTTGTGGGTTTAGTCAGAGCTCCTGTTGACTGGGTCCCCCGCACCGTTAATACTCCCAGCAATGTGGAGTATTCATGAAATCCACGTGACGGAGGTTTCTACTACAACTTGGTGACGTCTGTGCTCAGCTCTGGGACGTAAAAATATAAATGAATAACCCGGTGGCATTGAACATTGACAGAGTTTGGCTGCAGGTCTGATAGAGGCCATTATTTTTGATCTCTAATGATTTATCTGCCCATCACTAGATGGTTGTACAATTGATTAATAGTTAACTCTTTACTGTTTAGTTAAACTGTTCAGAGACTGTTTAAATTCAAACAGGCCTGAGGCTACATGACTACTCACTTATGAAAACCCATTTAAATTCATCAGATCTTATTTGGATCTGCAACAAGTTACACACACTCGCCAAAATAAAAGTCCCCTAAACATGGCCGGTTGTTATCCATGAGTCATTCTGGTAAATCGAGGAACATGTTAAACACGGTGTCTCACGATGTTAAAGGAAGTCGTAAAAACTAAATCACTAACTGTTGTTCTTCCTCTTTCTTTCCAGGATGTCAGTGCGCATTGTGAAATTAAGTGCATGCCCACCTTCATCGTGTACAGGGGAGGAAAGAAGGTGAGTGCTGAACCATACAACCAATGATGGTTCTGCTGGTTTTTAAATGGGAACAATCTCTCTAACCTTCTTTCATTGTCTCGCAGTTGGACGACCTCTCCGGGGCCAACCGAGAGAAACTACTTGAAATGCTGAAGAAACACATGTAAGCCCCCCCCGACGGGCCGACCACACACAACCTTGTTCTACAAGCTCCACTGAAACCCGCCAGTAGCCTCCTGTCCACGTCTCCGACGAGCACGACCACCGGCTCCTGTTTCCCACGTAGCAGGCGGACAGTTATTCCACACGTGTACTGGTTCCATAGTCCGGTCACATCCGTGTATGTAACATTCGAACACTTTTAAAACTCCTGTACAGAGAATTTGGATTTTTTTTCTCCTGAACGTCTCATTGTCTGTAACGTGTCCAACAAGGTGGATTCAATAAATGAAGATGAGTTACATGCACTGGGTCTGGTTTCAACACCTCACAGAAGAGCAGTGGATGGTATTTTATGCTTTAATACAAATGTGAGAATAGTTTACACATATACATTGGACAATTGCATCAATAGTTTTTACACATCGTACAAGTATATAGCAGCATATGTTTTAATACTGTTGAGTCTCTATATGAAAAAATACAGCTTTATTTTACAAAATGGTTCTTGCTTTGTCTTGTGTGGAGAGATGAGACTGGGTTCGCTCGAGCATCAGTTAACTTTACAAGAATTCCCTTCAGAGGACGATTCACACAGAGCTGAGGCTTCAGAAGGGATAGTGTCCTGTTCTCCTTTTCCTGCAACCAGAGAAAACAGGATTTAACGTTTTCATGAGGAAAATAGAGGCTTAGTCAAAGTGTTTTTTAAATAGTATAGAACTAGGGTCTCCTCGAAGAAACACATTTCGGTGGTAAGAGAAGTCAGTTAAATGAGGAAGTCATATTTCAATAGAAACTTGCATAATGTTACCAGAATAAATTGTCATATTTCATGGAGAAGTACAAAGGTATATGAGAAAAACTTGGTTCATAATATTCGGACTAAAAATAAATATTTATTTCTTCAGAAGAAACAGTTTCTTCCACAATCATTTCAAAGTCATGAGACAAACGCAAGTATTTGTAATACAACAAGATGCTGCACATTCCTCATTTTAACAGAATGATCTTTTTGATACCTGTAAATGACATGTGACATGTAGCGTTAATGTCGTGCAACATATTGTAATTCAGATAAAAGCATTGAATCATTCTGATTAAGACAAGTTTTTCCACTCGATAGCTTTGAGTCAGGCAACCAGGCTGTCGCCCACAGGAGTCATCATTACTGAACCCTGTCAGCAAGTATGTGACTCAAGAGCTTCACACTATAAAAATAGATTATTGAGAAAGATTATGGTCAAAGTATTTTTCCACACAAACAATTATACAGAATGTAAAATTATCTAGAAAAGATCCAGTGAGTCGATGATTCAGGTTTAAGTTTCAGTTTGGATGGTGAAGAGCTGAGAGGGGAGGGGAAGCCCAGTGTAGCAACATGGAAACATCTAGTACATATTGAACTGGAGCCACACTGGCAGAGACATTCCGCTTTCCAGTGACTCCCTCTTCTCCTTCAGAATTTTGACCACTAGTAAAGATTACATTTTAACAGAATCTACTGCAGACAAAGCAACAGCACCACATGTCAGTTTGGCTGCGGGGGTGTGGGCTGGTGAAAATGATCCAAAGTTTATAAAACGTCCTTACTTATCGTAAGATGTCCTACACTCATTTAAAAATACTACATTAAAACTTTATAAATCATCTCCTCATTTGGATGTTTGAAAAAGGTTTTGAGGAAAGTGTGTTTGTGGGTCTGTGTGTGTGTGTGTGTGTGTGTGTGTGTGTTCACCTGGAGCAGTCGTGTCCGCTCCACCCTGAACTGCAGTGACATCTGTTCGGCCTGATGCATCGACCTCCATTGAGACAAGGTGATGAACACACAGCTGTGGAGACGTCACACATATGTCACATTCAATGAACCAGTAAAACATTTCATATATATATATATATAAATAAATATATAAATATATCACTAGGCTACAGCTCTTAATAGAGGAAAAGAAGCTCCTGAGTCCCCACCCCCCCCTCCCTCCTCAGAGTCATCAGGGGGGTGCTGCTGCTGCTGCTGACGTGGAGGGAATCCTGTGGGTTTCCACCATGTGCCCAGTAGGTGCACTGGTCTGCTCACACACACACACACACACACACACGTACCAGTCTAAACATGTCAGAGCGCCATCGACCCGCCGGTGAACTCACCACTGTGACAGCGCGTGCCCGTCCACCCAGTGGGACACTCGCACTGGTAGGGTGCCACGCAGCGGCCTCCATTCAGGCACGGCAGGATGCAGATAGCTGTGATCAGAGAGGAGACCGGGGTGAGTATACTGATAATAGATAAGACTATAAAATGACAGTTAACTAGTAGATTAGGTGTGAGTGACTTTCTGAGGCTCCTGTGGACGACGCCCTCTCAATCAATTCATCACAATCTCATGTGACCTTTGGTGATTATTGAATTCTGGCTTCTTTAACTTTTTGTGACGACTCAGCAAAACACATATGGACCAACACGTCAATTCCTCAGCTGAAAACACGGATTGTCTCCTTTATGTTTGACCCTCTGTGTCTCACCATTGTCTGCTAAATCCTGCTTAGCAAGCTGATAGGGTTACTGTGTGTTTGTTTGTAGGTGTGTGTTTGTGTGTGTGTTGTACTCTGTCAACAGAGATTACAGAAAGATATGTGATGATGAAACACTCACGCTCCTCACAGAGTCGGCCCATCCAGCCCTCGGGGCAGGAGCACACGTTGGGCCGCTGACACACACCTCCGTTCTGACACTGCAGCCAGCACACAGCTGAGGGACACACACACACACACACACACACACACACACACACACACACACACACACACACACAGACAAAACAGGTTAAAGTAACTGGAATGTTGAGTGACACATACAAATACACAACTTCTACAGATTCAATCCCCTTCCAGTAAAATTTAAGGGTTTGATTCCCTTCGGTTAATTCTGCTGCCACAGCCATTGGCCATGCAACCTCATGCACTAGAGCGGAGGCAGCATTCACACACTGCAGGTTACACTCGGCTGTACACACTCAATAGAACCCCCCTTAAGTGTGTGTGAGTGTGTGTGTCTCAGCAGCTGTTGAGAGCAGGTTAGCCTGGATTCAGCCCTCGTTTTCATATGCAAAACATGTTGGTGTGTGTTTGAATTTCAGTTGCATGATAATCGACCGAAGAGCTCACGAATAAGGACATGATCCACTGATCTGATATCTGTGCCCTCGTGTTTCACATCTATCTGGAGGACATGTTACTGGTTTATGGGGAAGAAGCAGCTTCACACTCAGCTGGGCCAGCTTTAGTCTAGACTAAAGGGGATTTGTTTCCTTTAATGGGACTGGATCCAGGCTAAAGAAGGTGATGTGTGTGAGTCACAGAGCTAAACGTGCACAAACAGAGGCTTCAGATCATGGTGCAGCAGCAGGGAGGAGGTTCTGTGATGAAGCTGTTGTGACCACAGACCAGTTCATAGGTTCTACAGGGCAAAGCATCTACTGGAGCCAAGCAGGAGGAAGAGTCCAGCTCAGAGGGAACTGGTTTAGAAAAGGGAGAGTCGGCTCAGGAGGAAGTGTCCTGGGAGAAAGGGCGGAGTCCCCTCGGCGTTCTCTCTACCTCTGCAGGTGGGAGGCGGCGTCCAGGTGCCGTTCTCCAGACACCTGCTCCGTCCGACGCCCTCCATGGCGTAGCCGCCAAAACACGAGTACGCCGCCACGTCCCCGAACTGGAACACCGCCCCCCGCACCACCCCATTGGCCACATGGAGGGGCGGACCACAGGACACCCCTGTACAACACACGGGTTACTCACTACACTATTACTGTCTGTCTTTAAACGCTGCTGCTGAGGTCCTCATCAGATCCCAACATGTGTGTTACTAAATAAGCTGAACAGCTGAAGAACATTCAGAGTGGTAAAGTTGACATTTTTAGGCCACTTGTTTGTTTCTCTTTTAAAAGTTGGGTTATCATCTACTCACAATCTGCCCTTGTACACCGCAGAGAGAGAGAAAACTGAGTTAATCAAAGGAAATCAATGGTTTTTCTTAATCCGTCATCGCCCGGAGGACAAGAGAATTTCATGCAGAATACACATCAGCCGTGACGGAAACATCTCCCGTGACAAAGACAGGACTCAGAGTATTGGTGTTAGGCGTGCACGTGGGACAACACACTCCATGCCAACACAAAAACATCAAGCCGTAGCAACACGAGCACCATTGTGTTGAATATTCCGGACAAGCGCGCCCAAGACAGATCTGAGGATCACGGGACAAAGGTTGCCATAGGGGCCACAGAGGTGCCTGTAATTAGTGCAGCGTACAGGACGCCTGTTTGATGCAGCCTCATTAGATTTGATGAAAGCCCCGAGAGAGACGGACGACAACAGACAGATCTGAACCAACAGACAGATCTGAACCAACAGACATGCAGGAGGTGGAGCAGCACGAGAGGAGCAGAGCATGCAGAGCTGGGAAACACCAGATCCAGATCTTTACTTGATTATCTTAAAGTAAACCACTGAAATTACATTTTAGATTTTCTCAAGATACCAATAAATCTCTTCAGTTGAACATAAAAAAATGTGATCTTTTACTCAAACACAATTTTGGCAAAAATCATCAAATCTTGTTGATGGAATTGATTCACAAATAAACAGATCGACAGGAATTAGGAAGAATGGAAGTCAATCTGGAGGTAAAATCAAATACGCTGTTAGAACGACCTATAAAATACTTATATCCCGCAATGTGTGTTAGTATCTACCAACATATACAGCAAATATGTTTGTCATGAAAAGACACCAGACAGTAATAGGGCTTTAATATTGAAGGATTTCAATCTATAGACTCACTGGAAAGCTACAGAACTCCAATTTCTCTTTTCTCTTGTACTGTGGAACCAGTAGAAACCAGTACGTACTTTCACACACAGAGCTGACGGGGCTCCAGGTCTGGTCCGGCCTGCAGCTGATGGTGCCGCTGCCCTTCACCTGTTGACCTTTGGGGCAGGAGACTCGCACCGACTGACCCACATGGAACTCCTGCTGGGCTCCGTTCCCACTGGTGTCCTCCCGCCAGCCTGGAGGAGCTGGACAGGCCTTGGCTGGGAGGGAGAGGAGGGATGCAGAGTTTGTGTTAGCGACACAAAAGTATGATCTCATGAAGGTTTATCACAGAAACAACACAGGCAGGTAACAGAAGCTTAAAATCCATTCTCAACTCATCAGGGAGCCTGTGGAGTGTAATTTCAAAGAGTTTATGTATAAATAGACTAATAGATTAATGCAAAATTACTAGTTGAATGATTGAAGAAACATAAATCCTTAAATTTAGAAGTATGTAAATAATAATGTAGGAATACATGTAGGAATGTGTGGAAATAAATCTAGAAATACAGCTTTTAATCACCAAATCACTTATTAAATTCTGTATTTCCCTTTATTCGTCCTTATATGTAACTCTAGGTGTGTGTGTGGTTCTCACGTTGGCAGCTGGGGAAGGTGGAGCTCCAGGTGTGCCCCCCCATACACACCACCAGACGATCCCCCACCAGGTTGTAGCCCTTATCACACAGGAACTCCACAGCGCGCCCGGTGTTCAGGTGGTGCTCCTGCACTTTGCCGTGCGGCACCTGTCTCGGGCTGATGCAGCCTCGGCTCACTGACGTCACAAACAGTGATAAAGAGCTTTTATACTTATTCTGGGTAGTTTGTGTAACTTTTAACTGTTTGAATTAATGATGTGTGGTTTTTTGTAACTTTTTATTCATTCTTTCTACTTTACCTTCACACGTTGGGGCTGGCAGGCTCCACGTGCCGTTGGCCAGACAGGTGAGCGTCTTGGAGCCGAGCAGCTGCAGCCCCGAGCTGCACACGTAACTGGCATTGTGTAGGTAAGTCTCTCCGGTCATGTGGATCTGTGCATTGTGCACGGTGGGAGGAGGCCCGCAGGACTGCGCTGAGGAGACGAGACACAAGTATGACAAAACTGTCAGTTGTGTTCGTAACGTCTGCCATGGGGAACTCTAGGTCATTAAAGATCCTGTGCGTCCTGTTCAAAGACTACAAAGCATTCTGTCCTGGTGACAATGAGTGTTGAGAAAGAAGGCATGGTCACATATAAGGAAGGCGGACGTCTGGGATCAAAGCTCTTAAAAGTTGAACTCAAGCCAAACTGTGGATTAACTTTATCAAGGAACCCCCCCCTTGCTCCCGCTGATTGGTAGGTGAACCTGGAAGTGAATGTTTGCCACTGATACATGTGTGTAACTAATGATTAAACATTTGTCAGTTACAGACGAACACAGACCTACCAACACACACTGGCTGGGTGCCGCTCCACGCTCTGTCTCCCTGGCAGGTCTGGATAGAGTCTCCCTGCGGCAGAGAGAACAGGGTAAAGCTACAGAGTCCAGCAAAACTTATATCTATATCAGCTTTATGCAATTAAAATAGATTTAATACATTTCTTTCACTTAGGACTGAAGCATTGCTCTCTGTGACTCTGCTCTCACTGTATCACTCAACTCAGAGGAGGGTCTATCAGTGTATCAGTGGGAGCGTGACTCAGCTCCATCTGTTTGCTCTGCAGCAGCACATTCCTATTGACCGCTGAAGAGAAATCATGTGACTTAGTGTAACACGATTTCTAGCCATTAGCTCCTTGTTTCACAGGAGGAAATAAAAGCCCTCTGCTGTATCACGGGAAATGAGAGGCCAATGGAGGAATGAGGTCATACACCTATTACATTTCAGGGTTTCAGAAAACAGGAGAAAGGAGAGACTGTGAATCCTGAAGTCAATGTTTTCACTGTACTTTATAAACCTATGAAGAGGTGAGGTCATGTTTTCGTCTGGAGGATTACACAGGAACTGCAGGATGGAGTAGCACTTAACTTGGTGGAGGGATGTGGGCAGGAAGGAACTGTTTTAGTCACTTTCACAGTATATTTGAATGGATGTTGATGAAAAAAGTCTGAAGTGTTCAGTGGACTGATATTTATGAGTTCCTTTTGGTACATATCCAAATGAAAATGTGTGAGATTCTCTTACATTTTGTGACGCCAGCAGCTAAAGACAAAAAATGTTAAAGAACAAAAGATGTGGCCTGATGAGCACCTTCATGTCAAAGCCCGGGAGGCAGGAGTACATGACAAAGTCTCCGTAATTGTAGCTGTCGCCCTCGGTGACGCCGTGAAGAAGAGGGGGGGGTCTCTCACACACCACCAGCTCGCAGGAAACCGTCAAGATGCTCGGAGTCCAGTTTCCACCCAACTGAGACAAGAAGGACAGGAAGGTCATACATTATTCATGGGTTCTTAACAATGCTGTAATGGAAAATTTCACTGATCAATGTCTTAGTACTGTTTTGACTGTTTTCTGTGCGTTTTCCACCTCCTGGTGACCTTTGTTTGTGGTTTTCTGTTTGGTTCCCTGTTTATCACATTGTAACTTCCTTTTTTAACTTCTCGTGGTTGCACTCTGAGTCATGTTGCTGGCTGTGTTACCCTCTGCAGAGCTAATAATTAAAACTCTAAAGGCAACTCTGGTCTGAGAAACTCATTATTTCAAATCTCATGGATACATTTCCAAGACAATGTGTTCAGTGGGAAAGAGGAGAGCGGCGGGCCAACTCAGAAAGACAATCTTGCTAGAAAGTGACCAAAATCATTTAGGATTTAGTTACAAATCATCACCTGACATTCAGCCAGTGCAGAGCCTTGCAGGAAGAAGCCTGGAGGGCAGGAGAAGGAGATGGTGCCCCCAACAGGAGTGAGCTCCTTTCCAGTGATCACCACATGAGGGATGGAGAAGTTGCCGGGCAGTGGGCAGGGCCGGGGGCGGCACCGGATGCTCTGTTTGGACCACGTGCTGTCGCTCTGGCAGCAGAGAGATGTCGTCTGTGTGGCAAATTCATACCCATCGTCACACCTGTCGGGGAGGAGAGCAAGATGATTTCAAACACAATCAAAAATGTGGTTCTTGAAAAGATTAAGAAAACAACCTGGAGCTAAGTTCATATGTAATGTCATGGAACTACAGCTTCTCTGGTCACAAGTTAAAGGAACGATGGGAGTATTTACCTGTAAGTGATTTGGTTTGGGAAGGTGAAGGTGACTCCCACCGTCTGAGCGTGGGCTACAGCCGGAGGTTTCCCACAACTCACCGGCTCACAGCTGATCCTGGGCTCCCCCCACCGGCCGTCTCTCCCGCAGGAGAGGTGTGGGTATCCCTTCATCTGGTAACCGGGCCGACACCTGTATAAAACCGTGTCTGGGAAGGTGGCACTGCCGCCCTGCAGGACAGCATTGGGAACTGTCGGCGGGGCGACACTGCACCTTCCTCGGCCGCACACAGGAACCCCGGGACTCCACACCCCTCCCTTCTCACACACAGCCTGCGGGGGGCCCAGAAGCTTGTAGCCTTCGTCGCACTGGAAGTGCACCCGGTCCCCGCAGGAGCGGTCACGCCCGAGAACCACGCCATATTTCACCACCGGGGGGGCACAGACGCAGGGTCTGCACTGGGGCACTGCGCCCATCCAGAGGCCTTGAGCGGAGCATCGCAGGATGGGGTCCCCGACCACCTCATAGCCATCGAAGCAGACGTACTCCACTTCATCGTTGTAGTTGAAGCTGGAGCCGTTCAGGAAGCCGTGGCTGATGTCCTCAGGCGGATCACAGCTGATGATGTCACAGCGAGGGGCCGGTTGGTCCCAAAGTCCGTCTGACTGACAAACACGCATGGAGTCTCCGTTAAGTGTGTGTCCCTCATCACATTCATACTGCACCTGGCTGTTAAAGCCAAACTCTGATCCCAGCACACGTCCATTGGGAATCAGTGATGGTTTCCCACAGCGGGCGGGTACGCAGGTCAGTGATTTGTGGCTCCAGGTGCCATCAGCCTGACAGACACTGACAGATTTTCCTTCCAAGAGGAAACCGGGCTGACAGCTTAGTTCTATCTCGTTATTATACATGTACTCCTCGCCTTTAAAAGTCACATCACTGGGGACTTTAGGAAAACCACAAGACAGTGGCTCACAGACGGGCTTCTGTCCTTTCCATGTTCCATCAACCTGGCAGATGATTGTGCTGCTTCCTTTGAGGATGAACCCAGGACGACACTCATAGTGCAGAGCCTCAGGATACACAAAAGCAGCTCCATGAGCGGTGCCGCTGTCAATAGGCCCTGGGTCGCCACAGGACACCGGTCGGCAAATTGGGGCGTCATGTGTCCACAATCGACCTGAGACACACTGCCTCACAGGCTCCCCCTGAAGTTCATATCCTTCCTCACAAAAATACTTGACCATACTGCCGAGGGAGGAATCAGTCACATTCACCCAGCCGTGCTCTGGCCTGGGCGGCGTGTGACACTCTGCCGGGACACAAAACGGAGCCGTCCCATTCCAGCCTCCATCCTCCTGACACACCAACCTGGTGGGGCTGGAGAGGTCGTAGCCTTTGTGACACCGGTATTCAATCAATGACCCGTGAAGGAAGCTCAAGTTCTCCGGTGAGGCTCCAGTGTCTTTAGAAGATGTAAAAGAGCTTGTTCGCTGCTCTGTCACCCTCACATACTCGCCGAAGTCAATGTGAGGAGGCAGGCCACAGTCCGACAGCACGCAGACAGGGACAGAACTCGACCAGCCGAGCTCCTCACAGGTCAGATGGTCCTGGCCCATGAGCTGGAATCCAGGAAAACAGCTGTAGAAGATAGTGACACCGAAACTGTGATCCTGACCCTCGACAAAACCATTTTCAATGGGCTGAGGTGGCGTGCAAGATATTTGCACGCAAGCAGGGGGCTCGAAGTCCCAGTCCCCACCGGCCAGGCACTTCAGAGTCTCCGAGCCTTGGAGGCGGTAACCACGACGGCAGGAGTAAGTGGCACTGTGACCAAACTGGAGTTTTGTGTAAACCACTTTTCCACTGGCGATCTGCTTTGGGATGGAGCATTCGATTGGGCGGCAGGAGGGGACCCCTCCAATCCAAAGTCCCTTTTCTCCGCAGAGGACTGTGGAGTTACCCACCAGATTATATCCAGTCCGACAACTGTACAGTGCTTTGCTGAGGTACATAAGACCCTGGACATCTACTATACCATTGGAAATCTCCACAGGCTGAGGGCATTCAACTGGGATGCACTCTGGTAAGGGACTGCTCCACCGCCCGCTGGCGAGACAGGACACAGAGCTCTCTTTCTTTACAGTGAAACCATCCATGCATTTGTAGGTCACAGTTATGCTGAAAGGAAACGGAGGAGAGGACAAGGAGGTTCCCCCAAAGGACACATCAGGAGGTGGGCCACAAAACACCTTCTTGCAAACTGGGAAGGTGTCGTTCCACTCCTGGGACGGTGTGCAGCGGAGGATGCGAGCGCCCTCGAGGACGAAGCCATCCTCGCATGATAGTTCCACTGTTCCAGACTCAGAGTCCAGGCCCTTCAGGACCAGGTGGTTCTCCTCCAGCGGCGGCTCCGGACACTGCACCGGCGAGCAGCGTGGACGCCTCGTCTGATCCCACCTTCCGTATTTCAGACAGGTCCACACGGATTCTCCCACCAGCTCGTAACCCTGATCACAAACATACTCTACTTTGCGGCCCACCTGGAACTCAGAGCCCCGGTAGTGTCCATATGTGACGGGGGGAGGAGAGTCGCAGGTCAGAAGGACACAGGTGGGAGGGTCGGTGTTGGACCACTGGCGGTTGGCTTGGCAAATTCTGTCCTGACGACCAATCAGTCTGTAGCCTGCATTACAGACATATATCACCTTGCTGTTGAAGGTGTAGCGACCTTTTGCCTGCAGGGCGATAAAAAGAGGAATATATCATTTAAACAAGCCTAATTGTATACTTTTACCACATTCTGGTGCGATACTGCATATATTCTTTAAGTGTGGGACATTTGTTCAAACTCACCTGTCCATTCCTGAGTAGAGGAGGCGGAGAGCAGGACACAGGTATACAGATGGGGAGAGCTCCTTCCCATTCTCCATTGGCCTTGCAGGTCCTCCTCTTCTCCCCTCGGATCAGGAAGCCTGGATAGCAGGTGTACGCCACCATGGCTCCAAAGCTGTAGTTGGTCCCGCTCACATAGCCCCTGTCGATGCTCTCGGGCCTGGAGCACCTCACTGGCACGCAGCCGATATCGTAGGGCGAAGGCTGCCACTCTCCTCCCATTAGACATCTCAGCGTGGCCGTGGTGTTGAGCATGAAGCCCTCTTCACACTTATAGTTCACTTCAGAGTTGCTGGTGTATTTGGGTTTGTTGACTGAATCTAGAATTGCATGGGGTAGTTCAGGCGGACGGAGGCAGAAGTTGGCGATGCAGCGGGGGGCCTCCGTGCCACCAGGGGGCGCCCACACGCCCTGAGCATTGCACACCATCTTAGAGTTGTTGCCGGCGGTGTACCCGTCAGTGCAGTAGTAGTTGGCGGTGTCTCCAAACAGCTGGTGGCTCTCGTAGGGCTCTGCGTGGTCGATGGCAGGCGGGGGGCCACAGGAGCGGGGGACACACTGGGCAGAGCTGTCACTCCATTGGCCACTTGGCAGACATTCTCTGGTCTCTGGGCCAATCAGAGTGTAGCTGGAAATGGAGGAGACCATTTTAAATAAACTTGGCATTCATACAAAACAATCCCTGTTGACATGTGTGTAGTAGCTGAGTGGACTTCAACCACATTTACCCTTCTTTGCAGACATAGTGCACCTTGTTTCCCAGCTCATAGTTCTCTCCTACGGTCTCAGCGTCCCTCAGGCCCGGAGGTTCACTGCACAGGACGTTCACGCAGCGGGGGAGTGGTCTGCTCCACTCGCCTGATGCTTCACAGACGACTTCCATGGAGCCCGATGGCCTTCACACCGACATGAAATGAAAGTACTTTATAATGTTATAGTGTCACAGAGATTTATAGATGTGAAATTGTGTAAAAATGAAGACTAAGGACTAAAAACAAAACGTGTTTCAGATATTCTTCACAGCTTACTGCATTTACTTTATTATGTGGATTTATGGTCCCAATTAGTTTGTGTTCATTGGTATGTAAGTTGAGGCAAATTATATTTTTACAATATCTACAATTCACTGGATTCAACAGTTGTGAGCTTATGGTTGTTTACCTGTAGCCCTCAGCACAGGTGTATTTCACCTTGGACAGGTAAGTGTTCGTGTCCAGCCTGAAGTCAGCGTTCCCCACGGTCGGAGGCCCCCCGCAGGTCACTGGGTGACAGACAGGTGGCGTCCCGCTCCATCTCAGACTGACCAGACATTGAAAGTCGTACGGGATCTGAGGCAGGAAGCCACTCATACAACTACAGCAGCAGAAAAGAACGGAGTTAGACTCAGATGTTAAGAAGAAACTATTTAAGTTTATTCTGAATGGCCTTGTTGCTCTTTCTCCTGTGGTCACTGTGTTGTTGGGGATGAAAATGATACCTGAAAGTCAACTTGCTTCCGTAGGTGAAGTTGTCGCCCTTCATGATGGAGTTCTCTGGGACACTTGGCATCGGGCAGGAAAGAGCTATAAATACCAAAATAAGAGGATTAATAAATGCAGTTTTATATCGTTCAATATTTCACTGGAAAAACTAAATGACTGAATGAAAGTGCAGCTTCCTTCATCTTCAGAGTAAAGAACCTTTGTACACTTTTCTTAAATTGGTGATTGATTGCTTCTTACTGAAAGTATTTTTGTCCTGCTCTAGCTTCCTGGTTCCTGGTGCACTGAATCATCATCAGTTACAGTAAGAGCACACAGTTTATCACCAGTGACTCTCCAGCCACACGCCCACCACCTCATACTTTGAACTCTGCTTCCCTGCCTTCACAACAACAACAATGATAAACTGTGTTTTACCACTTTTACAGAAAAACCTCTTGTCTCCTGTGTCGGTGTTGAGCCATTAGCTAGCTCACTAATACACAACATTAATATTTAACTTCACTTAAATCTGCCTCTAACACACAGGAAACCAGTTCAATTTAAAAAATAAACATTATGCAGGTTCTTTATATATTTTTCACATACATTTCACTCTCAGTCTGATGTTTAAAACCAGTGTGGTCTGAACATGAGCTCATTGGCACAGTCTGCAGATGCTGAGTGAGTCAGTTGCTCTTTCACTATGATGGAGACTGTGGCTTAGAGCCAAGATGGAGACGCTGCAGTGGTCAGGGCTATCAGGCCTCTTACGCAGTGGAAGACAGAAAATCGACCGTATGTAAAACCACTCCCTCACAATATCTTCGTGTAGTGCTTTTGTGTCCACTCACACTCATGACAATACAGCGCTACAGCTAATGGCATGTCACATGACTTCACTTAACCTCTCACCTCTGCAGTAAGGGACAGGATGATCCCAGTTTCCTGTCTCCAGGCAGCGGAGTCGAGCCGAGCCGATCATCTCGTATCCGTCCTCGCAGCCGAACACCACCTCGCTGCCCATCAGGAAGTTGCTGCCGCTTCTGTGGCCGAACTCCGGAGCGTCGGGGTTCTCACACTTCACCGGCTCTGGTGGGAACACATGCATCAACCCACACATAACGATTTGTCTCACGATTCTACTGCTGCTATTGGCATTATTAAAAAACCTATGTGTGCTTCAGAGTCCTCCTACCTGTGCAGTTTTTGCCATCTCCGCTGTACGGGCGGGTGCAGGTGCAGATGTAGGAGCCGTCTGTGTTCTGACAGCTGGCGTGACTGTCACAGTCAGATCCCAGAGCACACTCATCCACATCTGAACACAGGGACACATGCACACATCTCTCAGTCAGGACATTTGTTTTCCGTAGTACATTAAAATACATAAACAATCAAAAGGGAAAGACGTACCGAGACAGGCCGGTGGATTTCCCCCCCACTTGCCGCTGTTGCTGCAGTGCAGGTTGGCGTCTCCCAGCAGGTAAAAGCCGGCGTTGCACTGGTAGACCACTGAGCTCCCGCTATGGAAGTCTGTCCCCTGGAGCAGGCCGTTCTCCAGGGGATGAGGAGCTGCACAGGACACACCTGTGACACACACACACAGGGAGGAAGGTTAACCAGGGTCATGCTCCTCGAGGCTTTTTACCTTTAACTGCAACACAACAGTTACCTCCACCCAAGAACGTTCTGTTTTCACCCTCTGTCCGTTTGTTGGTTCTTTTTAAGCAAGATTACACAAAAACTATTTCATGGATTTCAATTAAACTGAGTGGGAGGCTGCAGTGTGGGTCAGGGAAGGACACATAATAAGCATAGAGGCTTATTTACAATTACCAACGTCTGAAAAATCCCTTTCAAAGATCAAGATGATAGGACTCTTCATTTTCGCCATAAACAGGCAAAACCAGATCAGATTACAGGTGATTTCCGGGGCAAATCAAAGTGCACTTCTTGTCTGAGTCTTACGTTCGCAGCTCGGCAGCGGGTGGCTCCACTCTCCTTTGTTCTGGCACTGCAGCACCGGCTCCCCCACCAGGTAGAACCCGGGATTGCAGGACAGCTGGACCTGGGCCCCGGGGCTGACCTCCACAGTTGAGGCGAGCAGGTGGGGCACTGCACTCTCCAGTTTGGGGCAGTCTGGAGGGACAGATATGGTGGAGTCAGAGCCACTGGGACTTTAAAAGAAGGATTACAGCGCCACCTGTCATTGTTAGTGACACATGACAAGTGAGAGAGGTGGATACGCTGCCCAGATTTCTTACCAGCACAGAAAATACTGTTGCTGTTCACTTTGACTCGGCCGACCACTCCGTTCAGAAAGTCCGGCCAGGCGAGCACGTTCCCTCTGTGGGTCACGTGGGAAGCTGGGCAGCTGCTGGCCAGCACCTTGATCTGTCAGGCAAAACATATTCAATCATATTCAAATCAATATACATATACAGAATCAAAAACAGCCTGTTTGGGATTTAACAGAAACACAGATATCTTTAAATCATTTCATAAATTCTGTCTGAGTTGGATTTGGACGAGTCCCTCAAATGAATCATGTATTAAAAAGGTATAAAAACATCAGTGGATGTTTTATGTTCACCTGCTGTTGGCTCAGAACACGATCCCAGATGTTGAGCTGACTGATGGATCCCACGAAGGATTCAACGGGGTTGAAGCCCTCACCCCTCTGGTCTTGGTCCTGACCCAACACCAGTGCTCCACCAGCTGCAGGACAAGAGAAACCTCAGAGATTAACCACTGCTCGCTGGGAAAATGAACACTTTGTCTTCTATATGAATGAAATGACCACTGGGCAGGAAACCAGGCCCAGGTTAGCACTACACCTGGGATAGTGGTGCCGACTGACAGGCCTTTGCCTCCGTCTGAGGGCTTCCCGTTGATGTAGACTCTCCAGTCACCGTCCCAGCTCCTCCAGGACACACCGATGTGGTACCAGTGACCGGTGTTCACTGCAGGGCAGTCGGTGATCCGCTCCTTACCGTTCACATACAGCACCCACCTGTAGGGAGGTGGGGATATATGGTTGAGAGGGTGAGGGGCTAGGAAAGGCAATGCACCACTGTAATAAAACCATTTATCTCCTGGTGCACCACTGACCCGTTGTAGTCTATGAGTAGGAATGCGTTGTCGCTGCCCTCCACAGCGTAGGAGACTGGGGTGCCATAATTGGTGGTGTCTGAGGACTTCATCCAGAAGGTGCAGGTGATCTCTGTGAGCGCCGGCATCACGCTGTCCATCATCACGTAACCGTGGATACCCGACACCTCAAAGTCCAGGTTGAAAGCAGAGGACATCTCTAACAGGACAGAGCAGAAAAATAATCAATACACTGAGCAATGGTTTATTAGAAAAGTAGTAGCATCTTTTTAATCGATTATTTCTCTCTTCCTCCTCTACGGTTTCCATGGTGACATGCCATCTGTCCTATAGTACCTGTCTCACACCTGGTTCCGTTGAACCCAGGGAGGCAGCGGCAGGTGAAGGAGCCCAGTCCATCCAGGCAGCTGGCTCCGTTCACACAGGGGTTCGGATCGCACTCGTCCACGTCCACCTCGCACAGCCGGCCCCGGTAGCCCACCACACACTGACACCTGGGAGAGGGGCACGTCTCCACATTCAGGTTCACAACGACCAAAAAAAAGCTTTTCTTCTTTCCATCTAAATGTTTATTACCTGAAGTTATTGACGGCATCCAGGCAGGAGCCTCCATTGAGACAGGGGGCACTGTAACATTCGTCGATGTCAACCTCACAGCTGTCCCCCGAGAAGCCGACGGCGCAGTTACAGGTGTAACCCCCGGTCATGTCCTCACACACGCCTCCGTTCAGGCAGGGGTTGGAGAGACACTCGTTGATTTCCAGCTCACAGCGAGATCCTGCAGGAAAAGAAGAGAGGATGTTACAGAGTCGATAAAGTTGTCCTGACTGGCTTATATCTAGAATAACGAAGGTAACACAGTCTCGGCATCGAACCTGTGAAGCCGCCGGCACAGCTGCAGGTGAACCTGTTGACCTCGTCCACACAAACGCCTTCATTCAGACACGGGGAGGAACTGCACTCGTTCACCTCCGCCTCGCACAGGTGGCCTGGGGGGGAGAGTTCAGAGACACGTGAAGTTAGAACACTGTGAAGTCAGAACACAGGCTCAATGGATTTAACTTCTACAACACGTATGTTATAAATATCTGTGGTGTACTGGTATGTACAGTATGTGTAAAAAAAACTGCAACCTCAACATATTTCTCCTATAATCGCATTAGGAAACAATTTCATCACGTTCATCAAATTCTAATCTCGACTTCATGTGTTGAGGTTTTTTGGACGTCGGTTGAAAAGTCTGTTTTTATTACAGTAGAAGGACTTTATTTATATAGCAACCACTCAGAGCACTTACAAGCCACAATGGCCCAAACACACACACACACACACACACACAAACACACACATATATTCATAAAGCACTGCTGTGTGCTGCGGTCTTTCTGTCCCACTCTGTTCACACACGTCTGCTGAGCTGTCAGGGGCAATTTGGTTTCAGTATCTTGCCCAAGGACACGTTGGAAAAAACGCCTGGAGGAGCCCAGGGAATCAAACCGCCGACATTTCATGGAATTTATGGAAATATGAAACAATGTCAAACCATAAAATGTCACAGTTCTTCTCCTTTGCTCGTCAGATTGAAAAAAAAATGATATTTTGAAGGCCGACTGCGTCACAGTGGCGCGTCTAGACCGGCCCTGGTCGAGGGATCCTTTAAAAACACGGCCAAGGAATAAACACACAACAGGTGGATTGCTCTCAGGCCAAGCTGTCCCAGGATTCATACATGTGACTTTCAGGCTTTAATTATGGTCAGTTATTACTTTAAGTGTTTAGTGATCACTTCCCAAACCCTCCAAGTACTTTAATGCATTGTACCCTCTTTTTCTTTGTCTTATAGAACTATGAATTCAATTCCCCCAACTGCATCCATACCTAAAAATCCTGCTTTGCACTGACACTGGAAGTCTTCCATGCCGTCCTTGCACAGGCCTCCATTCTGGCACGGGGCCGAGTCGCACTCGTCTACATCGATCTCACACTTGGCACCTGAGGGACGAATATCAGAGGCTGCGTCAAGAGCTTTGTCACATACAACACAGCCGGGGGGGGGGAAAGATCGGGTCTCACTGGTAATGACAGGAAGCTGAGGACCGAATGGAAGGAAGGAAAGTTCCTCACGTGTCTGTTTTGTGAATTGAATTTTCTTTTTATTCTTCAAACCTTGGAAATCCGCACGTAATAAATTCTTGGTGATGAATCAGTTTGATGTGTTTCACGTCTACCAGCTGACACTAATCACAGACCACATGGTGGATGTATGAGGGAAGCAGCTTCACGCTGATGCTTTAAACAGGTCATTCTACTTCAGCTTGGTTTTGATTGAGAGGAGGTTTGATTTAATTTCCTTTCTTCATGGAAACAGACAGACAAAAATAAGTGGGACATTTGTAGCCGAAACAAAAAGTGGTCATAAACATGAGGTACGTGACTATGTAGAAGTCTCTGTGTGTGTGTGTGTGTGTTTGCGTGTGGGGGGGGGGTTACCTGTGAACCCGGGCATGCAGGTGCAGACGTATCCCGCTCCGACTTCCTCACAAGTTCCTTTATTCTGACAGGGATTCAGGAAGCACTCGTGGAAAACCTGACGTCAATCAGATAATAGAATAACATGACACTCAGCTATTGAAATGAGTTATACGATAACACTAGAATGGGGTTTTATATCATAGTAAATGAAGTAAGACCAGATAAATCCTGACCTGACTGCTTGCTTGGTAGTCTTCACTGGCCTCCACCTCAGGAGCTGCAGTCACACTCTCCTCCTTCGGTAGAAAACTGGACCCGAAACCTGACAGTGACACCCACAGAAAACACAGACGATATATAAGCAAAGACGGAAAAAAGAAAAATCGGAAAAAGCGCAGCGAGGATCTTTCCCCCCCCCTCTTTGCTACCAGACTGGCAGACGGGGGAGATCCAGCTGAACAAAAGCCTGTATTCTCATTTCAACCTGGCAGCGCCGAGTCCCAGCCGCTGATCATTCCCACACTTCAGGCATGCAGCGTTTACTCATTTCCATTCTGCTCACATTATTTCCTTTCCCCTCAATCCCAGTGCAGTAATCCCTTTTCCAGTTGGATTGAGCTGTCACAACACAGATCAGACAGCCACACATGTTGAGCGATGGCGGCGGGGGACAGATTATGCAGCGTGCGCATTTTGTTTTTGTTGGAAATATCTCCACTCACTGGAGCAGTGCTGGATGGTGGTGGCCCCGGTGATAGTGGTGGTTCCCGTAGAAGGGGCAGGAGAGGCAGTAAGAGCGGCCAGTGCTCAGGCTGGTAGTAATCTCGGGGGCAAGGGTAACAGGGGACCAGACCGGTGCGGGAGAAATGACCCGCCGAACAGGGGACTGTGGGGAAAAAAATATAAATATATGAGTGTGAAGGAGCAGGTCAGAGTCCAGAATCATGCAAAAATGGAAAAAACAGGGGAAATCCAACACTGAGTGGATCCAAGTTCACAATTCTAAAAGTCATGGGTTATTTTTGTGTTTTGACTGAAAAACCGAGGAATCAGAAATGAGTGTTTCCAGATGCATCATCCAACCTTACATGAAATTTCCTAAAAGGAGTTTCTGATACAATGAAACCAAATACCTCATGACACATTGTTGCTCGAGGGCTGGAATTTTATATTCTTTAGCATTTTTTATTAACGATGACAGGGATTCAAGTTCGAAACTAAGCAATCACAGCGATAGGACATTATGGGAGTGTCCTGTAAACTGTCAGACTGCATCACCTCCGCACTCCGTGTCGTCCACTGCTCCTCTGGTGACGGTGGACGTCTCGTCGGGACAGACCAGACACTCCCTGGCGCCAAAGCCCGACTGGAAGTGTCCCAGCGGGCAGGACTCGCAGGTCTCAAGCCCGTTCAGGGAATGACTTCCAGGTTTACACTGCCCTGCGAAGGCAAATCACAACATCATGATGAAGAATCAAAACACTGAGTATTAGCCAGGACAGTAAGATGTCTGTGCATCTTACCTTTGCACTCGGCCACACTGCGGGAGTGCAGGTAGGCTGTGGAGGTTCCTTCAGGACAGGACTTGCACTCCAGCTGACCCTTCCTGGTCCTGGAAGGAGCCCAGCCAGCAGCTCTCACACTCGTTATACTCCAGAGAGAAGTACGTCCCCACCGGACATTGCACTGCAAGAGCACTAACAGTTAGACACTCACTGGGAAACATGAGATTTCCTGTCGATTGACGAGTTTACCCACCACACATCCGGCCTTTGAGCACCGAGCCCGGCCTGCAGAACAGAGAGGCCCTCCTGCTCTCCAGCGATTTGGGGTCGGCCACGATCATCTCCGAGGACACGTGGAAACTGGACAGCGGCTGCTTGGCCAGCGTTCGCCTCAGCCTATTGGTCAGCTGCTCCAGGGTCCTCAGGAGCCTCTTCTGATTGGCCACCTCCACTGAGTCGTTCCTCGACAGGGGCAGAGGGATGCTTGCTGGGGGAACGGACAAAGTTTAAAAGGACTGATAAATAACAACTGATAGTATTTACATTTTCACGTTCTTTATTTACCTGTGATGTTGAAAAAGATCTGGATCTTCTGGTCTCTGGTGGGGCCGGTGATCTTCCTGTGTCTCTTGGTGCGTTGATGTGGTTTAGCGGCGCCGGCGTCTCGCTGCCGGTTGGGGAGCTGCCGAGAGCTCGTGGCAAAGCCCGACTCAAAGTAGGCGTAGTCCTGGGATCCTTGAGGACTCCAGCTGTTGCTCCAGCCGCCTGGGGCTGATCAGACAGGGAGAGAAATAATGAGTCAAATAGAAAAGATAGAAGAGAAGGAAAAGGATGTTTGTTTTCATGCAGATCTCACTGATGGAAAATCCGTTCTCGTAGTCGTAGTTGTACTCCAGACAGTGACCCTGTGACATCACCTCCAGCTTGCAGGTGACATCATCGCTGCTGCAAATGTTGGGGAGCTGCGGGGAAGACGAACGAATAGAGGCATCACGCTTGAGAGTTGTTTCCCATGAAGAGCGTGTGTACGTGTGTGTTGATATGTTAAGGTTCTCACCATGCCGCCCAGTTTGGTGTTGAGCTCCCCAGTAAAGGACTTGACCAGGGCCACATCTTCACAGCTCGAGGCTTTAAACAGCATCTCGAAGGGCTTGAACCCGTTGTTTGCGATACGGTTCACTGAGATCGAGGAAAAGGGTTTTAAACATCACGGAGCTTCATTTCAAGCTGCTCATGAGTTAACGAGTCCAAACCCCCTGGACGTACCTGAGCAGTCGGGCCTCTCAGGGGAGTACGGGGGTTCCCACACGCCGTTGTACGCACAGAGGTAACTGTGCACCGCCTCCTTAGTCAAGCTGTATCCATCTTTACAGTGAAGGGTACAGTTCACACCCTCGTCTTCCTCAGAGCAAACAAACTCTCCATTCACGGGGACATACGGCTGCTCACAGGTTGTCCCTGAACAAAAAATACAATACATTTCATAATCTGGTCACAGGGAAGCACAAATACTGCACAGTTTTCCTACACGGTCCAGAGATTATTCTTAAAAGCAGCTGTGATGCATCTGTCGGGTCTTTCACCTTGAACAGTGATGGTGAGGTTGCAGTCGCGGCTGTTTCCTGCAGCGTCGGTAGCGGTGTACTGCACCGGAGTCTCTCCCACTGGGAACTGGGAGCCTGGGGTGTGGCTGCTGGTCAGTGTGAGGCGACCACCTGCAAATGTTGTAGCATGAAAACAGTGATTTGGTGAAATTATAAGGTTTCCAGTCATTTTTTGGTAAAACAGGCGAAAAATAACCCCCAAAAATAATCTGTTGTAAAGGTTTTAATTCTTAATTTTCACTCATAACTTGCCTCTAGAAGAAAACAGTTTCTCCAGATTAAGAAATTAATACTCTCTTCCAGAGTCAAAGCTGTTACTGTTACTCTAGTGAACCTACAGGGGGCAGTCTTGGCCTTACTCCAGTTTCCAGGACCAAATGAGTCACTCCTCTTAACAAACCACAGCAGATATGTTGAATTGTGATATTATATTTATAACATGTGCACAGTGTGTCTGGGCATCACATGGCAGCAGAACAATCCACCTCTGAGGACTGGGGAGGGAAATGAGTCCAGTCTGGTCGGTTTGCACGAGCAGAGAGTGATGGATCGGGCTTTGGGTGTGTGTGTGTGTCTGTGTGAGCGTGTGTGTCATACTTTGGTCTTTCCCCTGCACCCTCACACACAGGTTATGACCAAGAAGCAGTGAAAACATCTGCACTAAGTGTGACACGCAGACGGGACTTAAAAAAGTAAGAGGAGAAGCTGGGAAAAGTAAGTGGTTGACCTTTTCGTCTTCCATTAACAGCAAAGTCGGGTCATTCCAACGGGGCTGACACACGTCTGCTCCGCCGGAGTCTGGTGTCTCCCTTTATATATAGCCACCGTGTGTGTGTGTGTGTGTGTGTTTGAATGTGTGTTTATGTGTGTGTCTGCCGAGTCGTGACTATATATAGCTCTGGCATCAGGGTGTGGGCTTGGAAAAACAAAACACTGACGTCGGAGGAGCGCGGTGTTGACGTCGTGCGGCCCGAGGCAGCTGCAGCAGCATGTCATTACCGTGCATGTGTGTGTGAGTGTGTGTCTGATAGAGGTGCACCTCCGCAGACAGGTGGGGGGGGGGATCTTTTGGGGAGTTGCTGTGAGATTGCGGCCCGCGTTTAAGTTCAGGCTCATTTCTGCCAAAGTGTGTGAACTCACACAAACCCCACGTGTGAGCACTGTTCAGTGTTATTCCATATATGTGTGCATGTGTGTGTGTCTGTGTGTGTTTGTGGAGCCAGAGTCGGTGAATTACATGGTCCTGGCTGCGGGCTGGAGCTCTGGAGAAGTCTGGTTTGTTGTCTGTCACCACCACGGCTGTTTGGGCACAGTGAGCAGAGCCAGGAGAGAGAGAGACAGCCAGCTCTGTGATATTCAGTCTATTTGGCCGAGTGGCCTCGATGCACTGCTTTACTGCAGCATCGCTCTGAACAGTTCAACATCAACCTAAGTGCAGCAGGGTGGCCCCGTCTCAAACCAGAGAGCGGCCGACCGCATGTGAAGTCTTCACAGCAGCTCATCACAGCTTCATAATCTCCGTCCATGAAGGGGAACTTATTATTTTGACTCAGTTCAAGGTGCAGGGGGGTGACATGGAATGTACTGTGATTCAGATTTATGAATCATCGGGAAAACTTTAGACAAAATCCCCGAAAAGATCCTCAACGTATATGATTAATTTGATTAGTAGGAAAGAGTCGTTAAAGCTCCAAGCTTCACCTAAAGTTTGTACTTTTTACTCATTTGAGGGAAATCTTACAATCTTATGTCCCCATATGGACTAAACATGAATATTCTACTTGAACATTAATAATTAATAAAGTTTTTTGGGGCATTTGGACAAAGTTGATCATGTTCTTTAAGATTGTGAGATGGTTTCTACCTTGAATTCCACTCTATTTCTATGTTTATGTAGATATTAATACAGAATATGTAATTTTTTCTGTGGGTGTACTTATGTAACTTCACCAAATCACTGATTAAAACCAGGATCTATTGTTAATGGCAGCCGCTCTGATAAAGAAAACCTGTTCCTGTGTGATTCCAGTATTATATCTGCTTGTATAATAAAATGAAGTTGTGAAAAATGGATGGAATGAGAACAAAGTTTTCTTCTATCAACCTCCTTTGTCTCTTTTAACATTGATGACATTAACAGACACGTTTACGACTTCATCTGCCCCGTCCTCTCTCCTCTCTCCATCTCTTTTAAACACAGACACACAAATGAGGCGTTCATGCACACGTTTACAATCCATCCTCTCACCATTATCCACACACACACACACGCACACACACACCGACGCACAAAAGCACATAGCTCTCTGCTGATCCTCAATTTTTCCCACTCGACCGATGGAAACTCATCAGCGGAGGAGGGGGGGGCGGAGTGGAACAGAGGAGCAGAGGAGTGAAACCATCCACCGAGCTGCCGTCTGAGGAGAACAGCCACCAGACATACCTGAGTTGTCGGAAAACTGTGGCACCTCCCAAGTGACCGCCGTCTCCACGTCTGTGGCCCGGACCGTGGGCGGCGACCTGCACCTGTCAATCACCGGGGGCTCCGTATCTAGGCAGGGATAGAGGGGTTGTTAAGGGGGATCTGTAATGACCTGAGGACCAGATGAGGGAAGCGTGCACATCGGTAAACATTAAACATATCGATAACAGACATTTAGACGTCCGCCAGCTGCGAAAGCAATAAAACCGGCGATCTAAGCCATGTGTGTGTTTAAAAAAACATGTTGCGGCTTTCACGCAAAAAAACACACAATTGTTCCCAGACTGGAAAACGTTAGAGCGACGTTGGAGAAACTCAGTCGGGAGACGTGTGCTATACGATGTGATGGGAGTTCCTGGAGGCAGCCGTGTCAGAGGGCACTGGTTAAAACACATGTCTCTAATAAAAAACCACAACGTTCCACCACCATAATAACATATGGAAATGTTCACAGCTACCATGCTTGAGGTTTTTCTTCCCCCCCCTGACTGCTGTGATTATTGAGCGGTTGACATGGGACCCCCCCCTGTCTCTCTCCACAGTAACAGTGTTTGGCACCTGTATGTATATTAACCCATTCAGCTTTCTGGAACCCTACATGTGTCTGGGGGTGCCGTGGTCCTATCTGTGAAACCCCTAATGAAGGAGTTCAAAGTTCAAATACTCCCTCTACTCGTGTGACATCTTCAACATCGTTATATTTTATCGTCCTCGTCCTGCGTCTATGCAAAGTGCATTTTTACATCTCTGGGTTTTAGTGCCAGTGACTTTTACTGCCGAACACATGTTGCTAATTGTCATATAGACTTGTGATATGTTAACACTGTGGAGCTTTACGACTGATGGAGATGTCTCAGAAAACACTGGATTTAATTACCCCCATTAAGTTTTCACCAGCAGTCTGTTAATTAGCAGGATCAAGCAAAAATGACTGAACAGAATTTAATTACAATTTGGATCCGATCTGAAAAAGGGGCTGATCTGGGCGAGGTTAAACTTAGCAGCTTGATTCTCGTACAACCAATAGTAATGTCAATGTATTCTCTTCCAGGCATTGTGAGTTGACATTTGTTCCTGTAATTAATAACGTTCCAGATTAGGTATAAACAGTGATCCATGAAAGGCTATAAAAAGCCTATTCCGAGCCTCCCCCTGTCTCCCATTAAGACCAGATGCTCACCGACGACTGTGACGCTGAAGGAGCAGTTGGCCTGGTTCCCCGTGCGGTCGGTCGCGATGTAGGTGATGGTCTCTCTTCCGATGGGGAACAGCTGGGGAGGAGCGTAGACGGGCTTCACCTGCACCGCCACCTGGAGGAGTCAGAGACACAGGCAATATGAGAACTACAGGACTAGAGATAAGAATTTAACTTCTCCTGTGGAATGGGCATTTTACAATAGATGAAAGCATAGACAAATATTAATAACCTCTTCTTTGGAGTTGTCGGTGGCGTTTGGGACGTTCCAGCTGACGATGGCGGTTCCTCGCCGCTCGTCCGTCTCTGCCACGATGTCCTCGGGGCACTGGATCCCTGGTGGTTCAGCATCTGAAGAGGAGACAGAGAACCAAAGAGATGAGAATCAAACTCTAACTCCATTAAATTTCATTAGAAATCAGATTAGACTCAACTGTTGCAGATGTTTGCACCTCATCACAAGTTGAGTGAACTGACCTCAGCCTGCTTTGCTCTTATCAGTGAAGGAGGTGAAGGTGTGTGATGTCATCCGACCCCCTGACCTCTCTAATCACAGCTCATCCCTCGCTCATCGTTGTTCATAACAGAGTGAACTCACAGGTCCAACAACACCACACCCCACAGGCGTTAAACTTGTGTGTCCGATTACCTCAACGGTTCAAGCACAGAGGAACACAGATCGAGGTGGAGTGACGTGTGGAGCTTGACCTCAGTCACTGTCAAAACAGTCGGGGTCACGGGAGAGCGTCATTTCAGATAAATTATATTTATTGGGCCTGATGAGCATAAATCTGAATTCCAGTGTGAGGGAGACGCACATGTTGAAAAATCTGTTTCAAATCTGTATCTGAAGCTAAATTTGAAGAGATTTTAAGAGGCACATGAATAGTTATTGATGATCTACTGGGACCAGCTGAAGTATAAAGACTTGAGTGACACTGTTGAGTCTGAGAGATCCCAGACCTGATCCCAGACCAGCAGACAAACTCTCCTCACTGTCATTGTTAGTGATTTTCCAGTAGGAAACATCATGGGCGGTCGACTTCTCACTTCGAAGTGGCGTCGTGAGAAGAAGAAGAAGAACGTTTGCCTGGTGGCAGACTCACAAACCCGCCTGTGACCCTTGGATGAGACCACCTCTTCCTTTTGTCTGGTGTTGTGATAACGTGGATTCAGCCCGGCACAGTTCAGTTCAGCTCAGTTCAACCCTCCGAGAGCAGAATCTCCCATCGATGGAGAGTGTGTGTAAGAGAGCTCGCTTCCATCTGGACCTGAAGACCTGTCCACTTAGGCATCTGTCTCCGCTAAACACTAACACACACACACACTAACACACACACACACACACACACACGGCTCCAAATCGTTCATCTTCACAGCGAAGGGAGGAGTATTTCACTTTGGGTGTCATCAGTGTGAAGTGAGAGGTGAAGAAAGCCAGGAGCTGACGAAGAAGAGCACTAACGTCTCTCTCTCTCTCTCTCTCTCTCTTTCTTTCTCATCTATCTTATCTTCTTTCTTCATTTGTGTCCCAGGTGAAACCGAATGTAATCTTCTCTCATTCTAATCAGATGACTCATCCTCACCTCTCACCTCCGCGTCTGCCCGACATCTCCGATCTATTTCATCTTGATTGCTCCTCTTCCTCTGCTTAATCAGTTCCCTAGTTAGTAAACTTTCTCCTGTGGAAACTAGGGGGATACTGGAGGGGGTGGGGGGGGCACAGCCGCTCGGCACCACCTGTTTCACCGGCAAGGCATCTGGAGGGAAGCGGCCCGATTTTTAATGATCTCCAGACAGAGCCCAGGCCGGGTGGGAGGGGACAAGAGAAGAACTCGGACATGGGCTGGTTTGAGTTAGTGACCTGAGGCCCGCTCTGAAACTGGGTTAGAACCATTCTCACTGGAGTCGAGGATGGAAAAGAAAAGAACTCCATCCAAGTTTCCTGCTGCTTTATTTTTAAATCTTCCTCGATTTCTCCACACACTCCGTTTCTTTCCTTTCAGCTCTTCTGACCGTCCATCTTTTCACACACATCACCAGGGTCATTCACTCCAGGGCTGAGAGAATAATTCAATCTCTTCTGAGCAGCCATGTTAAATTTACAAACAACTCAATGGATTCATCATTCCATCCTTAATTCATTTCCTCAGATTCAGTCCTAGCTGCTGTCAGGGGCCTTTAAACAGGTTTTAAAGCAAGGCTACTACATCTTTGTGAGAATTATGTAATTGATCGATGTTGATATCATGTCTTTGTGCCAAATCACACATTTTATATGAAGATATAAACAATATGACAGCTCCCGAAAAGTCTCAATGTCCCCCTGGTGGCTGGATCCAGTACATAAACGCCGTCTCCCCCCATGTTAGCAGAAGGGACATGGGCGAAGTTTTAATTTTTTTTCAGTTTTTCTGTATTAATTAGTTATTAGAAGCTATAAAAGAAATATAAAACAACTTGATTGACAGCTGAGACTGATTTGTGATTGGTCTAGCACGTGCATCGTTTAAAATTTTGTGTTAGTAAGCTTAAAATCTAAGAATTTCCCAGAACTATTTAATTAAATGTACCAAACTAAACATACTTATTCCTGGAAAAACTCACAACCCATACTTTCCACCGCCACCTGCCCCCAGCAACCTCAACATCCTGCTTTAGACCCTTTTTTACGGCCCCTACACCGACCCTGACCTCTGACCTCGGAACTTCTGAAGTGAAAGGATCCGCTCGCCGCACAAATCACCTGCGCAGACAGCTTTATGGACGTTGGCGGTCCAGTTCCCGGAGCCCAGGCACACCGCCTTCCTGTTCCCTTGGAGACTGTAGCCTTGACGACAGGTGAGCAGGCACACGGAGCCCGGCGACGCTGCCCTCCTCCCGCAGGCAGGGGGCGACATCAGGATGTTCTTCTGGGCCACGATGGGGGGGACAGCGCACCTCTGGGGAGAGAGAGTGGGAGAAACAAGGGGATGAATCTGATGGGGAAACACGACTGGATCCAACATCTCATTACTTTTTTCTTTCATGAACTATTATCAAAGCTGTGCTGCAATGTGCTGTGTTAGAATTTACTGTGCATTAATCAGACCAGGAGAAAAAAGGGTTTTGATGATAAGGTTGGTTAGAGCAGAACAGACCGAAAAAAGAAAAGCAAAAAAAAACTCCTTCAAGATCTGGATCACGTTTCCTGCGTGTTTACCAGAATGTGATAAAATCTTTCTTTGATTACCCTCCAGTGTGAGTGCCAACAAATAAAACTATTTCCAGTGAATGTGCTCGTATCAGAAAACTGGCACAAAGGGAAACAAACATTTGGTCGGAAATCAAATCAAGGGAGAGCACAGACCACAGGACTCGTACACTGGAGGCCTTTTCTTAGATATATATATTTTTAACTGTACATGTGGCTTTGACTTCGATGATGGATGGATCATTCTCATCCTTCTGCCTCTCTGCTTCCTTTGCGAGGAGAAGAAGCACATAGCGAGAGAGCACATTTCAAATCCGATGAAAAAGATATATCTCTCCGTCCTCTCGGGTCAGCTGAAGGCGATCCCCGGTTTCACCGCCGTGCAAACAAACACTTAAACAAACCCACAAAGGCCTCTTAGTTGTGTTAAAGAGGTAACAACAGTCTGCGGGCAAACACTGAGATGGTCCAACGCGACGAGAGAGATTGTGGCTATCGATAACCGTGAAGTTCTCGTGAAGCGGATCAGTCGTTTCTAAATAGCGCCGTGAGCCGGTCGGGGTGGAAGTGAGTCAGCTGAGGCCGGAGGTTTGCGGTGAAACACTCTCACACACACACGGGCGCCTCTCTGTTGTGTGTTGCTGGGCCTGACCCCGCGAGCTCTCTGCGGCGGGTGCATGAGTGTGCGCAACTTATTTTGACTTAACTATCAGGTTGTGAAGTGTGTGGGCAAATCCTGTGTGCGTGCGTGTGTGTGTGTGTGTGTATATGGGGATGGCAAGCAGTGCGATGAGAAAGCAGATGTATCTCTACCGGAGGATGATGTAGTGCGCGGAGCAAATACGCACCATGTGTGTAACCACCGTGTGTGAGTCAGTGTTCTCATGTGCGTTTACATACGTGTGTAAAAACCACATGTTTTTACATAGAAAAACCAAGATTAAATGTTATTTATGTCATTTATCTTTAAGTTTTTTTCCACTCAGGCTGAATCCAGTGAGCTAAACAGATAATATGAGCCTTTATTCAAATGATAAAGACCTAGGTTGTATATTTAGAGTGATTAAACTGAGACAGTCATCTTTGTGTGTTTTGTGTCGGGGGTGAAGTCTTACCCACACACCGAGGTTGGGATCCACTCCACTGAGAGTTGACCTGGCAGGTGAGCCGGGCGTCTCCCTCCAGCCTGAAGCCGCGCTCGCAGCCGGCCTGACACTCCGCCCGGCGGGAGGCGCCGCCATCGCTGCACCGGAGGAACCCGTGTGGCGGCCGGGAGAGAGGCGGGCAGGAGCGAACTGTTGGGGCGTGAGACACAATAAACTCAAAATCAGATTCACAATCGGCAAATCGGAGACGCACAACGCACATTGTTCTAGTTTGAAAGGCCCCCGTGGCTTGTGTTGTTATTGTGAGTTTAATTTACTGCGAGCACATCAATACATTTATGGTTTAGCCAATTTAGGGAGCTATAACAAAATGTGACAGTCAGCAAAACATTTGTGATTTGGTTTTTGGAGAGAGAAACCTCCAACAAACAAACAAAGCCCAAAGAACCATGAAGGCAATTCATCAACTTCCTAAAACACTCCAACGATGTTTTATTGCTTTTATTTTGGGGTTGTGTGTGATCATTGTCATTTTGGGAAATTCCTCCTCATCGTTTCTTTCAGTTTTTGAGATGATACAATTTTGGATTATTCATATTTTAGGGATATTTCACATAGATTTGTTGTTTACTGTAAATTTGAAGTAGCGCAACCTGGCAAACAGCACCTGTATGCTTCTGTAGCTATGTGGTTTTTAATGATTCTATCCTGGATTGAGGAACAGCTGATAAACACAGGTATATATATCTATATAACCCACAGTGAACCATAAATCAACCATAAGAGCCTACAGCCCTATATCATCTTTAACTTGGAACCTATGATTTACCCTATAGCATGAAAATCCCCTTGAAATAAAAGATAACATTCCTGCACGTCTGACATTATGTTGTCGCTAGAGAGGAGCACCCATAGACAGACAGACAGGCGGTGGAGAAGAGCCCCCCCCCTTAGGGCTCTACTCGCTGGGAGGTCCTACAGTATGTGGCGAAGACTAGACTCAGTGTGACACATAAGCAGACACACTCAAAAAAAGATATACCCAAAGCCACACACTATAAAACACACACACACACACACACACACCCTTGGACATTCAGTGTCTTGGTATTTCTGTGAGTCACCCCGCTCGCTGTGTCTCTCTGTTAAAACAGAATTCATCTCATTAATCTCTGGACTTGTCACAACTCCCTTTCCCCTTTCTTTCTTTCTTTCTTTCCTGTCTGTTCTTCATCTCCCTCACTCTCGGGTTCCTTCCCTTCGACCCTCTGTCCCTACTCTCCTTACATCCTTTCTTCCTGTGAGCCCTGCTCCTCTCTTTAATTGTATCCTTCCTTCCTAGATCCCTTCCTTCCTTCCTTCCTTCCTTCCCCGGCCTCCCGGTAAATGTCGATTCCTCATTCTGGCCGAACACATGAGACCTTCAATACTCACTGCAACACATCATCTCCTTTACATATGAGGGTTTGCAGGGATCAGAGGAGAAGCTGGAGTCTTTGAGGGTTTTGATCCAAGTCCCAAAGTTTAATGAGGAACTATATGAGACTATTGGTGTAAAGGAGGAACCTGCTGGGGTCATCAGGCACTCGCTTGTTCTGCTGTTTTTCACGGACAGGAAGGTTCCTCACCTCTGCAGGTGGCAGGCGTCCCTGTCCAGGTGCCGTCCGCCTGGCACAGTCGGATGTTGGTTCCCTGGAGGTCAAAGTCTGTCTGGCACCGCACTCCACAGGCGGCCTCAAAGTGGTTGTTACACACGTTGTGGATGAAGAAGCCGTTTTCAGGAGGCGACAGCGCTGGACAATACACCACTGGAGGAGGAGGAGAAGGAGGAGAAGATAGGGGAGGAAGGGGAGGAGAGGGGAGGAGAGGGGAGGAGAGGTTACTGATGGAGCAGGTAGTGGCGGCTGTCTGTGGCACCAAAACGGAAATTTAATCTTCCTACAATAACAAAGCATGAAAGCAGAAAAGTGCAGGTTGTCAAACGTCTCCTCCCAGATCAACGCAACCTGGTGATTAATGAACATCACAGTGTTGGGATGAACTGCTGAGTGGAAATCACCGACTCACTGGAGGCAGATCTACGAGTCAGGACACTCTACTCTCACACGTCTGTGTTTGTGGATTCCAGGCGATTCTTCAACATTTTGATTTATCTACTAATCCTCACGGTGTTGCAGCTTCAGACATGAGGACACAGTTGGCGACCCCTCAGTAGATATGTGTAGATAAAGCATCAGTTAAGGTGAAGAGCAGAAAACAGCACAAAAGGCTTTTATCAATTGAAAGTAATCTTTTTGCTCTTTTGCTCCCTGGCTTCTTTTCCTCAAGACGGTGATAAACACATGGTTCATCCCATCACCTGCCAAGTATTTTATTAAAAGCACCTTTTGCTGCTACATCAGGTGAATCTCCAGTAATGTAATATCTCAATTCCTGGATTTTTCTCTTGATTGTGTTTGAATTCTTTCGGACGGCAACAATTATCATCCTGATTTCAGCCAGGAGGCAAATCTGTGCTGATGCCACCTATTCAGAGCAGCCAGACAAATTAAGACAACTAATTTCTCCGGCATTTTTCCCAGGGAGAATCTTCTCATGACGAACAACAAACACGGACAAGATGTAATAAACGAGCTGAGTTACCATCAAGTCTACTGACTTTAGAAGGAAGCACAGAGCATTTCTACATGTGTCTGGAGATATGACTGATGAGGGGGCTCTACTTTTAACCTCACCAGTGCAAACCACAGTCCCACACGCATTATAGGCGTTTCCTTAAATTACTTTTGGCAGAAAGGTAGTGCCACGGGCCTCGTTAGGGGGTTCCCCACTGTGGTGTGGTTGTGGTTTCCTGCACCTCGCTCCTCATAGAGGGGGGTTCTCACAAAATGGTCACTGCTAATCAGCTCGAGGACCTTTCAGATCAGGGCACCGGGTCATGGACTTAGCAATCAGCAGAGCAGCTCCTCTTACCCTGGCAGGTCATGCCTACTGGCTGATACCCGGGCTTGCAGGCGCAGTCACTGACGGAGGTGCTGCCGGGCTGGGAGGTGTGCTGCAGGTCGGGACACGGCAGGCAGGTGCTCAGACCTCCCGGGGTTCCCTCTGGTTTGTAAGTGCCGGGTGGGCACGCTGCAAAAAAGAAGAGGAGATAGAGTTAGAATCGTGACTGTGTGTGATGTCATGCACGAGAGAAAAGAGAGAGAGCTGGAATAAATAAAGAGCTGCAAGACAGCTAGGAATCGTCATGACTACATCGGAGGAGGATTCATGGGAAGGCTTTGATCATATTAATGTCTGGACGTGCAGTCGTGGAAAAATGTGGCAGAAGTGACACGATGATCTCAGTGTCTACGTAGAACCAGACGAGTCCAGATTCTTAATTACTCCAAGAGGGGAAACTCTTCAGTGGCACCGGACACCGGGCCCATTTTCATTAGGAAGAAACGCAACATCCAAAGAAAAGGTTTATGAGCATCTCAAACCTATTAGAGTTCACATGTAGGCACACATGGGCCACGTTAGAGCCGTTTGATCACCTGCACACGGACACACACCCGCAGACACACACACACACACACAGACATAACACGGTATGCTTCCTATTAGCATCACCTGAGTTGGATCAGAGGACATGGCTGTAAAGATGAAGGAGCACGGGTCAGACGGAGGTCCGCCAACATTCTTTCATCCGCCATCAATCAGGTTCTGAACGAACCCGTTGGTGCATCGCTCGCGTTGCAGGAGGAGTGAAGAACGAACAAGGGAATCCATCACATGGATCTTATCAGGGGTCAAAGGTCACCTTCACACGGGACGGTGCGTAAATCACAAACGACCTGATCGCTGACGCAATCCGCCGTAATAATTTCAGTGATGTGATCTTGTTCCCTAAGAGTCTATGATGCTCTAACGTTGATTTAAATGATTTGCAAAATGTAGCTCATGATGAATTATGTTATTATCAGGGGCAACGGCCTTTATCGGCCATTTTATGGGTAGTTTCACACAAGCAATTTGCTTTGCTGACATTTCCCGTAATTCAAAGCCATTACCGATGGGGGGGGGGTCAGACCTTTATCAGCTGCTGACATCAGCAAGTTGTCAAGTCAACTATTATATTGGCACATGAGTATTTCAGTTTGAAAGCAGGAAAGGACGTTGTGTGCCAAATTAATCTTCATCGCTCAAACACATCATCACACTCCGTCTCTACTTCCTGCAATTGGTTCTGAAAGTCTTCAATATCCAGAAAAGTTTCTTTAAACTCTGTAAACTAACAAAACGACTCAGACTGAAACCACCTCGTCTGGTCGGACTAAATGTGAGGCACCTTTCACACCTGTTATTTGGGTTTGTACTAAACAAGGTAGGTGTGAAAGCACACAACCGTCCAGCAGGAGCACACACAGTGGATCACTTTCAAGTCGTGTCAGCTTCTGGGCCCGACTGTAAAACGAGCAGCTTTAATTAGGAGCTTTACCGAAGGTGCCACAGAGAATCCACAGTGCGAATATTCCTCACAAGTCATTTATCCGCTGCAGAGGCCAGGTGTGAGTTTCCACTGCTGAGCCGATGCCAGCTCGGCCCCTCACCGCACCCTCCCCCCCTCCCCTCGGCAGCAGCAGCAGCTCGGCCTGGAGATGTTAACCCACTGTTATGGGAGCACTGGCTGCTGGCACTGGAACGCAGCCGCCAAACCACAGCGGACCAGTGTGGTTTTACCTGTTCTCGTGCAGACAGTGGGTTTGTGTCACTCACCGCGTCTGAGAATTTCATTTGATAACAACAGCAGCGGCTTCTCCCTGACAGCGGAAAGTGTGCTCTCCGCTCAGGCCCCTCGGGAATCAGGTTTTTTACAGCTTCATTTAAGCTTTTAGAGGAAGCCTAGTTATTTTTAATGCGGATAATAATTCACCCGGAGCACAACACTGGAAATACTGTATCAGAAAGTATCACTTTTATGTTCCTGGCATGTTGCATGTGCTGGCAGGTGGTGATGTACACAAACAGATGCATCATCATCACACCCACACAGACACATGTTCATGTCGTCATCACATCTTCATGAACATGTGTCTTATTCTAGTCGCAGCTAATGGAGCCTTCAGCCTCTATAACCTTCAGGGGAGATGATGAGTTCTCTACTGACGTCTGGTGAATTCATTTTTCTCTTCAACTCCTAGCATGCTTTCTAAACAAACACTGAATCTACTGAGATCACTTGAGGCAATTGATCCGATTTCTTGCAGCTCCCTCTGGAGCCACTAAATATTTCATACAGCCTCTTCACATGTGCAAGAGTAAACAGAGTTTGATGAGTAGAACCAGGGAAGAGTCGAACCCCCTTCCTCCTTGAATTGAGTCCAAACCTCCGAATAGAAAGTCTCTTGTGAGAGTTAAATATCTTGGCTGTCACAAGCATTTAAAAAAGGGGGAAAGAAAAGAGAGACACTCGCAGGAAGTGAAAGAGAAAAAGACAAAACGACAAAACCAAGCGCAGAATAGTTCATCTGTTAAACTGCTTTTTTCCAAACTCGCAGACGCATCCTGGTTCCGGGAGCCAAAGTTACTATCACACGAGAATCTCTATCCCGTCTCTGGGGACGCTGTGTTCGATTAGCCAGGCCTAAAAACAGACCGGGGCTGGAACGATGAAAGGAGATCCAGAGGGAGAGCAGGAACATCTGCCTCCTCGGCCACAATGACAAACAGAGAGAGTGGTTTTCGTCTTGGAGGGACGGATTCTGCTTGGTCCAACAAAAAAAATCCACAAACACATGCTTGCAGACACATGTGTCGATCCATGGAGCACTCGTTCACATGCTGCCTCCCAAATGTTATTTTAAACATGATTCATGTTCAAATAAAGGGGAAGAGAAAGTAGGAAACCTCACATTTTCACTCTGATCCATCTAAAAACTTTAAAGAGTTGAGACGAACCTCAAAACATGTTTGGGATCAACCATAGACTGTAAATAAAGTGGGACCACAGGAAGGCTCCCAAAAAGTGAAGCTCAAACTACTTGATTGACCCCTGGTGGCTGTTTGTAGTTCATAAAACCTGCCTACTCCAGGTTAGTAGATGGGACATGTTGTGCTTATACAGTTATTTCTATTTTGTTACTTACACCTTGCAACTATTCACCAATTTTATAGTGATTCAGTCAAATCAGTAAATCAGAAACATAACTCTGGTCTTTATCCTGCACCAATCTAAGACTAGAAGCCTCTTCTTAAACTCTACGAGACTAAGAACTGTCGGGGCAATGGTAAACGTTATGTCACCTGTCACATCGTGAGTGTTAAGTGCATGTTTCGATTAGTTCATGGTTCCCTGATCGAGTTGTGTCTGTTTGATATAAACAATGGGAACCGAGGGAGTCCAGCAGTATTGTGAACAGGCGGCTAAATCCAGACGGAGGCCCTGGCCGCCCTGCGGTTGAAAAACCCTCTCACACCAGAAATGTTGTTAAGTTGGACCTTTAAATTCCAGGGTTTCTCGACTGAGAAAACAATGTTCACATGCGAGGGGAACTTTCCGCTCTTCCCTGAGACTTCACATGCACAGTGGAGTCGCGCAAATAGACCCTGGAAATGGACAATTAAAATGTATAGTCTGGCCTACGAAGAAACAGACGTACATTCACGCAACAGCCCCGACAGAGGCACGAAACACAACCGGTGCTCGGGGGGGTTGAATGTTTCACTTCACATAAACACAGTCTGGGTATACATTTACTCAGAGCCAGGAGACTGTATGCATGTGACGTTGAATTCATCTGGACCACCAGGGCAGCTTCAAATAATGGGATTTATGGATTGCGAGGAATGTAAATGATGCATGTGTCCAGTAACGATGGACATTTCAATCCCTTAAGTGTTGGAAAGTCAAACACATTCATCCCGTAATGGCGCTGACTGAATCCATCTGCATTTAGCTTTTAGAGCCTCTGTCATTGCAGCTTCCAAAGAGAGCACGAGCACCTGTCTCCCACTGAGTTCCCCTGACGTGAGGAACCCATGAAGGATCTGTGAGGTGCTGCTGGAGAAGAAGCTGGCATATGTGAGAGGATCATCACGAAAACCCCAACGTCCCTAAGGCTACCTCAATGGACAAGAGCAAATGAGACAAACAGACTATAAGGAAAATGCTGAAATGTCCCTGAGCATCTTAGTTATTTGATCCAGTTGGTTTTGCACCTTTCACATCTGTTGCCTTGATTCGGCCTAAACTGAAAAGTCAGAAGTCCTCACCAAGCAAAGGTGCAATAGGTTTGGAAATCCACTGAGAAGAATCCCTCAGCCAGTCCACAGACGGCTGTCAACTCTCCAGTTATTGTTTCCACTCAGGGATGCACTTCCCCGGTCAGTCAGACAGGGACGGAAATCAAAATGTGCAACGGGACTACGTCTACAACTATTAGGGTCACGGTAGTTTTCCAACCTCAACACACGGGTCACCTGCGACTGGGAAAGTTTGGGAATCCCATCTTCATGATGTCAGGAGGCTCTAAATCAACCCGAGTCTCACTGAAGTCTGGTCTGTTCTCCAGCTGGATAGAAAAGGGGGACGGGGGTGAGATGTGGCTGCTGCACAGCTGTCCACCTACACAGCCTCCATCTGAGTGGGAGGGGGGGGGAGGGGGGGGACGCTGCACGGACCCCCTGATCCAAGGAATGTGAAGCCTCTGCAATGTGATGCAAGTCGGTCTTTGGAGAGGAAACTGAAGAAGTCTAGTGGCTGCTTAGTATTCAAACCCAGCTCCCAGAGGAGATTATCTCACCACAGTCGCTGGACACGTTTCACGGATTTGTAAGGACAGGGAGAGACGGTCCTGCTGGATTATTACAGACTCACTAACCACTAAACAACTGTCCACACACAGGTTGGTCTTTAGTCGGGTGTGCCTGATTACAGAGGTCAGAACCCTGAGAGATGTCGTGATCTCAGCAGACTCAGGACACCGGAGCAAATAACTCAGGATGTTCACACTCGTTGTCATATCCATTTTCTGCCGTGTCACCGTTTTCACCAGATTCCTAAATGTTTTCCCACATTTCCTGACGGGATTCTGACGGATGTGTTATCTGGCGTGCATGCACACACAAACACAAACACACGTCCCATGAAACATCCCACCATGTGAACACACACACGCACACTTGAAACCACCACACACGCATTTCTCTGTTCCCACAGCGGCCTCAGAGTCGGTTTCCCAGCGGGAGCTCGGGGGAGCGATGCTGCTAAACAGATTCACCGACAGGACACGGAACCACACAACTTTATGTGCTAGTGTGTTCCTCTACGCACATAAAGAAGAAAGAGATTTTATGGGTGTTTGTTCTAGCGCGGTCTCTAATTTCGAGGGTATAACTTTTTTCGATTTCACTTTCAGATTTGCTTCCACTCAAGACCAGGCTCTTGAATAAAGATGGGAAGGAAAACGCCCATAGAACCAAACAGACTCTGGACCAGATTATCATTTCACACCATCGCACTCAGACATGTGTGTGAGGTCTTGTTTTTGCAGCTGTGTAATGGTTTGTTTGTTGGTTTGTTGTCGGCATGATTTCCACTAAACTTGATGGGAGGACGGGGCGCAAGCCAAGAAAGAACCCATTCGAATTTGGGATGAATCTGAATATTGAACAGAAGCTGAAAGACAGAGAGAAATATGAGGCTTCTTCAGAAGGCCGGCAGCTGATTTGAATAGAGGGCAAAGGCCTGGAAACAGACACTGGACAGAAGCACTTATGAAACTCATTCCACCTTGATAGTCTCATGGGGGACAGTTGTCAGTTTAAATTAGGTGGAACACAGGAAATGGGGTCACAAGGAAAAGGAGAAGATATTGATTGATGAGTCAATGTGTGCCTCAGTGAGGCCTGGGTGGTGTTTCTTGACAGTTCGTGATTTAAAATGAGGATGAGAATATTTCTACACGGAGTTGAAGGTCTCAATCTCCAGTTTTAAGTCTTCTTAAAAACAGTACAATGTTAGTTTTGTGAATTATGGTCCCATCTAGAGTTAAATAGATGATAAAGCACTGTACCAATGCTCCTCCAAATATGGTAATAAATATGGTTCTGGTCCAAAAAGCCAAGATGGTGCTGGACAAACTCAAGGCTCCGAAACAGCAGCTCACAAACCAACAGGTGACGTCACAGTGGGTTGAACCCCAAGCTTTCCAGCTGGTGAACTAAAAAAATTATAAATAAAAGATCGAATGACTTAAAAAACATCATAAATTGCGACCCGACTGACGCACACAGTTTATGTTTGTGACCCGGGTCACTCCTGCAGACCTACAGAGGTGCTCCTGCTTTACGTCATATCTCTGCAAAGGGCTTGTTTATGTGCGGGCACCTGTTGACATGGCACAGAAGCCGAGAGAGAGGCTCCGAAAGACGAGAGGAGGGAGCAGCCGGGAGAGGAAAACAAGACGGAGCGATGGAAAGAGAGATGGAGGGACGGGTGGGCAGAGCGTTAATGACACGGTGAGCGTCTGTTCCGCACCACTGGCTGTTTCACGGCTCCTTGTTTTTCATGTTCTCCTGCAGAGGAGCGTCCTATTAGGGTCCGTTTACAGCCCGTCGCTCCTTCATCTCTGTCTCTTCACACGTCTTCACACACTCACACGCACACACAGAGAGGCCTCAGTTTATAACACAAGTCACGTCTGCTTTCCAGCATCCGTGACCGACACACACGGCAGCACTAGTCCTCAATTAAGGCCTTTTACAGACCTATATGTGTCATTTAATGAGGGAAGAGAGGGTGGGACCTGGCTGAAACATGTGGTGCTGGGGGAGGGGCTAATATGGACTTCAACACTGCACTGTACTTTAAACCCTGATGTGTACAATCTGCTCTGAGTAGAGAAAACTTCAAACACCTTCAAGAAAACACATGAAAGTCGGTCTGGAAGCACCTGAGGGCAGATTCAACACTGTGGGACCCTTTAAACCAGCAGAGAGACTCAGTCATAGGTATTTCCCCTCTTTCAGCTTTATTTCACTTTTTACAAATTGCTAGTCATTTATTTTCATAGCTGTGGCTCTGGTTTCTGCCTGTTAAATTACATTATGCTCACAGCAGTAATAGAAGACACCTGGGGACATGAGGTAGGCAGGTGAAATACAGAGTTAGTAATAGTTCAGTAATGATCCCTCGCTGGACAGGAAATCCATGCACACACAGCTACACAAAATACAGAGGTTCAAAGTTGAAACAGGAAGTCGGTTTGTGAATTGTCACGGATCTTTACAGTAGTTTAGTCTGGGAGCAAGCAACTGATTTCTAACCCTAATAACTTTGGTTGATCTCAGGGGTTTAACTGCTTGCATTTCTTGCCCCAGTGGACGTAATTGTGCAATGTTGCAAGCATGACTATTAAAAACCTAATAACTAAAGCAAATTACTGTGTTAATTGCAGCTGTGAATTTGCATTTCAGTCCCAAAAGGTTGACAATCTGAACCTGACTCGACTAAAACCTAAGAATCTCTGCTGAATAAAGAAAAAACTGACAAACTCGAACTTCCATCCAATCAGGTCAAGCTCTGTGATTGAGGGAGCTGGGGAATAGCTTCTCTCTCGACCCCCTAAAAAAAAATCTCTGCATTTTTCCCCCTCGAACCGAGCCAGACTTTGTGTTGAGCAACTGAAGCTTTTATTTTTTTCTTTCCACCACAAAAACATGAGAAACAAGGAGTTGGACAGACGCTCCGGTCGGAAGCAGACAGTCTGCTGTGGTTATTGATGCTGCGGGGATTAGGATTTATGCAGTAGCAGGAAATAGAGAGTCTTTATAAGGAGGTTTATGTAACCTGCTGGACGCGCTGGGCGAATTCACTCCTCCGGTTAAAGATATATTTACTTTTGAAAAACATTTAGGTGCAAATTACAACGACTGAGCAAACAGAAGTTAGGATTTTTACGGCTGCTGTGACCTTTCATCCGACGCCATCAAAGGGTTTGACGTTTACCACGGACTCACAACATTCTGGGAAATGACAAGGTGCCTTGTAAACCACTGGGTGACTGACTGGGTCTTTCACATGTGCTGCAAACACTAATGGTTTCCAAAAGGTGAATGTCAACACTTTGATTCCCTGACCGTCCTTCAGTGACACAAATGGGGGGGCCCTATGATATTTGGTTAGTCAGACTTTGGTCCAGACTATACCTTGAAAAGTTCTGCATGGAAATTGAATGTTAATGTTTCTGTTCCCCTGATCTTATTATAAATGGATCCATCGCCCCCTGGTGACTGGCTGCAGTAAAGATCATTCACCCTACCTCCTCCATGTTAGTGAATTGGACAAGATTGTACAGACTCTGCACTGCTGCCTCTTCAGACGGGCATCTGGTACGCGTCACATCCTTGAACGGTCTATTTTAATGGGTCAGAGGTGTGGGCACGCAAAGCACGCCAACAACACAACACATGGCTGTGCGTTTGTGTTAATCCCAGAGCAGTACGTGTGTGTGCTGCTGTGTGTTAGTAAGTGTGAGATGAGCTGCAGCGATAACCGACTTTGTGTTCGAGTTCAAGAGCATTCCTCAAGAGTTCACAGAAACATTGATCCTCTGTAGCTTTGTCTTTAGATTTCATTTTGAATGTGGAGGAGATTAACGTAGGGAGATGAGCAGAGAAGAAAAGAGGTGATGATTTGCAACATTCCTTCATTTTCTAAACTGTTCATTGTCTTTTCATCCCACTTCTCCTCTTGGCATCTTAATTCCTCTGCTCAATTTAAGTCCCAGCTCAAGGATTCCCCCTCTCAGCCGTTTACATCCACGCCGCAAATATTTACAATGCACGTGCGCTCCCAGCCGCTTGGGACAGCCTGGTGCAGCTCGTCCCACAGAGAGAGAGACGGACGTGATGCCTTCAGGGTCGAGTCAGAGGAGGAGCAACGCCACGGCCACGCGTCCTCTCTCGGGGCTCAAGAGGCTGTTATGATATTAATTTGGTAATCGTTGTGCAATTCTTCCAGGATCAGTTTCTGAAGAAATGTTTTTGTTCCAGTCACAGTATTCCAGTCAGCAGTTCGTGTCCCAGAGACAGTAAATCATCCAGCTCCTCACGTCCCACAGCAAGAAAAAACATCCATCAACAAACAGAACTGGTGGATTGTTTAAAGAGAAGAAGAGAGAGAGAGAGAGACACAGAATAGTAAACATAAGACTTAGTTGTTGACCTGAGAAACACAGCTGGACTAATGTCACAGATATGGCTCGGTTATTATAACACAATACTAAACTCAAGTGATAATGATCGGTATCAAGTCAGCAAACTCTCCTCCAAACTAGGCTTTAACCAGGACCCTCAGCAATTTAAACTGGTCCCACTGACAACTACTGGAACTACTGATCCCAAACAAGTTCAGTTACTATCTCAACAAATATGTTCCTCCATATTTTCCTCACATACATTTCTTTATCTTATTTTTTCTTGGTGGTCATTCCTTTCTTTTCTTCATGCTCTTTACCTCTCTCTATCTCTCCCCCCTCCTCCTCCTCCATTCATCCCCAGCAAAGCCGCCCTGAGCAGAACAAAGCCCGACTGACATCACGTTAACACAATCCAGAGCTCCTGTCGCTCTCTCTGGCTACAGGAGGAGCTGATAAGCCAGAATGTGTGACAGGAGGAGAACATGTCCCCCCCCCATGCATCCCCCCCCACGTCTCCTATCCGCTCCCCCATTCCTCCGGTGATCCTCCGTGATAGAGATACCCAGAGCTTGAAATCGTTTGTTTTTTAGAGAGAAACAACAGTGTTCCGTTTCTGCTCGGGATCCAGGTTCATCGCCCGCTTCTATCTGATGGGATTCCAGTCGTGTTTTGTGGAAGAGGCTGTTTCCCTTGGCTGTCGACAGATTCATAAACAACACGGCTGCGCTCTGGAGGGACTTTGGACAGTGTTTCCAGCAGAGTCCTTCAAGCCAAAGATAATAATAATTGTCTGACAGGCCCGTGCATGATGTGAGAAAACTAAAAAATCGAGAAGCATAAAACCCTTTTCAAACCTTCACCTGAAGACACCCACCGTCGAGCTTACACAAACCAGAGCGACAAAACGCTGGCAGTGTGTGTGTCTGCCATCACTGGAGCACACAGCCTCCCCATAATTCACACAACACCCACTGTTCAGCCAAGAACCACTGAGGGTTGGAGCAGGAGAATATTAAAGCGAGACGCTGGAGAACAGCAGGAGCCTGTGGAGTTTGCTTGCATGTTCCCTGGTTACGTACTCCTTCAACCGCAGATCTAATTGGTTTTGGAGCCACTGTTACTTTTCAAAAAAAAGCCTTTTAAGTTATTAGAGAATAAAAGCCTCTATAAATGCAGAGCTCAGCAACACATACAAGGGTATTTCACAGCGGTTAGAGAAAACCAAAATGGAGTTGAACAGGGGCTAGCAGAGCCGTAGCAACAGCAGCACTGTGACATACAGATGATGGCTTATATACAATCCAGTGCTGACAATGAAATTCCCCATATCCTAAGAGACGAGGAGACGGAGACAGACAGACAGAGGAAGCCGTCCCCCAGTTGCGGTTGCAGCTCCTCGCTGTGTCCTTCCTTCACTTCGAACCTGCCGAGCCAACTCTGCAGTCTGCGCCCTGCTGTTAATTAAAAACCATTAAAACACATTAATAAGCAGAACTGGGCCCTCCGGTCTCGAGGACATCTGAGAAGCATTAAGGAGGCGTGATCTCTCCTGGCACGTTGACCCCAATGACCTTTACTTTGGCTCTCCCCTCGCAAATTCTTCCCCCTCGTGTCCATCTCGTTTTCTCTGAGTGAATTCTGAACCCTGATCTGAATTTCTTGTCGTTTAAATGTCTCTCTTTCTCTTCTTTTCCACACGTTATCTGATTCTGAACTGAAAATCTGTGGCTAGGAAGAGTCAGACCTCGAGGGCCCCTCCCACCTGTCTCCCCCACACAAAGGGTGAGCCGTCTAAATGACTGACGTGTAACACAGACACACACACACCAGCCAGTGCATCTGTTAGTGGTTCTGCTGGGCTCCTCTGCTCAGTTTGAATACTCAGCCTCGAACATTTACACTTTAACGACTCGGAGACCACCTGCGTCATTGCAACATTCACTCTGTGCAACGTGGAGACTCAACAGACCCGAGAACAGCTGCCAAGTGCTTTAACTCGATTGTCTGCAGCGTTATTATTGTAGGCAACACACTCAAGCGAAACATAATTAATGTGATGCCACAATGATCATCCCTCACTCCTGTGGTGGGATCTTTCAACAGAAATATAGTTCAGTGGAATTTAACCACATAAAAGAGCCCCCCCCTCCTCTTCCTCCTCCTCCTCCTCCTGCTCCTCCTCCTCCTCACAATAGCAGAGACAAAACAAATGCTGGGGATCAATAAGAAAGACAGTCAGTAAGGGAATCTAGATTGACACTGCTCCTTTGTTCTCCCATTAAATAAAACTCTGTGGAGTCAAATGAGATTACATCAAAAAAGTATTTTCAGATGTCAAGGGGAGGAAGAAAGATGAGAGGAGAAGTAACAGTTTGCATTTGAGAGGAAGAGAAGGCAAAAGCCGTTTTCCAGATATACATCATATGCACGGAGACGCCTCCAATCTAAAAGTGTTTATGGTCACTCTTATCGAGAGTCACGTTTGTGTGAAACCATAAAATAATAAGTCCTAAAGCCCCGGACATTATAAATAACCAGTAGTAAAGAACACAAGGGTAAAAGGCAAAGCCCTCTGGCAACACATGAAGCAGATGTCTTGGTTCCTCAGATGGATATGAAGTGGGAGGCGAAGCAATAAGAGCCATAGAGAAAAGGGCAGTTAGTTCTGGAGCAGAAAGAAAAGTAGATGAGACTCAGAGGAGGAGGAGGCTGAAGGTGGAGAACAGGATGTGACCGTCCAGCCGGGAGTCAGAGGTGAGGGGAGGTCGCCGAGGTCCTGAACACACACAAACACATCGCTGGTCTCAGACCTCCTCTCCCGCCCACTTTACTGGGGCTGCTGATAGCGATCGGCCCTGCGGACGGCTCACTCTCCGTTAAGTGGGAAGGCTGCTTATTTTGACTCTCGCCCACAGTGAGCTCAACAGCAACCTGAGGCCAAACGGTCCTGACAAGGTGGAGGCAGTGACGGAGGCATAGACAAGGGCGAGTTGGTAAACATCTGTGTTTCAGTGCCTTTAAAGGCTGCTTCAGTGTACATGAGAGGCTGCCACTGCTCAAGTTAGGGACTGATTCAAAGTACAGGGTTCATACACATTTTGACCAATTGGATTTCCATGACTTTTCAATAACTTTAAACCAAATTTCCATGACTGAACATTTTGTGAAATCTCTGTGTATACGCCAAAAAGTGACAAAATGTAGTATTTAAACTAACAATGAGAATTCCAAGGCATACAGTAGACCTTACATGAAAACAAACCCAAGTATGCCTGCTTATATTTTGAGCGTATTTCTTTAAAAGCATATGAATTATTTAAAACGCAGCATAAAGGAACGACATGAAAACATGAATATAAAAAATGTCCATGAATCTCCAAAATTTTGGGATTTTTTTTTCCTTGACTTTTCCAGGCCTCGAAAAACCCCATTTTAAATTTTCCATGACTTTTCCAGGTTTTCCATGACCGTAGGAACCCTGAAAGTAGGACGTTTGTCAAGAGGACGGGAAATCTTATGACACAAAAATAAAAAACACACAAACATAGAAACCAAGCTGCTCCAAATTAAAAAGTCTAACTCTCCTGATGTGTCCCTTTAAATCATTAAGACATGCACACCTCCCAAAGAGGAGAGGCCCTTTGAGACGGTGGTGTTCATCCCTCTGTCCTACCTGTGCACTCGTGCTGCAGCCCCTTCCCGTAGTATCCCTTCTCACAGATGCAGTCGTACTGGCCCGTGTGTGTGCCGCACTTGCAGCTCGCCATCACGTCGCAGCAGTCCCTCCCCGCCTCGCACAGGGAGGAGCAGCGGGACAGGTCCTCCTGGATGTAGTCTCCTGTGGGGAGGTCTGCGGGGGGGGAAAACACACTGTGGGATCAGATTACACCACCTGGCATTCACACAATTCACCGTGATGATGCAAAAGATAGATTAGGTTGAAAGCGGGGGGGTTTCTGGCATTTCATATCCTTGCAAAGGTGAATGAAAATGGTCCAGCAAGTGAAAAATCATCACTAAAGTTGTTCTTAATACAAGTGTTGCTGGAGTTTATCTATTTCACGTAATGATTATGAAATAAAAAACACTAATTTGCAAAGGGAAAGTCTCAAACCCTCTGTTTCCTGTTCTGTCCATTATGTAATTGAGACTGGTTACAGGCTGGACTTCTGAAGTCTATGAATATAAAAACTTGCAGCACCTTCAAGCCACACATGTACAACTGGCTGAAGAGCAAATGGCCATATCCTTTTTTCCCCCCAGTGTATAAATTGCTCCCAAACACAGTAGTGACTAATAAAAGGCCATAAATCAAATGAAATGGTTTGAGACCGGCAATTAGAAAGTCGGGAGCTCGAGGGCAAAATGGAAACTTCAGCCGGTTCTCTACACGTCAACCTGCTGCTTTTTTATTTTCCCGTAATTGAGAGAACAGGAAGGTAGAGAGGGAGCGCAGGGAAAGAAGGGGATGAAGAAGAAGACGAAGACAAAAACGATGCAGAAGAGGATGAGGAAGAGGAGGAAGGTTGCTCTGATCTCTGCTTCTGTGTGTGAACATGCATGTACAGTGCGTGTGCAGGATTTACAGCTTGCTTCACACTCTGTGGTTTTGTGGCGACAGTTTATGTTTTAAAGCCATGACCGATTTCACCAACTTGAGGGAGGTCCCCTTTAAGTGAAGGGAAAGTGCCTCGTTCTGTCCAATCTGTGGAGAAGTGAGGACTAATGGCTGCTGGCATTTCAAAATATTGTCCATTCTCTTTCCATGTAAACACTGAAGTTTAACAGGGTCAAACCTTCATTTAAGAAATATTACTGCAGGTCAAATGGTGACGATGGGACCAGTGAGGCTTCAAAGAGAAAACCAGCAGTGTGAACTTTAATTTACTCCAACATAGGAAACTACCTTGTGTACGTGAGAAGAGGGTGAGATCTGATGCAGCTGTGCAGTGAAATCGCAGATGTTTCTTTTGATTTGGGTTTTACGTGACCCCCAGAGGGCCGTGATCCTGTCTTTAAAAGATGTTGAATAAAAAGCAGTTTTGATTTCTCTCTCCCCCCCCCCATCTGTTCCTGTGTTACCTTCGTGCAGCGCATGGCGAGCCAGCGCCTCGAACTCGGCGAAGTTGTGCACCAGGTAGCAGTGCTGGTCCTTGGGCTGCGAGGCCATGTCGTGGAGCTCCCTGATGTTGCCCTGCCAGATGCCCAGAGTGAAGATCTCCACGCCGCGTTCCCTCAGGGCCGCCGCCACCGGCCGAGGGTCCCCCCCGTTGGAGTAGCCGTCGGTGATCAGGAAAATGGCCTTGGAGGCGTTCGCCCGAGAGTGACGCAGGATTTGCTGTGTGAAAGGAAAATATAAAAACTTAATTAAGTATAAATCAAGCCTTTACACGACTTTCTTTACGTTTGTTAAACAGGAAAAATAAGATTCACTGTAAATGAAACTCAACAACTAGAGTGCACAAGTAATACGATTGTGTGACAACAGGAAAACTTCACACAAAAGTTGTCACATTCTCTCCCACTGCACAGATGCAGCTGCAGAAAAATTTCCAACACAAGCAAACACTGGAGTCAACGTGACACAGAAGGAGTTCTGTGCTCGCTCCAAAGACAGAGCGACTACTTCTGTCACATGGACGTGAAAAATTACAAATAGCTAAAATAACTAAATTATAACCCCACACAGATTCAAACTCTACAATCCTCCTTTAACCACCTCTGCAGGAATATTGTCAAACAGCACGGAGAGAGTCTGCGGATGAGAGCCACAGTCGAGAGCTGAAAACAAACCCAGGACTTTGCCAGAGGATTTTGCAAACGACACAAAACGCACAAAAACATCACTACGCAAAGACAGGGCTCTATTTTAAGCTGTTAAGAAAGTCAAAAAGTAATGTGTAGAACAATATGTTTCACTATCTGGATCACAAGAAGAAAAGTGGACTTGATTTCTTAATATTTCAAATAAGTTGTGCACTTCCGAAGATTCTGGAATCTGTGAATCGAGTCGTTTTTGTACCTTTGAGTTAATGAGCTCATGCTGGTCCTGTGTATTTACTGCAAAGGTCGACCATTCAAATCCACACGTCCCACTCGTCACTCTCCCTGCCAGCACGTTACCAACATAGCTCCGGCTCCGGTGACACGACTAAATCCAATAACGAAGCACGTCACACACGACCACTAAAAGCAGCCCTCAATTCTAGGTTTCCTCAAAACCCGACATCAGCAGGAGCGGCAGCGAGGGCAGCGCGGGGAGGAGGCACGAGGAGAACGCTCCACAATTGTAGTTATTTCTCCTGCAGAGTACAGACTGCCTGGCAGTGGTCGAAAACCACCGGGCAACACAGACCGGGCTGCTGCGTCCGCCCCAGACACCAGCTATAGTTCCCAAACTAACTTTAGCCACCGTTTACAATCCACCACATGCAATTAGACAGGACATTAAAGTCAGAGAAACATATCTTTATTTTTTTCTCTGGAGTAAAGAAGAAAAAAAAGAAATATAACCGGGGCCATCTGCTCGCCGTGCCGGGGAGGCCGAGCTGAACAGGTCTGGTTTTCTTAAGTGTGTTTTAAATGAGGGTTAAGAGGGAACGTGGATGAACACCAGTAAACAATGGATGAAAAGGGAAAGGATGAAGCAAGTGGGACAGATATTCACTCACTTGCACTGAAAGGCAGGAAGGTCGTGAGTATATTGTGAAGACGGGATGAAAACAAAGGGATGCAACAGCTCCACATGAGGTGAGGAGAGCAGAGGGTGTGACCGCCGAGGGAACGGGAGCACGAGAGAAAGTCTTTATTGTCTAATTGGCCCGAGCTTCAAGCAGCGAGCGTAATTACAGAGCCCATGAGGGTGAGGGAGTGAAGGAGGGAGAAGGAGGATGGAGGGAGAAAGAGAGAGAGAGAGAGAATAGAGAGGAGGGTGAGCCTGGTTTCCTCTGATCCTCAAAGCTCCGGGCCGCCCGCTGCACTCACAGCCCAGCTGTCGGTGCACCCCGTCGGGCTGCCACCGCGCCCTCCCTGGTCCTCCCTGGTCCTCCCTGGTCCTCCCTTGGTCCTCCCTGGTCCTCCCGGTCCTTTGGTCCTCCCTGGTCCTCCCTGGTCCTCCCTGGTCCTCCCTGACCTTTGGGTCATTTAAGGTATTTTTGTGCTACACAACAGTGATTGTCGTCGTCTCCTCTTCATGTTTTATTAGGTCATCGGGCTCAAAGTAGCGCTGCTGGGGTCACAGTGCGTTCCAGTGCTGGCTCTGAGTCGGTGGTTGGTGTGAGCAAGTGCAGAGATGCCACCAAACGGAGCATATACGCATGCACGCCCACTAATAACAGCCTTGTGAATAGTCTCCACATACTTTAGGGTTAGAGTATTAACATAAAGGCGACCACAGGAGCCTGTGTGTGGGAAGGTGGGGCGGGGGGGTGCACTTTGCAGCAGCTCTATGCATGCACCTCACAGTTCAGGGTGTGTGCATTGTCCCAGGATACAAGGTGATTGTCGTGACATCGTTTGAAATCTGCAAACTTGAAAAACGGTTGCAGGGACGTATCTGCAAATAATACTTAGTTTAGTAAGTTATAAATAAAGAAGAAGTTAAAGGGGAGATGGAATAATAGTCAGATTAATACAGTTATAATAAATTATAATAATGTTTGAGCTCAGTGTCCTTGAACTTCAAACACCTACAAAATAAATGATAACATAGGGTTGCATGTATACAAGCTCCATTGACAGCAGATAAATGAAACACATTCAGTTTGTGTTTGTACAAGATGATTCACACACAGAGAAGAAAATCAGGAGTCAATAAAAAACTTCCCAGGGATTGATAATACAAACTTTATAAAAGTTATCTAAAGTTTGAAAGTCTAATAAACACAGACTTTCTCATCACATCATTCCCACACAACAATAATTCCGGTGAGATCAAAGGGGAAAAGGAACGGGATCAAAGGAGAAGTGAGGAGGACTTCAAAAGGTTGACGGACGTGTGCGAGCCTCAGCCAACGTGATATAAAAGTTATTACAACTGCAAGTCGTTTGTTCTCGTGGATCAAATCCTAAAAATCTTCACTGAATCAAGTGAAAAGCTACACAAAGTGTGTGTGTGTGTGTGTGTGTGTGTGTGTGGTGGGGTTGTTGTCTTCACTCTGTTTGCTCAGGGTCTCTCTCTCTCTGTTGTCCTTCCTGTGCATTTTTTCAATTACACACTTTGGCAGAGCCTTCAATGCCACAGAGGAGATGATGCGCCTGGAGCAGTGGGACAGTTTGAGTCCGTGTGTGTGTGTGTGTGTGTGTGTGTGTGTGTGTGTGTCTGCCGTGGAGCTGATGATATCTGTCGGAGCAGCGGTGATAGCGCGGGGACCAGAGGGCCGGGGATTAGTGGTGAGAGCGGTGAATCCATCTCCGCTCCAGGACGCCCGGGACTTTGGCAAGAGGCAGAAGAGAGAGAGAGGACGCTCCACGTGGGCAGTAGAGTCGGATTTACACACATACTACACACAAATAGTAAACTGTACATAAGGGAGCAGGGTCGCGTAAATAGATGGGGAGGATACTAGTGTACAAATACTGTTGTGGGTCTCCTCAAAATCCCCAAAACACGTGTTTTAATCATTGACTGATAGTTTCTAAATATCCCCCTGGTGGCTGGATGCAGTACACGTCATATATTTTGTTACAATAAGTTATTTTGTGGTATAAAATGTCGTGATTGGACAAGCTTGTGTATCGGCGGAACCTCGCCCCTGCGGCTCCATCCACAAATCGCTACTGCACCGACTTTGGCTCCTTCTATGAACCCAGGGTATTAATGACCCATATTAATAAAACCTTCAGTCCGGTGATGACAAGGTGAATCCTCCTCCTCCGAGCAGATGCTCTCAACTTCAAACGCGGGCCCCACGCTGCACTTGGCACCGGGGACCAGGAAACCTCTCCACACCTCCAGGGGCCGGCGCCGGTGCCAAGGTGCTCCAGCTGCTAATCAAAGGCTTATATATGCATGGCAGCGATTCTGAATTCTAAATGAGCCGCACCCCCCGATCACCAACATGCTGCTTCAGCCTCCAATCGGCCCCAACCGGGACTTTGATCTGAGCCGGAACCCACCTGGAGTCAGGTTAATGATCTGAAGTCAACATGTACAAGTCAAATGTGGTTCTTCATTTCTTTTTACTGACGACTGGCTGGCAAACGTGTTTATATGGTTGGTACGAAGTAGGAGAGTAAAAAGAGAACATCTGTCTCAACATCAGGTTTAAGAAAAAGTGAGAAAACCTTTACCAATTCTTGATATTGGTAACTGAGTGTTCAGTCACCAGCTTCCCCTCACGTGTCAACCCTAACCCTAACAGAGAATGAAGGACATCTCTATCATTTACCCTGAGATCCACCTTCTAGAAATAAAAAAACAAAAACCCCTATTTGCAGACATTCCTCTGCAGCGCACGAGAAACACATCCGTCCGGAAAACAAGCTTTCTCTCCCCGCCGGTCGGAAGCGAGAGCGCTTGTTTTTACAGGGTATCTGCTCTTGGCCCGGGTGGAAGGAATAACAACAACAAGCCTGCAGGGGCCCCCCCGACAGAACAACATGCACACAAGTGAATTACACACACTCCACTCCACTTGAGCAACATCTCCGGGACACATACTTTGGATATTTGAGATGAACTGGGTCACTTGCGGGGCTACTTCCTGGTCGAATGAGGGAAAACTCACTTTGCTTTTTAACATGTTTCCTAACTTTCAACTGTCCCACTTTGGAAGTGAATGAATCCTGAAGTGTTTGGACTTGTAAAGCTCGTGTAATCACCTTTTGCCTTCGAGCTCGGATTCCATTTAGCTGCCTCCTGCTTCTCACACGTTGGTTTCACGCAACATAATCTGTGTTTCTCTAATTTTCCGTGTTCCTGCTCGGCTCAGCTGGACGCCACACAGCAGGGGGTGGGGGGGAAGTTTCCACAAAGGGCCACCCAGGAAGCAGAGAGCCATACAGGTGGCGCTGTCTGTACTGCAAATCCTTTATTATTTACAATAAACATGGATGAAAGTGCTTGAATAAAGCTTTATTAGATTTGATTTCTTACCATGCAGCCTGTCAGTGTCTGTTCCTGACAGTGTGGGATGATATTCAACTTGCACAGACTTGAAACTCGTCTCCCATGCAGCAGGCAAACCACCTCATAAATGTCATATCATCTTCTTTTGGCCCCCTGCTAAAGCAAGTTTTGAAAAACCCTCTGCATTAAATGAAGCATCCGGCCCCCTCAGTGATGTAGACCTCACAGTCGGAGAGCTTTGCCTTTTGTCTTTGTTTGTAAAAAGGTTGATGTGAGGAAGTTCTCTGATGTTTGCTCACATGGAAGCTAATAAAACGTGTCCTGTGATGGATTAGCTCAAAAACACATGGTTCACTTGTGGGAGAAGCTCTGCAAAACGAAGCTTGCACAGTTTGCTGTCAGTGGACAATAATGTGCTGGGTTTGAACGCAGCATTTTTTGTCTTTAGAAGTTTATATGGGGAATGACTTCTCTTCTCTTGCAGCTCAGACAGATGAATGCAAGCTGCTGTCCAGCTGTGTCCTCACAGTCCTAAGTGACAGATCCAGAGTAAACAGCAAAGACAGTGTACATCGTCTATCTGTGGCTCCTGTCTATTAAAGACAGTGGACTAATCTTACTAGAACTAATGTTCAACAGATATTTGCATTATTCATTATTTCTAAGATATAATAAATACATTTGTCTTGACCAGTCCCCGATAAAAAGTAAATATGTTGTCTTATCCATATTAGTAAAACCTAATTCTACTCTCAAGAGATCCAGAGGGCAGATTATTTGAAAAAACAATAATCTGTTGACTAATTTCATTTAGATTAACATTCTAAATATATAACAAATGTATGTTTCTGCTTAGATACACTGCCGGCGTATGAAACAACCGTACCCTTTAAGAAAAGCAGACGCACAAAAGGACAACAACATACTCAGAAAGATCAGCCATCAATCATTGAGCCTAAAGTAGAGGTTTAGAAAACCACTGTTACACAGAGACTACACGGATAATTGTTAACCTGTCTCGGGTGTAGTCGGTGAAATGTGAGGGATGGAAAAAAAGTTATTCCCAGAACAGGAGAGTCATCACAGGAAAAAATACTGCTGGACTCACCACGACATAATGATTTAAAAGTCTCCACTGAAGCCCTGACGTGTAACTGGGCCCGAGGCGAAAACCAGTCTGACTCAGTGCTGCAGCCAGTGGGTTGCAGAAGAGAGAGAGAGAGAGTGCGGACAGTCGGTTAATTTGCCAGACGCGGCCGTGCTGGACAGCTGTGTGTGTTAGCTCGACGGCTTCTGTCACAACACAATTCATCAACCTCAACAACTCCGACGAGAGCGAGGGAGAGAGACACACGCAGAGAGAGAAAAAGAGAGAGAGAGAGCAGCTAATTCCACGATGGGACGCCAAGAGGGGAGGAAGGCTATCTTGGCTGGCAAATGAGAAAACCAATTCAATTACCACACCCTACTGGGCTCTGTAAACGATAAAAAAAGCTGAGAGAACCAGTTGAGGTGCTGACCGTGCTCTGGTCGGACTCGGCGTTCTGGGTAATTGGACGGTGGAAAGCTGGTTTGATCGAGTGGGAGGAAGAATAACAGTGTGTGAGCGCCAGTTGGACGGTGCCGGGGGCCTCAGCCTGGCTTTGGCAATCTGCCTCACGTCATGTATGTTGGTTATTCACGGTCATTTTAAACTGTTTTCCATGTTCGTTGCATGTGTTTGACATTTGTAATGTTTAAATGGAGGGTTTAGATCTGTCAATATTACTATATATGGTAATAGGTAGAAAGAAAAGCCCGGTTTTTACAGAGTTCTTACTTTTGCATATCGGATCTCCTCTGTTTCATTTTGTGGGCAAAAGGATTTTCCATGTTATCCAAGCAAATGTACGGTAACATGGTCTGCACAATATTAAACTCATGTCTGAGTGCATGTTGAGGACATCGGCCGGTTTTCAGTCTTTGTATATTTTTGGACTTCGCTGATGTTTTTAAATCTGATGAAAACCAGTTTGCTCGATCTGTTACGGGTTAGGAGCCGAAACTATGAGTTGATTCATCCACCGAAAAGGAAAAGTTCAGCCACTGTTCAGTCTTCTGCGAACGCCACATAAAGTTGATGCTCGCCATTCACCTCCTCGCTCGCGCCACAAATTACATAATTTGTGTTGGCGAGCAGCAACAACTTGTCTGCTCCTGCACCTCCCAACCTTTTGAGAAGCCTGCAAACAGGTCCGTCTATATTTAGAGAAACCTCTGTTTGTCGAGGCAAAGAATCGTGAACAATTTCTTGTTCTTTGCCTTTTTCTGGCGCTTAGAAGAAAGACTTAACTTCACCGGGAGTATAAAAGGGAGAAGGCGTCGTGCTGATGTCACAGTTGGCGTGAGCAATGACCGCAACATAGTTCCCCAGTTGCCGTTATCTCGAAGCTCCACCAGCTCATCCAAGTTGTCATCCAATAAAATCTGACACCCTCGACGTGAGCCAATCGCTTACGAGCTGTCATAATGTTCATTAAGCTGTCATGTCATCACAGAGACGCATGAAAGACCCACGTCTGTGGTGGTTTCCAGCAGCCAATCAGATTTGGCCTCGGTCTCAATCCACCAGTCATGTCTTTGCTGTCAAACTTCAAATCTCTTCTCGACTGCCAAGCTGAGTCCACTCATCATCTCATCCAGATCCCCAGCATCTCCCCATCCCATCATCAAATAATCCAGTGTGACCAGTGGGCGGGGGTTCAACACTACACACAGTCTGATCCCAGTTTAACACAATATGACATCAAAAGGCGTCTAAGCACCAAACAGACTCATTTTTATCACACAACTTTCCCAGTGTTGTGCAGTTTTTGTTCAAATTATCCATATGACATAAAAAGCTATTTGCAACAGACCTATATCGAGTGGAGGAAGAGATACCACGAGTGACATCATACTCGTGAGATCATCACCTCACTAACCGAGCATCTCTGGGGCCGAGCCGTGATTCGGATATAAACAAAGACAACAGTGTGGTGGCGTGCGCTGCGTTTCCCCGACTCCAGACTGGCGTGTTGAAAGTGCTTAGACGTGGGGAACGATTCGGGGACTGTCGCCTTTCTGAAAACATCCATGAAAACGAATCCCATCTCGTCCAGACTTAGCTGCGACCGCACTGCACAGACCCGACGCAGCATTTTCCTTTCGTTATGTTGACGGCTGTTGCTGCAGTTGCATTTCTTTACTCGTGTTCCTCTCTCTCTCTCTCTCTCTCTCTCCCTCTGTTTTCTCCTCCAGAGGCGTTTGTTTGTCTTGGCACCGGCCGGAGGAGGAGATTTCCTCCACACGAGGAGGTAACTGGAGAGACGTCAGTGTTTGTAGTGCAGATTAATGGAGAGGTTTCAACTTATTGATTCTGCTGTTTGTTCTGGACCGGGGCCCTCGTTCCGTAAAAGATAAATTATAACTGGACCTTGTGGCATGGAGAGGAAGGCCGAGCTGGGAGGTCACACGAGGAGGAGGAGGAGGAGGAGGAGGAGGAGGAGGAGGAGGAGGAGGAGGAGGAGGAGGCGTTTTGGGTGGGTATTGCTTGGAGATTGTGTGGAGTTGGCTTTGGATTTCTACAACAGTCTAAATCCCATCATAAATCAGGAGAAATTTGGATCATGAGAAAAAATTACTAACACAAATATACCGTTGCTTGGAGACACCTGTGTTTAGACGTTAGATACTCGGAATTATAACTGATTATATTTGTATGATTCTGTGTTCTCCACTGGAAATTGCTTGGGGGGGGGGTTCTGGGTGATCGGTCGGGCGTCTATTGGGACGAGTTTCTTGCCAGTCGACGGCTTTTTTAAACATGAACTGATTAAAACTAATATTTCCAGAAAAATTAAATCTTCCCCCAATCAGACCGGGGTGTTCTGATAAACACACACACACACACACACACACACAGACACACACTCACCAAAGAAAACAAGTCGATGGAATCTGGCACCATCGAACTCTAACCTCAGCATAGCAAGTGGTTTACTAATAGACCCACACGCCTTCGCCCCGTGAGAACATGTTATTTCGTTTTGCCACCACGGGCTCTTTCAAATAGTTTTGGTTTCCTCAGGTGCCAACGTCCTGATCTCAAGATGCCAAAATAAATCCATATTCTGTAAGAGCGTCTGTGATTTTTCGTGTGTAATTACAAACTTAATATGGATCTGTGAGCTTGAACCGATTTTATTGAAACTGGGTGGAAGGACGGGACAAGGGCCGAAAAGAGCAGGTCCAGGAATTTGATAATCACTTTTTTAATTATCAATTTCAATCACTTTATGTCACAACAGTAAAATTAAGGTGTTTTTGATATTTGCACTGATTTTCAAGGGAATAATTCATGGATCATGTGAAAAAGAAAACCAGGCCTGTTTATAAGACTGGTATCTACGAGGGTGTAGGTGCAGCATGGTTGGATTCAACGGAACTCTCGGGCCTTCACAATAAGACAGATAACAATGACAATCATCAAACCCAGTCTACTCTTTTAATCTGTTCATAAATGGATGTTTGTGCCGACTGATAAACCGGCTTGGCAGTAAGAGCAGTGGAGTTTAGCTCATGAACATTGCAACACAGAAATACCAAAGATTTTGTTTTACTTTGCAGAGCTCTTCAATTTCCTTTGGCCTCATTTGTAAAAGAACTTTGTTGTACATGTGCACAAAAGCTGAGAATTGTGCAAACCAGAAAAAATGATATTTATTAAAACCCTGGTATGCGTACCTGCAAGTTATGAACTCTTTATACATCACATTACAGATGTTCTGACACAGGAATCAAGGATCCTGATAGTGTGAATGCGGTTGCTGGTTATATTTGGGTGATTATTTGGAATGTGCCAGATCCTTCTACCTGCTCAAACAGACTTTGTATTACATAGAGAAACTTTTATCCCCCAACCACGTGCTAAGGTTAAAATACTCGTGGAATCGTAGTTATTCCAGTTTCCTAATCGTCCCCACAGTGGATCCCGGCAGCTGAGTACAGGCCCGTGGAGCTGCTGACAGACGGATCCTATCCCTGCTGACGCCTCGCCGACCTTTCACCCTGCCAACAGGGACTTATTCTTCAAAGACTCCTCGCCCAATCGTTTCTGAACTCTCACTGACCCCGCCCACTCACGCACACACACACACAGAGAGACACACACAGGGCTGGTGTCAGCAGCACCTATCAATTGCTGAGCAGTATTTTAAGTAAGAGGGAATCTGTGTGTAGGTGTGTGTCTGTGTGTGTGTGTGTGTGTGAATGCACAGTGGAAAGAACAGAGTGTGAAGTGAGTGCACATGATGTGTGTGTGTATAGGAAAGTGTGGGTTCACGACCAAGAGGGTAAAGAGCTGCAGTTGCTTTATGTTCACATCCCACAGTGATGCTCATTTTTGGTAATAATGCAATAAAATTACTTGAAAATATATGGTTCAGTTTGTTTTATACAGATTCAACAGACCTCTTCACATCAGTGGAGGTCAGACGATGAGGATCTAATAGGCACAAATCATGGGTGTAGTTGTGTTTAGACATTTTAATGAAGATTTATTATATATTATATCTTTAATTAAGATTAAGATTCCAGATGTTGGGTATCATGCATGTCGGAATGCTTTATCCCAATGGTGCATAGAGTCCTAATGTTATTGTTTACATCTGTAAATGTCAAGTTAATATTTCTGTTCCGGAGAGAAACGGAGGTGGAAGTCCTCAGCTCCAGATGTGGGATTCACCACATCGTCTTTTTCTTTCAGGGACTGAAAAACGTCTGGTGTTCTGATCAGCGGAGGCTTTTTTCCACCGTTTGAAAAAAATCGGAGCTTTTTAAAGGTGCGATTTAAGAATGGGAACATAATCATCCGGCAGCGCAGCCAAATTCCATTCCAAATAAAAAACCGGTGACGAGCACGGATTGAAATCGATGCAGCTCTCTTTGAACTCTTTAGGCGCCAGTACTCCTTAAGTATTGTATCTGAAAAAAGGACTTCCTGCAAAACGCATAAAGGAAGCATTCAAATGGTTGCTGTCATTAACTAAATCTATGTTGTGTGTGTGTGTACTGTTCAGATGTGCACACTGGGAGCTGCAGTGGTGGAAGTTGCCCTTACCAGTGAACAGCAGCTCCTGTAGACTCCACACATCTGACTTCACACTCCTCCTTACTGCAGTCATTAAAATTAAAAAGCCTTTTCACTGGGGAACAATTAATTCTATGTTTTAAAGGCACAAAAAAAGACACCGCGATGGATGCGTTCGGTGGAGAGGGTCTGGAGTTTAATTTGTTTCCGTCGGGGGGGGTTTACTGACATCTGTGTTTTACAGAGTCGGGAAATGTAAAGGATTTTCTCCGTTGCTGATTCCCTGTGAAAATACGAGGGTCATTTTCGACTTCAGGGTCTCGACGAGCAAGTGAATAATTTATTTTGGGCCTGGCTTGAAAGGCAAAGTGGTGTGTGGCAATTTCCACGCTGGCAAGTGACCAGCTCCTGATGCATGGAGTAGGAGAACAGAATTGTGAAGTTCCTTTGAAATTCCTTGTGTCTGAATTGTTATATATTAACAAACTGGCCAAACCTGACATTTAAAAGGTTGATGCCTTCAGCTGTGAGAAGAAAAAAGAAAAATCCCTGGAAAGAAAAAGTGTGAATGTCGCACAAAGAGATACTCATTTTCATATACACACAAAAACACAAACATCCTGTTTTTGCCGCCAAACATCCTGTGATCACCTCGTTATCATTCTCTTAATTCTTCCCCTCGAATGGGAGTCTCTGGTTTTGGCCGGAGCGAAGCCCAGTTATTTGACCGCAGCTGCCTTAACCCCCGGGCCAAGTGGGACACACATCCAGACCCAGCACTCCCAACACTCCCAGCACATACACTCTGCTGGAAAACACTGGAGTGGACCCTGCAGGCGTGTATTGAGGAGTGACGCACAGAGAGAAGACAGACTTGGAAACATACAAATAAGGGAGACGGATGGACAAAGAGAGAAACACAAACACACAAGTTGACACAGAGAACAAACTCAGCAGCACTCACAGAAGCCAAATCCTTAATCAACTGATTTGTGGCCATTATCTCTAAATGATTCCAAACTGTTGGATGGTAATATATCTCCGGTTTCCTTCAGGTTAAACACACACTCTCTTGATTTACACAACACACTCGTGCACTCATTCCCACAAAGTCCTGCTCAGATCCTCTCCATCCATATCAAATCCACCCAAATCCACCAGCGCCTGCCAGCTCCCTCAGGATCCGTCCGACATGCAGTTACACACACCACCAACCAAAGACACACTTAACTGGTAAAAGACAAATAATGCTATCTAATCCTAACAATTCAAAACCAGGAGTTAAGTATCTTATCCGACACCTAAGCGTGAGTGTTCCTGATTTTGAGTTGGACTCAGATTTAATCTCCTGATGGATAAAGACCACCTATCGAAGGAAATATGTAAAGAAGATGAAGCAGGATCCACCGAGGTCTTACACGGCCAAGTCTGTGGCTGCTGTAGTGGATACAGATGGGAGCAGGATGCTGGGAGAGTAGCTGCGGAGGAAACCAGTGACCTTGGATTGGGCTTTTTAAAAAGAACCTCTGCGCTGGGTTGAATTGAAGCGTTTTTTGTTCCAGCATTTGGAAAATCTATTATAAAAATGTCTGAAACAAATTGAGCAGCTATTTTTTTGAGATTGTAAATCAGCAACTGTTGGATTTCAACGCTCGGTTAACAAAACGGCAAATTCACAGACAAAACAACTTAAAGCTGAAGACACGTTTAGTTACTTCTGCAAAGATAAAGAGTTTCATTCAAACACGTATCTGGTGGTTCCCAGGAATCACTGCAGCTCAAACTGGCTAATGATGCAATACGGAGGCTGGGAGAATCCTCTGTGGACCAGACCATCTCAATTCAGTTCAGTTCCTTCAGTGTCTACTGGGATCCATTGTCTGGTTTTCTACCTGAACCTCTCACAAACTTTCCTGCAGATGCACTCGCTGCCGTGACCTATGACCTTAGTTGACCTCTCGCCGTTCACATTGCTGTCTGTCAACACTTCCCCGGGGGATACGTGATAGCCAGGAGATGGAAAAGGGTTCAGGGTTTATCGATACATGCTGACAGGGAACCGAGGGATGAGTTGGAACACAGCTTAGAAAATGATCTGACGAGAGACGGGGTCAAAAAGCAAATTCATGAAGCATGCGCGGATTTGCTGATTCACAGAAAAAACTAAAACGCTGATTCGGTTTATTCAATAAATCTGAGCTTTGGCTTTGGAGTTGTTCCTGGATCCTGCTTTCACTCGTTTTTATTATCAGCTCATATCTGTTTTCTACTCGGCTTTTGTCTCTTACTCGTCATGCTCAATTTTAATATTAAATTCCAGTTCCCTGCTTCATTTTCTCTGTAGACAAAATCCTTTTTCCTCAACTTTTAAATTCAGTTTCTTGCTGCATCCTCACGCACGCTACTTTGTGTGTGTGTGTGTGTCTGCGGAGGAGGAGGAGGCCTCAGGGGTCGTCTAGACGTCAAGAGGTCGGAAAGTAGGGCCCCTGTTTCTGGAAAATATTCAGTCTCCCATTTCAGAGCGGAGGGGCAGGGGTGAGCGGAGAGAAGGAGCAGGAGCGCTGTTAAGTAACAAAGGCAAATATTTGTCTGTGCAATTAGACAAAAAGAGGACGAAGTGCAGTTCAACTCGTGTCGCAGATCGGTGGAATAATGAATTTATGGAAGGTCTGTGATTCAAGTTTCTGTAAAAACAAACTGCCTGCAAAACTAAATTACTCTCAACCACTGAATCCAGTGAGTCGGCTTCACCAGGCAGCAGCAGTTCAACAAGCACCTGAAAAGAATCACCAACGGTTCTACTGGGAAGATCTGCAGTCGGACAGATATAAGGATTAAACCATCTCACTTCATGAATAAAAAGAAAACGATGGGTCAATCAGATCCTAAGAAGTCGAGCGGAAAAAGGAGAATTTGATCGAGGAGCTGGGAAGTTATCCCGAACGCTTCCAGGTTTATTTCAGGATACCGGTGTGGTCCAGTTTGATGCACGACTAGCAACACTGGGACCACACATTCAAGAAGAAGGAAACAAATGTCCCTTATCCAATTGACCTCATGCAGCGGCTGGCAGTACGTCTAAGGAAAGGACACACACACAGACACACAGGTAAAGATGAAAGAGTTTGAAATACTTTAAAAATCCCTGGATGAGAGTTTTGGTTCCTCAAGAAGAAGAAAAAAGAGTCAAGGAAATGTTGAAATATGGCTTCAAACCCCAGAGTTTCTTTTCCTAGAAACATCAGCACTGTTCACGTCCACACTGACAGAGAAGCAGCTCAGTCAGAAGAGAGAAACACATATTTGAGGTTGATGGAGAAAAAATTATAAAAGAAGAGAATTGAGACTATTTCTGTCGGGAGTGATTCCACATGAAGAGGCCCAGAGGAGCCGGGCTGGAGACTAATGCATTTCTTCCTCCTGAACCCAGAACACACACTCGAGACACACAATCGAGACACACACACACAGACAAACACACAGTCATGTTGAGTCTATCATGTCGATCACCGCAACCGTGTCTGAATCCTTTTCCAAGTATACGCCCTGAGCATTCGGGCCAGGTTAAGGTGTGTCTGTGTTTGAGAAGTGCTCATAATTACAACGTGATTTCATGGCATGAAAGTCAATTATGATCCAAAGTAGAAGTGGAGAGTCACATTAAGATATCTGCTTACAAGAGAAAATACATTTGCAATACATCATTGCTGTGTTTTGACTGAAAAAGAGGGGATTTCAGGTGGAGCCGGCTTTTCCAAAACCAACGCAATGTGGAATGATATTGAATCCTTCAGATATTCAGGGAGTTTATAGTTTTAGGATTTAAACTAAACAACTTGAGATATAAAATCACATATTATCTCTATTAAAGCTACGACGTAGGTGCTGCCGTGGTTTAAGAGGACAAAAGTCAAAACAGGTCGAGCGGAAAAGAAAGTTTCAAGCTATGTTTTGATATATAAGTTTATTTTCATATTCTGATATTGAAATATTTAGTTTACGAGCTGTGTAACTTCCTCACTTCCCTAAAAGTATATCATGTGTATGTGTCCTGGGTTATAAGTGAGATTTTCACATTGTACCAACATCAACTTGTGCGATTTGGACACACAACACATTCAATATGAAGAAAACTTGAATAAACAAGCCACAATTATATTGCCCTTGCTGTTGTGTAAACCTCCATTAACTTACAGGTTTCTGCTTTAAAATCAAAAATAGAGAAACATGTTCTTTTGCTCCTCCACCACAGATCTGAACCGGTTCTGATTTACCAGCTCACAGATTCATGAGGAGCTTCACACAGTGAAGGTCGTGACCCACGTCCCAGACCCAGAAGGTTTAAATGTGCCGTCTAGTGTCTGTGGACGTTCCCAGTTCCTGTCTGGCCTCGGTCTTATCAGAGCTCCTCTGGCTGGTAGGTTCTTCTCTCTCACCCATCAGACACTCTGACACTGTGGAGGAGGAGGAGGAGGAGGAGGAGGAGGAGGAGGAGGAGGAGGAGGAGGAGGAGGAGGAGGTGACGGGGCCGAATCGAAGGAAGAAGCAGACACACTGAGGGGGAGGAAATGATTAAGGGTTGAGATGGCGGGAAGAGACAGTTGCTCAGACAGGAAACAGAGTCTTTTCCTTATCATCTTATCTCGACCGGGTCCGGCCTCTGGGAGCAGATGAAAGAGATGCACCTTGCTTTCATTTGCTGCCTCGGCTCCCTTCGCTGTAAACTGAGGCCATTTGCTTTCTCTCCCTTATGACTCAGCAGAGTTCAGAGGGAATTTACTGGCCTGTTTTAAAAAAGTTGCCCTGTAACTCGGCCAGAGGGATAAAAAAACTAAAATAAAAAAACATCGCTCCAGTGAGCAAATATGTTTTCTAGAAATGAAAAGGCCGTGCACAGAACTTTCCAGCGCTCAGGTGATGGATGGAGTTCATGATGATGGACAAGTGACCACCCTGTGTGGAACATCAACTGGGACGACACTGGACAAACACTGGCTGGGAGTCAAGACTCAAACTGGAAAAAGAAACAGAGCCGGCCCTCCCTCAAAATAGATCTATTATTCCTCAACTACCTGGTTAAATGTGTTTTCTGAATAATAACTCCAGCAATGACTATTTAAATCAAAGTACTCGTTTATTAGGTCTTTAAATCCAAATGTTCCTGATTGGTCCAACCCTATATATTCCTATAAGACTTACTCATGCATGTCCATGAATGCAGACCCACACACACACACACACACACACACACACACACACACACACATTCCCATGTGTAGCTTCTTATGTATAACATGAACCCTCTGACTTAAATATATATGATGACAACCATGTAAAGACGTGCAGCTGCTACATAAACTGTGTGTGTGAGTGAATTTGTGTTTGAATAATGAGCATGTGTGTGTGTGTTTGTGTGTGTGTGTGTGTGTGTACTGGGCCCATTAGGAGCTACTGGTCCTTATTAGTGATTCCAATACAGATTCCAGTCCCACTAACACACTCCTTTTTACTATGAGGCTCATTTAAACTCCTCCAATATCTGTTTTTGACCCAGATTGAGTTCACCGCGGCTGCACCACTCCACCGACAGTCAGGTAAAAACATTAGCCACATTCTTCCTCTCCGTCCAGGGCTGTCCCTCCCTCTTTTTTCCTCTCCTTCTTCCATCCTTTGTCCCCACTCCTTTCCTTCCCTTTCATCATCTCTCTCCTCACACGCTGCCCATCTGTCTGTGTCTTATGCAACGGAGAGCCGACACAGGGAGGCGGCCAGGTCCAGTTTAGCGCTCGGTGTTGCTCCGCCAAAGGCGGGGGCCCATTTTTTTTTGTATTTTTATTTATCTGGCAGCGCTCGGCGACTCAGAGGTAAATCTTCAGCACGGAGACGAATGATGAGACAGAGAACAAGTGATGGCAGAGGGGGATTTTCAGCTGGCTATTACAGAAACAGCAATTTCTCTGCTCTGTGTTTTTATAGCTGACACTCGTATCCAAAGCAAGTTATAATAAGAGCAACAATGGAAAAAACTAAACGTAATTCCTGGATCTAGAAGATTAATAGCAGCCGACAGAATAAAGTGGAAGGATTTGAGTTGTGTTGCCTTCAAGATACTTGGGTCACGTAAAAGGTAAAAGCAGGGGGAATAGAAACGAGCTGAAAAGAACTGCCTCAAATACAGTAACACAGTTATTCCTCCAGGACCTGAACACACCAATCAGCTCCTTTATAAGACAATAGTTATAAACGAGACACAGGGAATCACCACGACAAAGGAGCTGCACCCTTAATAAACTCATAATGTTCCACGTTTAGCCCTCGTCTACATTGTTTCAGGAGCAGAAACAGACACAGACTGATGTACTGGTTTCCATCAGAGCAGTGGAGACAACTGGACGAAGGGGGGGGAGGGACCTCGGAGCTTCATCTATCAAGCACAGGGATTTAAAGCTCTCTACATTTTTGAAAGACAAATTTAATGCTTGGTTGATAACAATTGGACGATATGATCATTCTAAATTATAAACAATGCATATTTTATGAATAAAATAGTTTATTTGCTTGATTTAAGTTCGATATATTTGGTTGTATTCGAGTTTTCTTTTTATTAATCGTTATTTATCATAAAATTTAACGTCAAACTGTTTAATATCAAGCCTCAATGACATTTTATTGTCACAGAGGTTAGATTAAGACAGGTATCAGTGATAAATTTATAATTTTTTAACTCCTAAAATCGATATCCACATATATTTTAGTATCCTTACTTTATACATTAATCAAACATTCATTTTCAGCTCTATTCTCCTCGAGCTTTAGGTGTTTCGATGCTGTGAGACTTTGGTTATTGCTGCAGGAAAAGAGGAAAGCGTCTTGGCAGCAGCGTCTCAGAACAATTCAAACGAGATGTGACCCTGAAGGCTTCGGTGTGACTCAGGCAGAAATCTTTCCAGTTCCTCTGACAGCGTTTGAAACACACTCTTTCCTCTGGTTGGAACTGAGCTGCTGCTCCGTCCATGTGTGAAACAGACCAAACCGTCAATCAGGTCTCAAAGCGACGGGGCCAGGTCCTCAGTTAAAAGTCGGGCTCTCTCTTTGTCGTTCTTCCCATAACAACTTGTGTCACTTTAAGTGCATATATAAATGACGGCAAAATTGTGTGTTTCGAGGGTGCGGGTGTGCACTCTCATCCAAAGTGACACTTTGGAAAGCGGAGTGGAGAGCCGGCCGTCGGGAGTGCAGAGGGAAGATTTTTTGTTTAACAACTGAGATAATGACGCACGTTGTCAGGGAGTCTCTGTGGGAAGATAATCATAAAGTCCTACACATGAAAACTGACAAAAATAGTTGTACAATAAGAGAACAAGAGGGAGAGAGAGAGAGAGATGTAATCCTGAGGTTCTTTCTTTTTCCGTACAGCTGAACAATCCTAACTTGAAGCAGGTGGAACTGTCAGATCACTGGTTTCAGAAAGTCAAAGAAATGGTCGGGGACACAGATGCTCCTGATTCAACATCCCAAAAGTGTGTGTGTTTGTGTGTGTCTGTGCGTGTGGAGGGGTTTCTCCACCCATCAGACACGAGGCCGGTTTAGAGTAAGGTCATTCAGATCAGCTACACACACTTTTACCTTTAAATTTGATTTATATAGCTCTTTTCCAATCTTATCGATCACTCAAATACTTCATTTACACCAAAATTTGTAATTATAAACGTGATTTAACGCTGCTGGAGAGAAAAAGCCGAGCCAGGGAATCGAACCACCGACCTTCTGGTTGGTGGACGACCCTCTCTACCTCCTGACAGCCGCCCACTGTCATCCCTTCCATCATCAAATCTGGAATGGCTTCGTGACTTATAAGTGCAAGACAGACAGAAGTAATGCGTTTACACTAGTTCAAGGCAAAGTACAACATTTGCCAAAGCAGAGTGAAAACTCCCCGAATCAGGAACCCGTGCACGTTGATGCTTTAAAGCTCGTGTGTGATGTACGAGGTGAAAAGAGAGACGGGGAGACAGAGACGAAGAGGACGGCCCCGTCTCTACATGCACGGCCGGGTGGAAAAATGTGTCTCCCTTAATGGATTCCAGGTTTCGACAGCGCTCAGAACAGCCGAGAGCAGCCAAGGGAATAAAATATGGCATCATTATTATTATTATACTGCAATTCTCAATTATCTTCTCTCTCCCTCTCTCTTTCACTCACTGTCTCTCTCTTTTCTCTCTGAAACAGATACACACGTCTACACACACAGACACACACACACAATCGGTTTCCCCTTGAAACCGTTCATGGATGATAAAGATGTTCCGATACCATCTTCCCCTTCATGATCCTGAGGACCGATCCGAGACAGATTGTCCACGAGGGCACGTGTAGGGACCAAACGCACAACACCAGTATTTACAAGCACTCACACACTTCACAAAATTGCCAGTTGGACACGCACACGCACGCAGTGAGCCGTTTCAGCTCCGTCTGAACACGCCTACAGCCGGATGTACGCTCCTTTGCAGGTTAGCATTAGCCTAACCCTAGACCCATCCTTTATACAGTGGAAAGAGATGACAAACACACACTGTTTTCACTCTTTCCAGTTGGAGGATGAAACAAAGCAGAGACGAGGTGATAAATCACAGACCTCCTCCATCATGCACAGACACGGTAAACGTCAGAGTTCATCCATCAGGCGTAGCGTGAAGGCTTCTGGATTCACCGACCCTCACCAGCAGAAGCCACACCGGAGTTTGTCGGCCGCTACACGTGAATATCAGAGCGATATTTTGTGTTATTCTTTGAATCAAATAACCGTCGACTTGAGAGCCTGAGCAGCAGCGCTCCCCGTCATCTCCGGACGACATCGCTTGATAAATGGCTCAAAAACATTCGGAGCGTTTGAGAATTTTTTTTCGATAAGGCACAGAATTCCCGCCCCTGAAGAATCTTTTGTTGGTGTTGCCGTGGTCCTCAGCAGCTGGGACGTGGCCCAGCCGGCTCCTTATCTGCACTTAACTGAGGAGAGCGAGCTGAAAATCCGCCCTGAGGGCCGAGCTTTCAGCGCTAAGCCAGAGGATACGGGCCAAGGCTGCTAGCTCCACACTGGGATGAAGTGGAAGGTGAAAATCTGCCAGAGGTCGGCTGACCTACCCCTTTTTATTTTGTTTGTCTAAGAAACTCGGCTGATGAGACACGGAATTATAGATCAAACCAAAGCGATTCATCAGGAGACACCTATGAACCGACCAGTCAGCATAGAATCATACATTGTGCCAGATGAGCTGTTATGAGGCTGTCGGAGGAGAGAATGGAGGAGAGAATAGATGAGAGACTAGAGGAGCGAATAGAGGAGAGAATGGAGGAGAGAATAGAGGAGAGAATAGAGGAGAGAATGGAGGAGAGAATAGAGGAGAGAATGGAGGAGAGAATAGAGGAGAGAATGGAGGAGAGAATAGAGGAGAGAATGGAGGAGAGAATAGAGGAGAGAATGGAGGAGAGAATAGAGGAGAGAATGGAGGAGAGAATAGAGGAGAGAATGGAGGAGAGAATGGAGGAGAGAATGGAGGAGAGAATAAAACAGGCTTCTATGAGCCGACTCAGATATCAACTCTTTACTGTGTTTTACCAGAGAAGCCTCTCAGAGTGTGAGGACCCCTGGTCACCTCCTGGACTCGGTCACTGCTGCTCCTCAATGAGCTTTTTGTCTCTCACACCACATCTCTGACTCGGAGCAGATGATGATGATGCTGCAGCAGCCGGAGGCCAGCGGAGCTATTTGCTGTCTCTGAAGTCTGCATCTGCCTCCCTCTCTTCAATGCACCCAGTCATAACGGCTCTTTTGCATATTTGTCACCCTGCCATGACATTAGCCAGGTCGGCTTCCATCTGACTGTAAAGCAACACGAGTGGTTTAATGACACCTGCAGCATTTCTGAACAAGTTGCCAAAAAAAGTAACTTCATCTCAGTGAATCAGCGAGTTGAGGGCAGACCTGAGCTGAGGTGTGTGTGTGTGTGTGTGTGTGTGTGTGTGTGTGTGTTTATACACGACCAGGCCCTGTACCACCAACACAGCTTTTGCAGCTGGGTGCATGCGTGTGTGTGTGTGTGTGTGTTTGGGTGTGTGTGCATGCAGCTGTGTGTCAGGCAGCTCAAATCAACAAACCATAAACAAGCTGACATCTTGACCCCCACATGTAACCCCACATAACCCCCCGATCCCTGTGTCCGGAGCAGGCTAACAAACTGTGATGCTTTTGTTTAAATATCATCTAGAGTGCATTTTACCCCCAAGACCCACTAGTCCCCTTGGATTCAATCAAGCTCCAAGAAAATCTGATATTTTTCCTCTAGATCCATAAATCATTCAGTGGGAAATTGGTGAAAATGTTGAGGAAAGTATAAAAACAATTCCTGGATCTTCCTCCTGATCCTGAACCTGTGAATATGTGAGTTTGCATCAAACCATTCAACAAACCAACAGACGGGGGTTAAAACATAACCTCCTTGGTGGATGGATGAAACCAGGTAACACTGAAGTAATTCATATTCCTCCAGAACGCTGCACACGCTTCACATCCCTGATTTGATTTATGCCTGTTCCACTTTTTCCAGACCTGCAGGTTTACTGTGTGTGTCGGCGTCTGTGTGCGTCTGCGTGCGTCTGTGTGTGTCTGTGCATGCCTGTGCTCAACCCCTAATGGTATTTTCACTGGAAACTCCTGAGCAATTAGCCGGCGAGTGGCTTCCCCTCACTATCTCCTGGTGTGTAATTTAAAAGGAAGCAGGAGCAGCAGCAGTGGTGCAGGGCCTCATTAACCTACACTGAGCCTCAGTCGAGCCCTGACAACAGAGCAGGCTGCAGACTTACTGACGCACACACACACACACACGTGCACAGACACACACACTGATAGATTACCAGGAAAGGTTCTGGAAGCTCAGAGGAAAGTGAGTGAAATCTAAGAAGGCACTGAACTTATTAGGACATGTGTCAGCACTTTCTGCAGCAGACCGACTCTCCTGTTTCACTGGGATCAACGTTAGAGCCACTTTCACTTGATCTTTGCTTCTGACTCACCGCCGCCCTCTGGAAGGCTCCTTTGGTGTAGGTGCCGCCCCCCCGGTAGTTGATGGCCGGGATCTCCTTGTTGAACAGGGAGCACTTGTGGTGGTGGGGCTTGGGCGCCGTGATGTGGTCCACCCGGGTCACCACGTGTGTCTTGGACGAGAAGGTGACCAGCGCCACCCGCGTGTTCTCCGCCGCCACGGGGAAGTCGGACAGCATCTTGCGTATGAACCTCAGCTCGCTCAGGAAGTTGTTGGCGCCCACGCTGGACGACTCGTCCACCAGGAACACCAGGTCCAGGCAGGAGCTTTTCTCACGCAGCTCGCGGACGTTGCGCTTGAACGCCAGGCCGAGGCGCTCCACTTTGCTCTCTGCGCTCTCTGACAGGTTGCCGGCTGATGAGGAGGAGAGGAGGAGGAGGAGGAGGAGGAGGAGGTGAGGGATGACATTTGCCTGGACCGGCGGGACTGCACCTGGGGTTGGGACTGTTGGGCGGTGGTCCATACGTCCAGGAGGCACAGGACCAGAAGACAAGAAGTCCACAAGAGTGTTGAAGAGTATCTTTGAGAAATCATAGTGACCAGGACACCTGCGCTGAGGGGTGAGAAGAAAACGTGGATCCTCAGGAGGAACTCAACGGGAATGTGTCTCTTATTCCTGCATCCGTGTCCGGGAACATAGCAGACAGCAACAGTCCAGGGCAAAGTTCCTCAAAAGCATTGCTGGCTCAGGAGGAGGCGTCTTCCCCTGTCCTTCCCAACGTGCCTCCGTTCATCTGCTTCTCTTCCTCTCCGCTGGACGACAGCTCCGGTCCCGTGTGGAGAAATGTGGAAAACGTTCAGGCTTGCTCACGAGTTGTCTGTCTGCCTTCCTGTCTGTCTGTCCTGCACAGAGAAACCTGAACAGCACATCTGGCTCTTTCCCCTTTTTTCTTTCCCTGTGGTTACAAAATCAATAAGGTCCTCTCTTTGCCCTCCTGCCTGCTTCTCCTGGAAGTCAATCTCTCAGGTTGTGCATCAGATCATAAAAACAGCCCCCCCTCCTTTAAAGAGTCCTTGTCCTTCAGTGCTTCTTCAGTCAGGCTCCTGTTTGCCCGTGTGACGCTCCTGCCTGCACCGTCAGCCAAGCTCTGAATGCCTGCTCCCCTCTTCTCCCCAAATCATTTCAAAAACACACACACAGAGGAGGAGGAGGGAGGAGGGAGGGAGGAGAAAAGTTGAGAGAGAGAGAGAGAGAGAGAGGGAGAGAGAGAGGCTGAAGGGAAAAAGGGGGCAGGCCAGTCGTGGCCGTGAAGTCATCTCTCCTCCTCCTTTCCTCTCACCTCCCCCCTCTCTCCCCTATCTCTTTCTGTGTCACCCTCCCCCTGTATCCCCCCCCTTCTCTCTCTCTCTCTGACAGTCTACCTCTCTCGTCCGGACGGTGGGGTGAGGTTCGGTGTCAGCGCAGCGCCTTCGCCTGTCAACTTGTCAACATTCCCAAAAGACAACACCAGCAACAGGCACTGTGATCAACTCCATGTGTGCGATCAAACAGAGGGAGGAGAGCCAAGGATCAGATTAAAAACTCACACAAGATTTCAAGAAATTGTACCAGGTGGACGTTTGGAGCCTTTGAGGAAATAAAACTTGGAAATCTCAACCTGTGAGAGAGGAAACAGATACATGTCATCCCTCTCTCAGGAGATATCACTTCCCTCTCTCCTCCGCTCTCGTTACTCGCTGCGTATCCTGTTCGAGAAATGGAGAAGAGGGAAGAAATGCCCTTCTCGCTCCCTGGGTTTGTCTATTTCTTGCTGCACCACAGGGATTCGCACACAGACACACACACACACACACACACACACACACAGTTTTACTACATCTCATTGGCTCGTTCTCCGTCCTCTCTCTCTCTCTCTTTCTGCTGCCGTGTTTTCCTTCCAGTGATTTTTATCTGTAACCAAAACAAAGGCAGCCGGTGTTACAGAGGCACATGGCGCCCATTAAACTAAAGGCCGGAGATTTACAGCTCAGAGTTGGATTCACAGGGAGCTGCAGAGGCTGAGAGGGGAGAGAGAGAGTCAGAGAGAGTGAAGGAGTGGAGGAGCAGGTCAGAAAGAGGTAGAGGGAGAGAGAGACGGGTACATTAAGAGGCCAAAAGTGTGTGGACATCCATGTTTGACTATCTGAGAAGTCAAAGTACACATATGTAAAGATGGATTCTGTCATTTTAGGCCGTTCCTATCAATTTCTTATTTGATGCAATATGAACAGGGTGTTGCGTGATGATTGACAGCTGAGACTGACACACGATGGATTGGGCGTGTGTAGCGACAGGACCTCGATACCACGGCAACATCTTGAAGACTCCGGCTCCAGATGTGTGAGATGGTATCGTTCCAATCCAGGATACTTCTGCTCCATTTCTTGATAATGGGAGGAGGTGTTGTCCATCTTTATGTGAAGTCTACGGGGGAAATAAAGAGGTGAAGAAGAGACAATGAAAAAGGAGAGTTGACAGAGGTTGTGTGTATGTGTGTACGTGTGTGTGTTTCCACCGGTGCACTCGGTCTTGTGCTATTGGCCCCAGTGACACGCAGCTCAGGCACAGAGTGTGTATTAGTCAACGTCAGCCAGGATTTCTCTCTCCCTCACTTAGCAGCACTGGAAATGTCTGCACCAAAGAAGAAGAAGTGGGAATAAGCAAATACACACACCAACACACACACACACATTGACCCAGATCTACACACAGGACACAGATAGATACAAGAAAACACACACACACACACGGTGAAAGGGGGATGAGCACAGCTGTGACTTCCTGCTTTTTGGCACTGGAGACCCCTCACCAGACTTTCGTGGGGGTCCCCAGGGAGACAGGGGGTTGGTGGATGCATGTGTGTGTGTGTCTGTGTGTGTGTGTGTGTGTGTGTGTGTGTGTGTGTCCCAGTGAGGGCGGGGTGGCCTATTTGTACAGTACAAGGCCTCTGAGAAGGTGACTTACAATTTGAGTTAAAACACTTTCTTCTCTTTCCTTCAACTCTTAAATCAGAATCTCTTCTTTGTCTTATTCTTTGGTTAAATGTGCGGCACTGCAACACAATAGGTGGCGAGCTAGAAAATAACTAAACCGTTTAAAATCCAAATAAAGATGTGGAAATCATCTTTGTTTGCCAGATATAAAATTAAATCAAATACAAATGCTCATTTCGGCCGCCGCAGTTTAAATATAATATGCACCTTCCTCCAATCCCAGACCATTCATGGGCCTTTTTTTAGAGCCACACTTTCAAAAAACAAAAATCAGGGCTTTCTGTGGATTTGTCAACATCACGCACACATAGGACGGTGGATGTGTTTTGGAAGTGTCACCCGCTTATTAAGGCTTCATCTTCACCCTGCATGCTGAGGGACAGACTTCAAAGACCTCAGTCTGTGTTTTGAGCTTTTTTTATGATAGAAAATGTGTTTTTTATCCCGAGGGAACATTTTAAAAGTCATTAAATCTATTATTAAAAGAGTCCAGATATCATCACTAAGTGTGCGTATCACTGAGGCCCTGCACTGTAAAATATCAGTTGACCAATAATTCTGGCTGATTTTTGCGTTTTATAGACATTTTGATATTTTAATTTCATGTTTGACAATTTAATTTCACAGAAATAACAATGCAGAAAGATTTATGTTTATATTTGACACTAAAAAATGTGTATTTATAGTGTATATATGTTATATACACCTTTATTTCAAACCAGTTTAAATACAAAATTAACATTTGAAGTCAACACCTGTGTTTCTGAGTAAATATGGATTTGCTCAATAGATGTTAAAGGCTCTAGAAATAGATACGAAATAGTGCAGCTTCATTTATGGACTGCATTTCCCATGAGCACTTGCCTGAGAGCCACAGGTGCGTTCGATTTAAACACACTCGTCTCCCTGAACTTATCTTTTTCTCTTCTTTGTCAATCTCTGTAAAGACGAATCAAAGAAAAGGGGCAAGATACAGAGAATATGTTTAATTTAATGATAAGTTTAATAAGTGTAAATTATCCAACACGGTTTAAACCCTGGATGGAGAGAAGCAGGAGCCTTTAAGCTAACATGTCAAACTGTCATTTAGCTGAAAGAGAAACTCTGTGTAAATGTATTAAAGTCTAAAGTCTTCGTTTGTAAAAGTCACAGAAACAAGTTGAAACTGTTTGAATAAAAAGAAAAGTTCACTGACCTGGTTTCAGCTTCTTCTCCTGCCCGGATCAGGGTGAGTGTGTTCTACTGAGAGGGGCGACAGCGCCACCCGCAGGCCGTGAGGTGTCAGTACCACTGTGTGAAAGTCACAAAATTAGATAATTGGGTTCCATGTAAAAGTCTATGTAAAGTTAATTTAGTCTTTTGTTCAGTGTTGGAAGAAAGATCTGATCCTTAATACTGAACACAGAATTATAAGCATTTTATTTATTTAACTTTTTAATCTAAATTTACTGGGAGAAGTTAAACCTATTCCAGATGTTGTGAAATTCTTCAGATTTTGCTTCCACTTCTCTTTTCCTCCAAATTGACAAACCCACTCAAATAAATTTCCCTTTTTATCTATTGCAGAGTTTAACATTTAAGGGAAGCGCTCCATCCTCATGCACATGCAGTGAAGGCAGCGATCACCAGAGGGGGAAGTAGAACTCAAGTGCACATGACAGCGTCTCGTCACGTTTCTGCTCTGGTTGCTGGTTTTAGAAAAACCACTCAGCAGCTGTCAAAGCATGATGTTGCAAGAGGAATGAGACGCTGCACGTCTGCGGCTGCTGTGCCTGTTTGCTGCAGAGGAAACAGTTCATCAAAAGACAAAGATATGAGGATTTGTATATGACTGCTGACGACTGAGACATTAGTTTGTATAGAAGTTAGATGCATCCAAACTCTATTCTGTTTTTATCAACATAGCAAAAGACATAAACAGACATAACCAACACTTACACTTATGTCATCAGCCATTAAACAAGTCGTTCTTTCATTATGAACGTTTTCATTTCACAATCTCTTCCCCATCTTTGATATTTCATGATTTTTATACTTTTGCTTTTGTCGTTTTTACTGATTTATTGGCAGGTTTTTAATCGTGCAAACAATGTGAGTTGTTTTACCTTGAGGTCCCCGATTTAACATGATTCAGCTTCACTAAATCTTCTGCCTTATTTATGTACTTTGGGTTTCCTCCTCAGCCCTCTGGTGACAACAACGTTTGAACCTTTGAATTACTTTATGCTGTTATGGTTTATAATATTTTCTCACTCATAAGCGAGGGTCAGAAGGTCTAATTCTGATCTTATGAGTCTCATGGACCTCCTCAGACGGATGCTGACACTCACGTTGGCCCGGAGTCAGACTGCAGCTGGTGCAGGGCGTGTTAGCTCCTGCACAAGCAGCCAGAATATCAATAAGTCTGCATGATCAGGATGCAGCCGGCATCTAGACGGTCAAAGTTGCTGTGCATGACTTTATATCTGTGTGTGTGTGTGTGTGTGTGTGAGAGAGAGAGAGAGTAATAGAGCTGTGTGCGACAGTAGTGATAAAGCTAATGGTTTGATGTTTAGCTGAGAGTATTTATAGCCCGGCCTGCGCTCACATGCTGCATAAATATTTCATAAATCCAACCAGCCGGCAAGAAAATGACGTCCTCGAGATATAAAATCCACCACACACCCTCACAGATTTACCGACCTTTACTGAACAACCTCACACACACTCACACACACACCGTCACCTGATCAGCTGATCCTCCTCTGCATGGCAAACAGCACACACTGGTTTTTTTAGGCACCCGGGTGAAAACCAACCAGTTTGATATCTGTTTTCCCATTTCTAATCATGACAAACACAATCTTGCTCCAATTATTTCATTTCTGCATCATGTGTTGTGTTGTCTTTTTTTTTAAATTGTGCAACATCGAGAGAGATCCAATCAGGGGCCTGCGTCTCTTCAACATCGCCATCAATCATGGAGCCATCAAAGGAAAAACAAAACCAATTAGAATATGCAAATTTGATTATGTTTGCATTCAGGGCGGCATCAGACCTGGAGCACGCACAACTGGGAGCTGAGCAGTGCAACAACTGGTTATCAATTCTCTGTGCCTTGCTAAAGGGCACTCCGGCAGCTGTGTCCTCCTTGTCGGGTCATTTTTGCTATAACGCAAACATAGAGAAATGCACACAGACACACAAAGACACAAGCCAAGAAGGGAGGCATCACCGTGGGAAAGGTCAACAGAGAAGACAGGTGTCAGATTCTACACCTTCACATATATAGCGTGCACACATACACAAAAACACAAACTCATGTCAACGTGTCATTGTGTTGTCATGGTGCAGTGAACTTTCAGAGAGAGTAAGATGAGGAGGTTGTGTCTTGAGGCAGCGTGAACTGGATTGAGCCAGACTTCGATAAAAACAGACTTAACCAGACACTCGGAGGGGCTGGATGAAGGGTGGGGGTGGGGAAGAGGGAAATGAATATAACCTACACACACACACACACACACAAACACACACACACACACACACACACACACAAAAACACACACACACACTTGAGTTTGAAAGAGGAAGCTGTGGTTGTAGAATCTGAAACCCATCAGAGTTTGAGCTGCTGGGATCAGCTGATCAGGATTAAAGCACTTTTCAGTCCAATTCCCTAAATGATGTCAGTGTTGTTTTATTGGTGCACGGTTCAATCTGCACCGCATCAGCATCATGCAGGTTATGAACTCGAGCTTGTTGATGAATGAAACAGTTTAAAGCTGCACTGATTGATTTTTCTGACCAGCAGAGGCAGCAAAACACCGGTGCATTATTCCAAGTGTTCATGTTTCCAGGAAGTTTGTGTTTTTAATTAGTTATTTGATTCTGTAAAAAGTCTTGAAATTCTGTATGTTTATTTTCACAACTTATAGAAATGAATGGGAAAAAAAAGACCTTTGAATACAGGCTGTCAAATGCCCGGGTACAAAGTCGGCATATTAAAAGACTAGAAACTTTACTTTAAAGTTACATATATTTGAAACTGATATCACGTTAAACAAAAGATTAACAGTGATTACAAATCTTCCTTCACATGGATTCATTCTATTCTATTCACTCTCTCTCACTTTCGAACCCTGTTAAGGTGAATCCACTTGTTTGGGTCCTGATCTTTTCGGGTGCATTTTCCCAAGAACTCATATGTTTTCGGGGACGTAGTAAACACATGGCTCAAGTTACCATCCCCAACCTCCTGCTCAAACACCCCCTTCACCACTCCCCTCTTCCTCCTCCTCCTCTTCCTCCTCCTCCTCTTCTTCCAATTGCCTTCAGTCCCTTCCTTGGCTTCCCCCAGTTTCATAAACCTCTCTCTCTCTCTCTCTCTTTGCACTCAAACACCTCCATCTCTCTCCCTCTGTCCTTCCTTCCCCTCCTCTGCCCCCCCGTGTTGTGCAAGCTCATCTTATATTTCGGTACACAAGTGTTAATAGATGTGCAGGTATATGAATAAACAGCATGTGACGTTGCCCGAGCCGCACGGAGGAACATGTGCTCGGCCTTTTCCTTGGATTGGACGACGTGGAGATTTCCAGGAAATCAATGGGTGGCGACGTATCTGCAGCAGCGTCACTGCTCGGCCCCCTACTGGGTGTTTATGTGCAAAGCAGAAGACGTAGTGCTGAAGTGTGTGAGGCCACGAACAAAGCATGTGTGCAAGTGCAATGATTTATACTTGAATCAGTCAGTGCTTTTAGTTTAAGGGGATTGTTGCATGGTGTAAAAGACCAAAACACATCCAATCCCATTCTGGACTTCATGAGAGGAGCTGGAAAGGATTTAGTTTTGGACCATGTGCCATAAAAACAAAAAGATGTTTGCATGTTTTGCATTAAGAGTGTTACACTATGTTCCCTGAGCTGTTTGTTATGATATAAAAGCTACGCCTCCTCCTCCTCCTCCTCCTCCTCCTCCTCCTCCTCCTCCTCCCTCTCCTCCTCCCCCTTGATATTAAACAGTCAGTGGCGCTGGGTTTAATGCCAACCACACAGTGTTCAGCGCTCCAGCACCATTGTCCTCCTGCCGTCACTCAAGCTTGATCAAATTACAGACAAGATTGTGTCTCCGGGCTGAGTGTGTGCAAACTCTGCAACCGGTTTGTCTAGAACCTCACTGAGCTCATTAAGGTGGAGAATCAAATCTACTGTAACCAGAGGAAGCAGCGATAAGTGAACACAACGAGCAGGGGTGGAGTCAGATGCAAGTGGAGAAGAGGGAAACAAGCTGGAAGGGAAGTGAAAAGACGTGCAAAAACGACTTTCTGTTCCCAACTCAACACTCGACAATGTCACAGCTCCGACCCATTCATCAATCTGTAACGATGGGGGGGTAGTCATTAACAGCTGATTTCACAAATCAAACAAAAAGAGTATAACAATAGTTGCATATCACAGCCCTGGAAGAAAACCACTGATTGTGTGAATGAATCATGAATCAGAATTGGATTTGGTCAGATTTTAACCCGAGGAACTCACATGACAAACAAACAAACGCTGATAAAAACATAACGTCCTCGAAAATTAAAACTCCACCTCAGAAAAACAGAATAAATATCATAAACCCTAAAGGCAGATGGATTAATGAGTGAATATAACATAAACCAGAATTGGATTTGACTGGATTTATCTGGGGGACTCACATGACAACACTCGTGATACTGTGAAATATGTCCGATTGCTTTTTAAACAAATCCCGTTCTACAGTGTGAGCTCATGTTGAAGTGAACCTAAATGAACCTGGCCTTGTGAGAGCTAAGCCTGGTGCATTAGTGAAATGGCTCTGGCCCAACTCCAGTGTCTGTACTCCCAGTATCAGCTTAATTCCTCTCTCAGGTTTCTCCTGAGCTAATCTGACGATGTGTCTTTTTTCTTTCCCTCAGATTTCATCACATGGTTTCTATTAATAAAGCGTTAAACGTCAGGTGTGCTGGCAAGTGATTTACAGTCTCATTCTCGTCCCTCTATGTGACGGCTGCAGGGACTGAAATGTTACTTTGATGAACTGATTCAATCTGGAAGGAAGGATCGGACGATTTCTCTTCTAGATATCGAACGTCTCGAGTTAGAAACCATAGATCTTCCCCGTGTAAGTGCCGAGGCTCCGAGGTCCTTAAAGGAAGATATGGATCTACATGCTGTGGGTGTCTGGTTGGATGTATGGACCCACAGACAGGAAACCAGTGCAAACAGCTGGTCTGGCTTTGGGGAGAGGAAACAAACCAGCTCCTGTCAAGCTCAGCAATTATGATGTTGCATCTTATTAGATCAAGTTTCAAAATAAAAGAGGTGTAAGAACATATTATATGGTGACAGGAGCATTAACTGAAGATATAATGTGTGATTTTAGTTTTACTTGTTGTCCCTCCCTGGTTATTATGTACTGTTTAGAGGCTATATGCCTATTAATCTGATTTGAACATTTGTTTTTGCTTTAATTATTCAAGTCTAAGACATACTAGCTTTATATTTAACCGACATATAGGAAAGTGGTATCAATATTAAACTCAGACTTTCTCTCAGCAAGAAAACAAATACACATATTCTTTTGATATTGAACTACAGCTTTAAACATGTCTGATCTTTGCAATTACTTTGTCAGTGGCAAGAAAATGTGTAGTTTCCAGGATCCTGAGAGGAAAACCATCAAAGTTTACTCTACCACAGATAAAAACGTTTGTTCTTCTTCAGCTCAGGGGACAAAAGTGTGATTCTCACTTCCGCTCAATTTCAGCGACCAGCCTAATGTCTCCTCAAACCTTTTTCTCCTGTGGAATTTTATAGAGAAAAACATGAAAAACAGACGGAATCAAAGTTTGTCAGACAGCAAACTTGGAGCAGTAAAATATTTCCTCTGGGTGTTGTTTCCTTATTTTTTATTGCTCGATTAAGATGCATTTGGCTTAAACAGCCTCTCTTAGAGAAGCTGCCTTCAAAAGCCCTTTACACAACTCTGATATAACAGCCATCATCACCGCTCTGGTCCCAGTTCCCCCTGTGCAGCCGGACCATTACCTCTGTGTTTGCATGTTATTGTTCCAATTTTCCAGCCACTGAGCAGCAAACAACCTGAAACACCCGGGTTACTCATTAACGGCCTTATCTGGAGGATCGCCGTGCCTTTCACTACACCCGATCTGTCACTTACCAGGAAGTGTGTGTGTGTGTGTGTGATGTCTTTGTGTGTAGCATGTGGCACAGGTGATTACGTCAGGCTCCATGTGACAGAACAGCTGGAACGTGAGAGTTAAAGAATCTGAAGAAAGTATGAATCCTGCACCTTTCTTTGCTTTTCACCTGAAGCCATCCATCCTTATGAAGCTTTGCACCCTCATTTAGTTTGTAACAGTGTTTGTGGATATTACAGTGCTTGTTAGTGCGTGGGTGTGCACGTCCCTGACACGCAGCCGTTGCCAAAGTGTGCGTTTGTTATCAGTGTAAAAAGACGCAGGCTCAGCTTTACCACGGTGATAAACTCGCTCTTGCAGCTGACTCAGGACAGAGAAGTTCAAACAACACCGACAATCTCTCCTCTTCCTTTTTCTTCAGCAACTCAAAAACCCTCTCCCAGGATCCTGAAGCCTGATGGTAAATGTCACCGGGTCACATGACTTCAGTGCTATTTGCATTCGTTGTCTTTAATCTAAAGTCAAACATATGACTGTGAGGTTAACGTGTCGGACATGTAGGACACTTCTAATGCTCATATAGTCCCAATGGGATTAACATGAACCTCCCAAAGATACACACGGCTTCTCTAGGTGCTTTTAAAGGTAAAACCATTAATATTAATAAAGTTAATATTGACTGCACTGGCCCAAACTCCATATGCGTTCTCTAAAGGAAGCAGCAATCTACTCAGACAGAAGCCCATGTGAAAGGTGAGTGTTTATACAAATACTGAAGCAACCATGTGCATATGGTGTAAATGAATTCTTCTTTACTTGTCTCTTTATTGGGATTTGCACAGATTGCACACATCACGGATATAAATCCCCTAAATATGCCTGATCACAGTGATACACCCAACCAGGTGTTTATTAAAGGTAAAGCAGTGGTTTACATTCATCTAATCCAAACAATTCCAAAGTGACAAGGTCCATTTCCCAAACCTGCTGCTGCCGCCTGTAGCCTGTTAACTATTTTAGTGAAACTCCTCATCCTGCTGTGATCACAGAATGATGTCATTACTAAAATATCTGATCTAATCTAATGACAGAGAGCAGGATGGAGGTCGTTAGCACTCGATCGATGAGTGAGGAGGACGATCAGGGAGGATCATCAAAGCCACCGGAGCCACGACAATAACACTCGTTGTGTTTGATCACTGCTCTTTAAGGAGTCAAAGATTAGGATGATCATCTCCTTACATCTGATCACAGGAGAACAATATCTATTTAAACCACTATGTCTTTTACAGTTGTGTTTGCGGGTGATTCAATTTACTACCCGCTTTTCCTTTTTCCTACTCACCTATCTACATATTTGAATTTAAACAGGAAAACAAAATAAAAACCTAATCTAATGACCTAGTGTTCTATTTTGACAGTGATTTCCTGGCCTCCTATCTTAAAATGCCTAAATACTAAACTTTCAAATGAAACCCAAATGTGTGAGGGTGTTTCAGGCTGAACTTTATCGTTCAATACGGCAGAAAGTAAAAACAAACACAGTTTAAACTAAGAATAATTCAAAATGAAATGAGAAAATTAATTTGTATTGTTGGTTTTATGGACTTTCATGTAACTTTGATCAAGGAGGAACCTCGTGAAGGTTTATATCAAGCTACCGTGATTTAATACAGTGGTTTGCAGGTTTTTTTTGCTTGATACCATAACTATGGATTGTGTGTATGGGCAGTTCAATCAAACAGTGATCAAAATAATGGTATTTCACAATAAAACATCATCACGTTTTGTGTTAGAATTATAATTTTACCATGGTGATCATCTTAAAACCATCGTCACTATGTTGAGAACCACATTTAATCTGACGTCTCTGGACAAGTCAGATTATAAACTAGATCCTCAGCTGTTATTAGACTTTATATTAACACTGAAACACGGCCATGATTGCTTCACTTTTCCAGATAGGTGCCTCGGTGAAGAAGGTCAACAAACTGGCCCACTGAGCCGTCTCCTGATGGCCGAGCATGTGTTCTGTGAGTGAGCAGTGTGACCGCAGTGTGCATCACTGAGCGGCTGCGTTCAGAGTTAAACACACAACAGGACGCAAACTTTCAGGTCTTCTTCATGAAGACATAAATCCAGGTGACCTTGTAGTTCCATCCACTCGGCAGAGAAACACTGGCTTGTTGAATTTTGCAGATATTTGAAGTATGTGGTTACTCCGGCCTTTTCCTTCGGCTCTGCCTGTCGTGTGTCGACACTTGTTCAGGGAGTGCTGGGCTCTCTCAGGTCGAATCAAGGCTTCCTATGGAACACAGGAGAAGCTAATAAAGCAGAAGAGGGAGATTGGGTCAAGCATATTCTGCTGCTGGAGTGCACTCGGGCAAATACACAGAATCAGAAACCAGCTCCAGCGTCTGTGCAGTCCTGCAGCATTGTTATGTCTCCGTGGTATTTGTCAGAAGTGAGCGAACGAGTTCATTCATCGAAGAGGAAAACTATTAATAACTCAAAAGGAAGCAGCGATCCACTCGGACCGAAGCCAAATCGGCAAATGAGTTTACACCACAAACTCAGCCATTCTTGACTCGTGTTTGAACTTCATCTCCACGGATCGTCAATTCAATTCAACCGTTTATCTAAGTCAACAAAACCACCGCAGATTACAAATCATAAAAAGCACTCGAGCTATTTAGGGAAGTTCTGACAATTGCATCATGTCACGTCATTTTTAAGTCAAACAAACGTGTGCATGTGTTGGTTTGTGTGTCTTTGTCGAAGCATGGGCCGTACGCCCAAACACACACACACACACACACACACACACACACACACACACACACACACACACACACACACACACACACACACACTGGGGAGATAAGAGAAAACTGAGCAAACATTTACTTTCAGACGCTGTTGATCGTGTCATCCGACCGAAGACTCATTCTTCAAACTGGAATATTGGAGATGCTCCTGCTACTGTTTCCACTATTTGGCCAACAACCCTTTTACCATGTTTTCAACCTGTCCGTTTCTTCGTTGTTCGGTTTGTTAATAATAAACAACACAAATTCACACGAGACTTGGTGGACTTCTATGTGACATCGGATGTTTTTCAAAATTTCCCCCGTTTCCCCCCAGGAAACAATTCATGCATCTTAATAAATAAAAGTCAGGCTTATTTAGACGATTGATATTTTTGATATGTGTTGCATCCTGATGGAATCGAAGGGGTCTGCTGGGGCCTTGGTGGAGGCGTGTCCCATATGGCATACGGACGTGGACCTTTACCTTCTGAGAGGGATTCATGTCCAGCTCTAAAGCTACATTCTATAAGACAGAGAGACTCTATATTTCCCCTAAACAAGCTTCCAAACCAGATCTATCCTCCATTTCACCCTTTGAGCTTGATTGGGCCCATTAAGGGGTAAAAACCTTCTACTGCAGCAGCCTGGCTTCTGCATAAATAGACTCTCTGTCCTATGTGCCATGTGGACACAGTCGTACAGGAACGGGAACAAACAGCGGCTGCCTTGCAGTGTGCAGAGTGACTAGAGAGGCTGGGCTAAATTTAGACCTCTGCTGCATGTTGAATAATAAAGTGTGAATGAGGCTGAGTGTGGGGCGGTGAGAGGAAGTGGTGGAGAGGAACCGAGAAGGAGGCCTGGGCGACAGGTTTGTCCTCCTCCATGAGGGAAGGTGCAGCAGCAGGAGGAGCAGGAGGGAATTCAGAAGGAACAGCTGACGGTTGAGGGGTGGGTTAGGTTTGGGGGTGTACATGAAGGGAGGGTCCAGGGACGGGGTAACAAACAGGCTTTGGGGTGGGCGGGGGTGACGCGCAGAGAGGGGCGGCGCTACTGTACTCATATGAAGGAGCAGAACATGTGTATTTACTCTAAAGCAGCCTGTGTTGTTCCAGCTGAGCGCAGGTCGGGTTCTTGAGGCTCCAGCCCCTTGAAGAGACTTGAAGAGACCGTATCCTGTTTTTGAATTCGCTCGCCACGGGACCGGAGCAGCTTGTGGTTTCCTCGCAGAGAGGATGAATCTGTCTGCTCAGCTCGCACCTGGAACGAGGAAACACTGAGCGCCTTTTTGAAACTCGTTTTTTTTTGTTGTTGTTCACTTCGAAAGGCAAAGCGCAGGAACCCCCGAGCTGGTCCCTTCCCCTGGACACTTGGAATACGCGCGTTTGGCTCCAGCGACAGGACTCGATGCGCGTGTAGACCCTGACCTGTGGCACCACCTGTGACACCAGATACGAGCTGTTTCTGCAGCTGTGACCTTGAAGACGCAGCCTGGCTCCGTGAGAACAGGAGACTCGTGCTTCTCCCTCTCACCTCTCTCTGCAGTTGATATCGAACCTTTTATTGCCTCGTAAACCCTTCACTGGCACAGGTTGCTGACGTTGCACCAGCGGCCAAGTTGCCTCATCAGATAAGCGCGGCACGTTTGCGGACGGAGGCGCCTTTTACGCACGGAGGAGACACTCGAGCGCACGGGGGGTCTGCGTCAGGTGCCGTGAAGGTCCAAGAAGAAGAAGAAGAAGAAGAAAACTAAAGAACCTCGCCTCAAAGCGGTTTGACCATCACAGCCACTAACATGACGGACGGTGCCAGACAACGCGGCAGCACGGCGGGCTCCGCCAAGGATGCTGCCGGAGACAACTCGTCCGAAGGAGGGGTCGAGCTCAAGAAGTCCATCGGGCTGGTGAGCGCCTGTGGCATCATTGTTGGTAAGTTTAACATTTGTCTTATTAACACTATGACACTTCAGATGTTCCCTGTGTGAGAAGGACAATGACCAAATAAGGTGGGCAGACAAACTGTCATAGCATGGCATACAACCACCTGAGACTCATTCAAGCTGAGTCAGTGAAACTGCACTGGGATCAGTTTCCTCTACTCATTTAATTACGCTCTTTATGTTTAACTCACTACATTTTGTTATGTCGAGTGATTCCGGAAATTTAATTTATCTAAATCAAGATATAAGTGTATTGGACATGTTTTTTAAGTTAATCGTAATTTTGGCTTAATTTTAAAATAAACACAAAAAATCAGTTAAATTATCCAGATTGATAATTAGTAGAGGTCAGGATCTATTTAGTCAGAGTTTATGTTGAAAACCAGTGTGGTTATATAGGGAGGTTGTATTTGAACAACCAGTAAGTGATTCTCCTGCAGATGCAACACTTCCACAGACAGTGGAAGGTCCAAAGGGAACAGGCACGTTTGAGAGATATAAAATGGCACCGTTCAGTTATATAATCCAAGATGGCTCGAGGGCACAGAATCAGAAGCGTCTCAGGCTGTCTTGCGACATGTCTCCTAATCAGTGAACTTTCCATTAACTGCCTGTCACTCAGCCAGCGCTGATGATGTCACCGCCCTCGCTCGTCTCTGATGCTCTGAGGATTCAGAGTTAGAGAAGTTTTTAGTCTCATTCGGTTTGGTCCTGATCTTTGGTGACTTGGATGGAGAAATACAACTTTAAAGGGAGGGGAGTACAGTCTGCTAAAATAGACCCTAGTGAGGTCACAAGGGGCTCACATTGATTTGCATTGTGGGTAATGTGGGCTGCAGTGATTGTGGAGTTTGAACCCAGGATCGGCTGCCCCAATTCAGACGATTCTGTCTTTAATCTGTCTCCTGTCATCTTGGTGGAGTTACTAAAACTTAATATCACTGAAGTCATCGAGTGACTCTTTATGAGATGCATCAGTTTGTGAAGTTATTAATTAGTTTTTCACCTTTTCAAGTAAAATTGTTCAGGTGCTGCACTGCACTGGTATTCAGTCTATAGTTCCACCTTACCATTGACCTTGACAGGATGGGGAGCGTGGAGGGAATGACTCACTCCACTCTTGTGTTTCCACGGTAACGGGAGGAAAGGAAAGGATGGGGGGGATCCCAAGTGGGTTCGCAGCGTGAGAGAGGAGAGAGAGAGAGGCTAAAAGAGAGAGCGAGAGAGAGACAGGTTTGTGGCCGTCCAGAGTCCGTGCACTTTGACGTTCAGTCACCAGACTGTTCTTGGCTCGGGGGGGTCGTGTCCTTGACCAGCTCACATTGTCATGTGCGAGGGCGGCGTGAGCTCAGGTGACTCGTCTGATCCCTTCGCAGTGAACATGCCCCGCTGGGTTTTCCACGAAAATGGGCCCGAGCACATCAAACAGTTTCGTTGGCTATTGTGAGGCTCATGCATTTATCCCGCACACGCACATACACACACACACACAAAGAATCAGAAATGTGCAAAGCCAGGAATCTGAATTAGAAGTGAACTTTTGGCCATGTGGAGGAAGTCCCCGCCCTGATAATGCAGTTTTATTAGCTAAGCTCCGTCTGAGCTGGACTCCAGGCTGTGGGTTTTGTAATAGATTTGCCACAATAAACATCACTTTGTTCAATTGTTACCTCTTGTAAAAGTGAATTACGCTGCAAAGCCTAAATCCTTAACTAGCGGATTAAATGATTTTATTGTTTAGATCCAAAATGCAAAGGCGCTTTGATTTCGTTATTCGAATTTGTGATTTGGCTTCTTGTTAATGGGAGCATTTCCCACATGTATGTACTCAAACCTGTTTGTGAGACTTGACTCGGTGGCTGTTTGAACAGGGATTAATTAACACAGAGAGGAAACATAAGAACTGTTCTTGCATGGCTGTATACAGGCAGATTAGGGTTTTATCATAACGCTGAACAAACACCCACATGCTTGATATTATTCACGGCTGAGTGGTGACATTCAGTCGTGACTCAGGAGGAGAATAATATAGAAAATGTGTGTAAATGATGATTTACAGGCAGACATCATTTGGACCAATAAGTAAAAAATGCCACACAAATGCTGCTATAAAAATATGAACACATTTATAACACAAATCCTATAAAACATCAGATTTCCCCTGTAAGAGCTAATTTTGTTATGTGAAGTCTGAAGTGGAGCCTGTTGCAGTCTCATCAAACAAAGTCCCAGAGGAACAGAAATGTGCTCAGGGAGCCGAGCCTCTTCCTCTGTGAGACAATCCAGCAACAATGGATGATTTCACAGTATCCTGTCGAACGAGAGGCTGTTCAAAGAGAGATTCAGTTTGGAAACGTGAAACAGACTTGGACACGCTAAACGTTCAGCCTTTTTTTTTATCCTCTGCTTCTTGAAGTTCTCAGATCAGGATCAAGAGCCGATACAGGAACAGCCCATGAGAAAAAAAAAGTTGTTCCCCTCTGACCGGGTTGGAGACAAAAGGATGTAAAAACCACGGCAAGAACAGGAAACATGGAGATTCCACCTGAGTCAGCATTAGTCTCTCACACATGCAAGCGTGCACATTTGTTCTCCGCCTTTAAAAACACTTTAAAAAGTCAACTCAGGGAAACTCCCAGCATTTCCCCTCAGCATGTTCACCTTTACCTGCCACTGAAACTTTATTCTGCAGTTCTCAACGGCGAGTTGGCAAGCGCAACAAGTGCTGAAGTGTCAAAGGTCACGCTCTGACCTTTGACCTGGCCCTGACCATAAAAATGAGGATGGTTTGTCTGTCACGTTTTTTATCTCCTACCTGCAGCTGGAGTTACATAACCTGGATGTGGAGTCTGTTAAAGTTGAACATGTTTGCATGTGTCAAGCTGCAGCTGAGCACATGAGGGTTCAGCTTCAGTTGAAATCAGATGAACTTTACGTTGCAGGTTTGCCTCAGTGGTTCCAAAGATCTACAGCTTATTGATTTCCTAAAAAGAAGCAGTGTCTGGTTGTAGCCTCAGTGTGAACACGAGTTGTGTTGAGATAGTTTATCAGCCTCTGTCATATTGTTACTGCAGCTACAAATGATTTGCACGTGTACAAACGCTGCTCTGTCTTCTCCCTCCCCCGGTATCATTCACACCTTTGACTTTTGTACTGTAAAACGCCTCTTATCACCCGATCAGCCCGTTACGATCCAGAACCTTCAGCCTTTGACCCCCGATGTGCCTTTTCCTTTTTATCGCCCCGGCTGTGGAGTTCAAGCGCACTCGGGTTGAATCCGACGGGCGGCTCTCTGACCTCCGCTTTGCCAGAGCGGCGGCTCCTTTCATGTCGGGACCTGAACCCCCGACCCTCGGTCTCTCGGCTCCTGTGTAAACTGCAGAGAGCCCTGACGCTCATTGAGTATGTCAGGGAGGCATTATTACCGCCTCACTTCTGCATCCACATCCCTCTTTGAACTCCTTCACCCCGCTCTCTGTTTTGCTCCATCTCCTCATAACTCTTTGCCAAGTCAGCAGTTTGCAGCTTCCCACTTTGCCTGCTTCATCATCACTCTTCCTACCCCTGTTCACTCTCATTTCTCTCTCTCTCTCTCTCTCTCTCTCTCTCTCCTCTCTCTCTCTCTCTCTCTCTCTCTCTCTCATTTTTCTTTTTTTCCCGTCCGGTTTTCTCTTTTTCCAGCTGTTTCCCATCGGCCCAGTCCCCTCTCGTGGTCCTGTAACTGGGAAAGCGTCTTGATAACCTATAGAAACCCACTGAGTGAAAATGAGAGTGACTGGTGATAAAGGGATTGTTCAGCAATTCAACTGGTTTTTATTCCCTAACCTTCAAGATGATAGATCCTAGATACCAGACTTCCCATGATGCAACTTGATAGCATTTATTTGATTCTTTGCCTGATAAAGGGTCATGACTCATCCAGACCTAATCCTCCTGTGACGTCTACACCGATCTTCCTTTTCAGTTTGTGCTGTAACCTGACTCTTTCTGTCCTCCCTCCACCAGGTAACATCATCGGCTCGGGTATCTTCGTCAGTCCGAAGGGCGTGCTGGAGAACGCCAGCTCCGTGGGCGTGGCCCTGATCGTCTGGATCATCACCGGCGTCATCACCGCCATCGGGGCGCTGTGCTACGCCGAGCTGGGCGTCACCATCCCCAAGTCGGGAGGAGACTACTCCTACGTGAAGGACATCTTCGGAGGCCTGGCCGGGTGAGCAGACACAAGTTCAATATTTTGTGCTTTATATTTGTTCAAGAAAAACACGCTTCTAAACGCTAGAGGTCAAAATCACCGTCTGTGAGTGAATCTCCCAGTTTTCAAGACCGCCCATACAATTAAATTAAATTTGACAAGGATTTAGGGGAGCATTCCAACATGTCTTCCTCTCTTTATCCCGGTTATTCCAGCTTGTAGATAAAGAGTAAAGAGATATTGAGCCTAAAGACTCATTCGTCCGATGATCCCACAGACAAAAGAAGTTTCACAGACACTAACTTACAGATTAGGGACATAAACGTGGGGGGGGGGTCTAAAATGACCTTCGACCTACCTCCACCTTCCGTCTCTAAGGTGTAACGCCGCTTGCAGTCGATGCTTGGGAACCACGCTAGTTTGATTTCCGAGAAAAACAATATGGTTTGTTGGCGTCGGTTTCACACACACACACACACACACACACTCTGCCTTCGCCCAGACTGTAAACACAGATTGTTTTTTTCCCTGAGATATGACTCATCCAGACCCTGTGATAGTTTTTTCAAACTATCACAGGGTTATAGTCAGGGTGTTTTGGGGAGAGGAGGAATTCCACCAGACCAAACAGCCAATGATTGTTTTCGTCCCTTTGTCTCGGGTTTGAAGAGTCAACCGCTTCCCTGTGCCCGCTGTCCAGGACAAATAAACCGTGTTCAAGGGCTGTTTGTTTTCCTGCCGTCCCGTCGCCTTTATCCCCCGTGAGCGCGTATTCTCCATGTGAGCGCGAGTCAATAACCTGCCGCGACAGAAACACTTACATCACCTTGCCGCAGCTGGACGTAGGGGGGTGGTGTTTCATAGAAAAGCGGAAGCTCTCGTAAAGTTGTATTCTGAAGGACGAGCTGATTGGACGGCGTTTCAAGTACAGAGGCTCTTTGTTGTGTTTACAGACGACTGGAGGTCTGTGAAAGCGAAGTTATGAAGTATCAAAGGTCCTTTACTCAGGTTTTTTAGAAGTAAAACACATATTTGCTTGTTTTATATTACTCACTTTGAAAACCCAAACTATTTGGATATGTTAATTGGGGCTTTTGAAACTTAAAGTGAGTCATTTTCACAGTTTTCTCACGGATTAAACAATTATTCATCACGAAAAGAATCCACAAATTAATCGAAAGCAAAAACAAATCTGAATTTGAATCCCTGAAAAGTATAAAAAAAACATTAAATATTTATTGGTCAAATATTTGAAGAAAGATATATCAAATTAAGGATGTATTAATAGCTAGTTACTACTTTACTTTGATTTTTAGTTAGATTAAACGATAGTTAAATAAAGAAAACTAGATATGTAGAACAATAGTGCATTTTATTTTGAAATTGAGAGCTGTCAAAGGTCGATTTATACACTTATACACACACACCAATACACACACACATGCACACACACATTCCAGCGAGACACAATCCTGTTAACGCAGTCAGGTGTAATGATCCCTCTCTAAGCTTTCGGAGAATTCTTGGGGAAACAGGCCCCGGGCTCCTCGGCCTGCACTCAGCTCTATCCCATCTCCCTCCTTCACTGCTGCTCTTCTCACATCTGAGCTGAACCTGCTCCACTGTAGAGATGATAACAGCTGCACAGGTCAAACATCTGTGTGTCTGAAAGTCCATAACCAGGAACTAGAAGCATCAAACTGCAGGGGCCCAGCATTTGTCTCCCTGGACTAATAATACCCTGCTCTGAATGGGAATCTGTGAAGGAAGGATGTATATGGCCTATGTCCCTCTGTGATGTGTTCCCCCTGTTTATTCTGACCTCTCCTACACACTGCGTCTGATCCTGACCCCCTGCTGTTTCTCCCCCCCCGCCTCCCCGTGCTCCCCAGCCTCACACCTCCTCTCCTGCTAACTGTTTGTTCTTTTTTATTCTCCAGGTTCTTGCGTCTGTGGATCGCCGTGCTGGTCATCTACCCGACCAACCAGGCTGTGATCGCGCTGACCTTCTCCAACTACGTCCTGCAGCCGCTGTTCCCCACCTGCTTCCCCCCGGAGAGCGGCCTGCGCCTGCTGGCTGCCGTCTGCCTCCGTGAGTAACATCAGAACATCCAGCAACTCAAATATAATCTGCAGAAATATTTAAACTCACAAGAACTCGTTTTACTAATGAAGATATTACCAAGTTTTCTAAAATGAAACTTTAGAGGTTATCGTCATGACAGGAAGTTGTATTACGGGGATTTAGCACAATCTTGAACATTTGCACCTTGCATCTACAAGCTTCCTTCTCTGTTCAGTCTCACTTTTGTCAAATCAGCAGTGTTCACTTCAGCTTTATTTCACTAAAGGGAACATCTGTAAATTGAGAACAGCTCATCCAATCCTCAGATTATTTTACTTTCTATTTTCTAAGAGGCTTAAAGAAGTTAAACGATCTATAGTTTCACAGTCAAGCAGCAGATATCTCTCTAAGGGTTATATATAGATGATGACACAGGGAAAAACACACTATTCAGAAGTAAGTCCTCTAACTATGTGGTTATTTTCATCAACATACATAATTGAAATTGGTAAAAAGAGAAATATCTGAAAAGTTTCCTATATCCGACAAAGTTTCTTTTAAGTCCATACTGTAGTTTTTGCGTAATCCTGTTCACAAACAAGTCAACAAGCGGACAGGGGGTGGAACCAGTGGGTGTCAAAGTATTTCCCGACTTCATGCAATAGAATATCTGCTTACAGCAACTACAGCAATAACTAAACATTTGAATGGTTGCACTTGGAAATAATAAACATCTCATATGACACAAAACATTTTTTTGCAATTTAAAACCACTTTCGCTGCGTCTCCTCGCAGACTCAGTTCTGATCGGGCGTCAGGGAAAGAACAGGAATAGCCTCCAGAAAAAAAAAGGAGACGGGACCCAAATGTTCTCTGAGGCTGCTTGTTGAGACACGATGTGCAACAACTGCCACTGGATCTCTAGCTATAATAAGAGAGAGTCTGTGCTGTCAGTTACGAGTCAGTCAGGACAAAATGGAAAAGTGTCTCGGATTCTGCTTCAATCTCCTGGTTTCACAACGCATCATCGAAAAAAGCTGTATATTAATAACACGCAAGCTATTTAAAGAAATCCCAGATTGAATGACAGGCTCCATTCATCCGGTTTAAAACCGTCTCTGGACAAATATTTTTCGGAGGAAACGTGTCAAAACAACTGGATGGATGTGTGTGACCGCGAAGTTCACACTCAGCGGTCAAATACTGCGGACGGCCTTCAGACGGAGAGAGAGACAGGCCCGGCTGCGGAGGGAAGAGTGTGTTTATTGTCCCCTTGTGTGTGTTGTCGCATCACTGTGAGGCGATTCTTGTGGCTCGTTGCGAAACGCGACTGGTATCCGCGAATGCCCCAATCTGACCTGTCAAATAAACACCCCCTCTCTTCCAGTACCGATGTTCTCCTGTGGGAGCTGAGGCCTAATCGGTCTCGACTGTCGTGGAACAAAAACTCCTTTATTCTCTCTTAAATCACAGCTAAATTATTTTTGCCCTTTTAAAAGAGACAAGGGTGTGTGCTACAGGAATGTCCAACACTCAAGTGCGTGTTTGGGACAAAGGGGATGAAGCAGTCTTCTCTGAGGACATAGAGGACGTCTCTGATTCGGGGTTTGGTTGCCGCTTGGATTTGAAAATGAAGCAATTATCAGATGGTTTTAAAGTTTTCATTTATAAAACGTCGGCCCTGCAAAGTCCAAGACACTTCGAACAGCGCTCAGTTTCTAAATGGGTGCAAGCGAGCTGGTGGAACTGGTGGAACTGGAGCTGTCATCGACTCACATGTCCGTGGCTCAGCATAGACACATGTCAGCAAACAGAGTGAAAACCCTCTCTGGCTGAAGGATTTGTTTAAAACTCGGCCCCGCTCTGAATAGTTTCAGTTGTTTTGTTTGGATTAGAGCCTCTGACCTACATTCACCTGTCGCTCGTGACCCACTTCCACCGGCGTCTCGAAAGCACGACGTGATTGGCTGTGAAAAGGCTCTTGCTCGATTCTGGTTCGTCTTCGGTTTAGCTGAGTGTTGATTGGCTGAGCCGGCTGAGGGATGTCGAACCCCTCGTCTTGAGTCAATTAGACAGATGTTGTCAGGCGGCTTTCAGGGGGAAAACAACTGGGAGTGGGTGAGAGGTTGGCTGGCTCCCTTCCACACTGATGTCATCCTTGTTGTTTACGGGGTCGGGTATGTGTTTGTCTGCTTCGATGTTCAGAAAGAAGGCAAAAGAAAAACAGAAGGTTCTCCAACGTGTATCATTTCGAAAACACACAGGGGGTCGGGTTTGTCCCCGGGGTCCGTCTATAAGGAGCAGGGTATCAGATCATAACTCTGTCACGTCTTCCAGCCGGCTCGGACATGATTCAGCAAATGTCCACGCACACACAACATGTTCTGTTCTGTGTGCTCAGCTTACTGACAGCTGAGCGGCTCCCTGGTTTGGAGAATGTGTCCTCAGGTGTTTACTCCATGCAACAACAAAAAAAATCATGTGGTTCGTAGAAAAGACTCTGTTTACCGAAGAGTTAAGAAGTTTCAGACGTGTTTAGTGGGTCATTCAGGGGGAGTTGATTGTGCCCGTGTGTAGGCAGTGCAACAAAAAAACAAGTCATGAGCTGAATTGTGTGTGTAGAATCTTTCATTTCCTGTTTTGTCGTGGAGAAAGCTGTCTCTGCAGCTCCTCTTCCTGCCGGCTGCCGTTATTAACTTTGTTTGTTGGACAGTTTAAGTACCCACCCCCCCACCCCTACCCCAAAGAAACCCTCACCTTGTATTTGATTGTGTATTTATTGTGTTTGCCTTTTTGCTTGTGGGTCTGTTTAGTGCTGCTGACGTGGTGAACTGCCCCAGTCGAGGAGGGTGCGAGGGCCCGGGTGCAGGTACGGCGATGTGCTTCACCGCCGCAGCTGCTGGCGCCTCGCTCCTCAGATCAGTCAGTCATGGGTGGGCGATCGTGAGCGAGATCGGATGCGGCAATGTGGGTAGAGCTGCGGGCAGTAGGCCATCGGATTGGGGTCATGCCATGAATGCCTGTGTGTCTATACGTGTGTCAGTGGTCGCAGGCTCACACACACGACACACGACGACACGGAGGCTCTGCAGCGACGGCAGGGCGACGAACATCGTCAGCTAGCTCTTGCAGAGAGCGATCTGAGTGGGGACGTGTCGGCGAGCGGTGTGTGGGAGCGAGGAGACTGTGTGTACAGGGTGACGGTCCGGGGCTGCTCAGGGTGGACGCGCATAGGCCGGGTGGTGGGGCTTGTGGTGCGCAGCGCTCAGGTTCCCGTGGTTGGGGTGGCCGTGTGCGTAGTTCTTGGTTGGTGTGGTGTGTAGAAGTGCGTCACGTGAGCGTGCTAGGGAGAGGAGGACGCGCGCGATGGGCGGGGGGGTGGGGGGGGCCATGCTCGTATATGTGAGCGTTGTGGCAGACTTGTAACTCGGCACGGCGGATGTCCACTTTAGATGTGCGCGGAAGGTGGATGAGTGAGGACCGTGTGGTGTGGACGTCTGGGTGCCGGGTGGTAGCTAGTGGAGCGTTGTTGGCGCGAGCTGGGAAATAACGGTAAGAGGACTCTTGGTGGGTTGAGGGAGCGTGTCTGTGTGTTGTATGAGGTGGGAAGGGGTGGAGGATGTCTAGGATGACCAGGGTGAGTGTGCTTGGTGGATTCACGGAGGCCGTTGTGTGTGAGAGTCATGATCTTGGTGGGTGGTGATGTGGTGTGTAGATGAGTGAGTGGTTTTGGTGTGTGATAGGCCTATGTGGGTCATCAAGGAGGAGATGGAGATTCAGTGCTATGTGTGTATATAGTTACGAGGCTCTCTCTGTGTGTGGGGGCGTGGTGGAGAGGGCGGGGAGCGGGGGAGGGAGTGGTAGTGAGTAATTGGGATAGAGGGTCATTTGAGCTGATAGTATTCACTATGGTAGTCATTTGTGTGTGGGGTGTGCGAGGTATGTGGGGGGAGTGAACAAAATAGGGAGGTAGGGTGAAGAGAGGAGGGTAGACGCTAGGTTGTTGGGGGAGTAGGGGGTGGAGGTATAGAGGTGGGTATTGGGAGGACATTTAACTCAATTAGGTTGAGGAGAGTAGATCTCGGAAGTGAAGAGCTAGTCGTTGTTGGGTGGTCTCATATCTCACAGATGTTGTAATATATGTGGTAGGTATGAGTGCGAGCAGAGTTAAAACTTGGGACGTTATGTGGGGAGCACAAACATTAGTTGACTCTATGTGATGTGCGAGTGAACAGAGTCGTGAGTGGCACGTTTACTCTGAGAGGGTCTTGTCAATGAGATCTCATAGGCTTATGTGTGATATGCAGCGCGATGTGCTATCACCAGATATAGGCGGTAGTGTGCTGAATGGAGGACATTCGGTCTGGGTGGGTGAAGGCTCTGCAGGAGATTAGGAAACTGGTAAAGGAGCCTAGCCATAGTCTCTTGATGTGACAGTAGACACACTTCCAGGGCGTGATGCACGACGTCATTTGGGATGATATGAGCCTGTCGGGTAGCGTGTCAACAGGTACACGTCAGTCGCTGAGGTCGAGGCGGAAGAGTGGAGGATCTTGATCGTGACAGACACGTCACGTATGTCTGAAATAGTGTGATCGCGCGAGTGCGTGCTATAGAGCACATATTGCGCTAGATTATTGCAGTATAGAGTGCCAGTATGTCGAGTTTACATACTATACTGAGATCTAAATGATGTCACTGGACATTTCATCTATGTGGACAGACTGATGCTGGTGCACATACGACAGGCATGCTGTAGTATATTCGGGGACGCGGTATTGCTCTGGATAGCGTGCATTAGCCGTCGCATACCAGCTAATCCTCCCAGTTTAATCCCTGATCAAGCTCTCTGAAATTGATTTAACTTAGCATGAAAGAACCCCTCACTGTCATTCCTCCTGTCCGGCCTCTGACCTCCACTAATGTCTCGGTGTATGAATCGGTTTAACTTTTAATTTCCTCTGCAATATCTACCTTTTTTTTTACATTTCTTTAATAACGTTGGTATCCATTAATACACCTCTACCTGCAGTTCCACTTTTTAATTTCCTGCTTCAGAATCCCCCCCTCCCTCCTTCCCTCCAGATTCTGTCAACTCAAATTATCTTTTCTTTCTTCTTTTTGGATTTGTCTGGTTGCAGGAACCTGCCCCGCGCCATCTTCATCTCCATCCCCCTCGTCACCTTCGTGTACGTCTTTGCCAACATCGCCTATGTGACGGCCATGAGTCCTCAGGAGCTGCTCGCCTCCAACGCCGTCGCCGTGGTGAGTGGCTGTGATTGTAGATAGTAGAAAGCCTCTGTTGACCCCTAGTGGTCCCAGTTGGCCAATGCAAGTCAGCCTTTTATACAGGACTAGTTGCTTTATAGTGATGAACATGATATGAGATCAGCGTCTCATCCCTCCTCTAACCTTCTTCCTCCATCGCAGACGTTCGGTGAGAAGCTGCTGGGAGTCATGTCCTGGATCATGCCCATTTCTGTGGCTCTCTCCACCTTCGGGGGGGTCAACGGTTCCCTCTTCACATCTTCAAGGTTTGTGGACCATCTTAGAATCTGTGTTCTCTTCCTCCTGAGAGCACAGTAATTCAGATTCACGTAATATGCAGGGGTGGTTGATCTTTTTATTTATTTGTCTCCCTCCTCTCACAGGTTGTTCTTCGCCGGAGCCAGAGAGGGCCACCTCCCCAGCCTGCTGGCCATGATCCACGTGAAGCGCTGCACTCCCATCCCGGCTCTGCTCTTCACCGTGAGTATCTCCTCCTTCAAAACCAACTCTCTTCTCATAACGTGACCGGGACTGGAACAAAAAATAAAACTTAAACTCCCCTAGTGCCTGTCCACTCTACTGATGCTGTGCACCAGTGACATGTACACCCTCATCAACTACGTGGGCTTCATCAACTACCTCTTCTACGGAGTCACAGTCGCCGGGCAGATTGTCCTGCGCTTCACACAGCCCGACATGCACCGGCCAATCAAGGTCAGTATTTTTGCATTCAGGTGTAATTGAAGAAGAGTTCATCGAATTGAAACAAGGAATATCCGCGATGTCAGATTTGACTTTTCGTATTTGACCGTGTGTGACTTTGTTCCCGTCCACCAGATCAGCCTGATTTGGCCGGTCATCTACCTCGTCTTCTGGGCCTTCCTGCTCATCTTCTCCCTGTACTCCGAGCCCCTGGTGTGCGGCATCGGCCTCCTCATCATGCTGTCCGGCGTGCCCGTCTACTTCCTGGGAGTCTACTGGGACAAGAAGCCCCAGTGCTTCCATCGCCTCGTTGGTGAGTTACGACCAAGTTCCATCGGAATCCATCAAATCCCAATTCTTCCCACACACGTGCTGTTATTACTTGAGAGCCCATTACTGCCTGTCCCCGTTCTAAACCGTGTTTTTTTTGTTGTTTCCTTCCAGACAAGATGACATACCTGGGCCAGAAGTTTTGTGTGGTTGTGTATCCGGCCGTCAGCAGCAGCGGGAGCAGCGGGAGCGGGGAGGAAGGAGAGGAAATGAAGGAAGCCATGGCTCCTCTGTCCAAGGACGACAGCGACAACCACAAGTCAGCGGACTGCTAGAACATCCCCACCCTCCCGCAAGCCAAACGAGCGGAAACCAGACACACACACTCACACAGAGAAACAAGCAAACACGCAGTACATCCCAGTTTGTAGTGGATTTACTGATCGATACACCTGTGCACTACACACACACACACACACACATTGCCTTTAAGATTTCCTGTTTGGTTTTCAGAAGATCGATCATTTCTTTTGCCAAATATAGTGTGAGATGTTAGAAATCACCTCCAACTTTTCTATCTGGGGTCTTTTTTTAAAAGTGCAATAAAGAAAGGTTAGCACCTTCCAACTTCTCAGTACACGCTTAAACAATTAACTCTTAATCATCATCATCATCTCTCCTCATCCTCCCTCTTCCCCCGCCACACACTCTGCACACTCCTACTGGAAGAGCAACATTTTTTTTATTTATTTTGTTTTTTTATTATCAAAAAGACTGTGACGCCTGCGCAAACATCTTTATTTCTCTTCTCTTTATTTTGTTGCCACCTTGTAAATTTTGCTTCGTCCTCGGCTCAACACACCAAAGCTGTATTCTGGTCGTCGAGGCGGAAAAAATCTGATCCAGAACAAATCATTTCAATGCGACTGTGATTCCGAGATGTCACTACTTTTTTTTTCTTTTTTTTTGTAATTGTGACAATTGTTGATATCTGATGTTATTTTAGTTTTAATACTTTAATTTTTAGTTTTGTTGATATTTCTCTACCTTTTTTTTTATTTTTTATTCTGCATCATATTCAAATGGGCCTATTTTTTACTCTTGAACCTGCAAAGCCTTGTAGACCAGAAGGCTGATGTGGGATCTGTGTTTTATGTGGGTAAGTGTGCAGGTTAATGATGCACAATTCTTGTTAATTGCCTTAATTAGGATATATTCTGTATTTGGGTGCCATCTTAGCAGCTTTCACTGTAGAGAGGTTTGTTAATCCTACGACACTACACAGAGAATTAACCCGTTGACACTTTAGGACTCTAGGCGACTAGGATACTCACATTACCTTTCACCACCATTTGCATTTGTTTATGTGCAATTCCCTACACCGACACATGTGAATGCCCGTGTGTGAAAACAGATTTTTTTTTGTTAAAGGCATTGATTGTCTTTCATGTTTTACTGCAAGTATTTCTGTAGTTCAACACGTAGATTGTGTTTAGATATTATTTTGTGCTTTATTTAGGGTGTAGATAAGGAAAAAAAAGAGCTTTACATTAAAAGAAAATATTTTTTGATTGGCACCAGTAAGAACTGAACCCCGGACTGATCCCCAGTCTGTCGTCTGGTTAGAGTATCTATACCTACGCTGTATATTATTGTAACAACACTCTTTTACACATTATATAACTCAGTCTCTCTATAAACCGTTAGTGTCTCAGGGCATCGCCACTGCCAAATCTCCACAGAGCCGACTCGTGGCTTCCTCTACTCCAGTCTGTTCAGGCTACATGTTTGTACTGGTGCTCGATCCTTCAGCTAATTCACTCAGAAGAAACGGACGCACACACTCAGACGTTCACTAACCACAACTATGACAAGCGCCATTAAAGTTTGGCCAGTACTGTAAAGGTTGCTCTTATTAAACAGGGTGTCTTGGATGTCTTAACAAGTTCAACGATTGTGTTTTGTGCCTGTAAGGTTATTGTGTATTTTACAGTATGTACAGATTACATGACAGTCTGTATTTTTGTCTTAGTAAATAAAAAACCACTGACTAATGTTTGAATTTGTAATTCAGGGCCTCATTTATGTTTGAGTAAATGCTCCCGTGTCTTTATCTTAAACCAACTTTCAAATCATGAGCGATAATGTGATTAAATTCTGTTCTGCTTTAAATAATGAGAGGACATTCAATCCGTTTGCAGTTTGTGTTAAAAATGTAAATGTACATATTAGTGGTTTGTGTGTGTGAAAAGAATTTCAAAAATATCCACATGTAAGCGAGAATTTTCTGTCTCCTTTGTTCAACACAGAACGGCAACAGTGAGGCATTATAATCATTTTATTCGACTCAAATCCACAGCATAGGTCAGTTTCACACAGCGGTGTACAAGGGGGGGGGAGCAAACACACAAACAATCCCAAAGGTCAGTGTTGCTCTCTGAGCAGCGGAGCAGCATCTGAAGCCACTGGCAGACTGAACCAGAGATGGCAAACTCCTCGACAATCAGCACGAAAACTAATATAAAATCCACATGAATCTATCAACTTTGTGTTTTTGTATTTCCCCAAAACGTTAAACAATCTTTTAAATAAACGTTACCAGCCTTCACCGATCTAACAGAGCTACACGGTTGCTTCCTTTGGAGAAAATTACTTT